>JAJJMB010002292.1:2309533-2501673 GCA_023531105.1 Papaver atlanticum | reverse complement strand
TAAAATGTCATTCCCGAAAGAACAACAAGAGCGACCTTACTTTTACAAGAAAATAAGGTTTCTTTGGACATTAACAAATCACATGACCAAGAAAAAATTACTTTTACTTGTCTATTTGGTATATTTGCATATAGACGCATGCCTTTTGGGTTGTGTACTGCACCCACTACTTTTCAGCATTGTATGTTGAGCATATACTCGCACATGGTAGAAAGGTTTATCGATGTTTTCATGGATGATTTTTCTGTTTTTATCTCGTCTTTTAATGAATGTCTCCGTTATCTCACTCTTGTCTTAGTAAGATGCAAGGAGAAAAACCTTGTGTTGAATTAGGAGAAATGCAAGAAACTTCATAGTACAATCAGGAATTGTGTTAGGTCATATTGTGTCATCCAAGGGAATAGAAGTAAACAAGGCTAGCGTTGATTTGATTTCTAAGTTGAAACCTCCGTACTGT
This sequence comes from Papaver atlanticum, assembly GCA_023531105.1. Taxonomy (NCBI): domain Eukaryota; kingdom Viridiplantae; phylum Streptophyta; class Magnoliopsida; order Ranunculales; family Papaveraceae; genus Papaver; species Papaver atlanticum. The sequence continues at coordinate 2,501,216 of JAJJMB010002292.1, read as the reverse complement.
CACAGAAGTTAGATCATTCTTAGGTCATGTAGGTTCTTATCGTGGTTTTATTAAAGATTTTAGTAAGATCTCACGTCCTTTATGCAATTTACTTGGTAAGGACGTTGCTTTGTATTTGATGATACTTTTATTACAGCTTTTGAGAAGCTGAAGTTAATGTTAACTACTTCCCTTGTTATACAACCGCCTAATTCGAGTCTTCCCTTTGAGATTATGTGTGATGCTTTTAATATTGCAGTTGGAGTTATTTTAGGACAACGTAAGGATAGAGCACAACACGTCATTTACTATGCTAGTAAGACTATGAATGATGCTAAGTTAAATTACACCGCAACTGAAAAATAACTTTTGTCAATTGTATTTTCTTTAGAAAAGTTCAGACCTTATCTTTTAGGGTGTAACATCATGATATTCCAAGAAGGATACTATACCTAGCTAGGTTGATTAGATGGATATTATTGCTATGGGAATTTGACTTTGATATTCGGTACAAGAAGGGTTCCGAGAACGTAGTGGCAGATCACCTTTCTAGGATCATTTCAGAGTCTTCTAATGATGTCTTGCCTTTGCATGAATCGTTTCCAGATGAATAATTGATTGTTATTTCTCACTTACCTTAGTTTGATGATATTGTTAATTATCTTGCTATTGGTCAACTTCCTAAACAATGGTGGGAACAAGATAGAAGTAAATTTTTATCCGAGGTTAAGTATTTTTTGGGGGGGATGGTCCATATTTGTTTAAGTATTATACCGATCAGATTATTTGCAGACGTGTGCCTTATGATGAAATTATGAACGTTATCACTTTTTACCATTGATATGCTTGTGATAATCATTTTAGCTCTAAGAAAACTGCTGCCAAAATTATGCAATGTGGTTTTTATTGGTCTACTTTGTTTCATGATTCTCATGAGTTTTGTCGAAGTTGTGGCAGGTGCCAAAAGTTGGGAAGGACTACTCAGTGCACTATAATGCCGCTGAACTCCATATTGATAGTAGAAATATTTGACGTATGGGGAATAGACTTCATCAGACCTTTCCCTACTTCTAACTATAATGCATACATCTTGTTAGCGATTGATTATGTATCTAAATGGGTAGAGAGGCTATACCTACCAAGACGAATGATCGAAACATCGTGATCAAGTTCGTTAGAGAATACATATTTTCTCAATTTGGTACCCATAGAGCCATTATTAGTGATGGAGGGTCACATTTTGCAATAGATCTTTTAAGACACTTTTAAGTAAATACTCAATTAAAGATCTCTATACCGTATCACCCCAAGACTTGTGGTCAAGTCGAAGTTTCTAACTAAAAAATTAAGCAAATACTAGAGAAAATGGTGAATCCTAATCGTAAGGATTGGTCTGCACGATTATTGGATGCACGTTGGGATTATTGAACTGCTTATAAGACACCCGTCAGGATTTCATCGTATATAATTGTATATGGAAAGGCGTGTCATTTACTTGTTGAGTTAAAACATAAGTCCTATCGGGCAATTAAGACTTTTAATGTTGATTTGTCTACAGCCGGAATCATCGTAAGCTTCTGATAGACGCATTTATGTGTCTATTTTCATCTCTATTGTGTATATTGTTAGTACCCATTTTTGTACTTATTATGGTGTTTTATGTGTTTGTAGGTATTTTTGGGCAATAAACATTTTTGGAAAAATCGGCTCGAAAAGTTGTCTAAAGGAACCCAAGGGACATTTGTTATTCGGAATCCAGCAGCGGATAAGGGGCACCCCCTTCTCCTTCACGTTCAAAAACAAAAAAAAGGCGAGAAAATTATGTTTATCCCTGGCAGATTTTCAATCAGATTTTTGGAGTCATTTCAGAGAGACTAAAGGGATGGAATTGATTGGGATCATTCCTAGGACCCATATAAACGTGGTATGGTCTTTGGTTTCGACCAGAATTGGCTAGAATTCAAGTGTAGAGCAAAACATGCGTGATATTCCCGTAAGATATTTTTAGAACTTTTGGTAATTTTGGGAAGTTTTCTTGTGGCTTATGCGTGCCTAACTTATTATGGGATGTGAAGGAATGCTCCTGGTGTGTGCATCACGAGATTAGACGCGTAATTAATCAAAAAATGGAAATTATTCTTTTCAATGCATGGGAGTAAATGAGAATGATTTTGTGTAATTGATGCGTGATTTTTAGGATTTTGGTGTATAAATAGAGTCACAAGGTTCCATAGAAGGGGGGTCGAGAGTTTGGGGTCGAGAGGAGAGCTCAGGAGGCGTGAATCAAGAGTTTTCAGAACTCTGTTGCTGCTGCTGCTGCTGCTCGTGAAGAACAGGGAAACAGCGACGGTTTCTTCAACTGGTTTGCAATATTTATCTTCGTTGTAACAGTTTCTTCAACTAATTTGCAACATTTATCTTCATTGTAACAGTTTCTTCATCCTCTTCTGCAACATTTATCTTCAGATTTGTAACGATTATCTTCATCATAACAGTTGAGAGTTGAAACAGTCGGTCTGTAACGCACCTTTGCTGTTGCAGATTTCCTGTTTCATTATTTTCTCTTCTTGTAAACACTTTTTGAGCCATGAATACATATTTTGAGTGTGTTTTCGACATGATGAGTTAAACCCCAATACTGGGACGACGGAGGAGGCCGAACTTCATACATGGTAAATTTATTTTTATTCTTTTTATGACTTTTGCATTAAAATTAATTAAAATATGATTTGATTAAATTGGTTGTCATTTGATTAGATGGGTCATGCTTAGCTTAGGTGATTTGATGTCCCATGCTTAACATTTACAATCAATGTTTTGAGAATCTACCTTGGCAAAAATAGAGTCCATGTTTATATTTCTTGAGATAAAATTGTTGAGAATAAATAAGTGAACCTTATGCTATAAAGATTGGCTAAATCCTTAGTCCCAGTACCTCTCGCCTATTGTTAATAGTCTTTGTATATATTTATTTAGTATTTTTAAAAAATTTAATCTCTACAAATCCGAGTGAACGACAACCTCATTTCTTACCACTATCTAAAATCACATCAATTTTTGGCGCCGCCGACGCAGATTTCTTTTTAGATTTTTATTCTTTTGTTCTTTTTTACGTTTCTTGGGTATTTGTCTTTTTGTTGCAGGTTTTGAATCAAAGAGGAATTGGAGACGAAAGACCTGGGGGATTAAAAGCTAGACAAAGCGAAAAGAACGGAGAAAAGACGAAGATATTTATTTTATTTATTTATTTATTTTAATTAGATTTTATTTTTATTTATAGATTTTATTTTTAGAAATTGTAAATAGGACTTTATTTTTGGGACATTGGACTTTGGACTTTAATTTTTTTTAAATTTTTTTTTTAAAACCCTACGGAAGGGTAAAATTTAAATATAAACTGTTTGCAGGGAAGGACGACGATTACGATATCGTCTCGGCCCCTCGGGTTCGTACACTGACACAGGAGTCAGTGGCCCGAGTCGACTACAACCGTTTCATCGCCCGTCTGGTACGGGAGGTAAGCTTCTAAAAACCCGTGAATCCCCTGTCAGCGGGTTTACTGTCTTCCTTAAGGTGCATATATGTTGAGGTTTTGAATACGGAAGTTAATTTCCTAGTAAAGGGCAAGGCCAGGCCATACAAGATAAGGGTTCGGATTTCATCACCATTCTCTTCTTGCCCGCCTTAGGAACACATAACCTACGCGAACCCAAGCTTAAAATACTGATTAGAACGAGACCGATAGGGTAACAAGCTTGTAGGAAAGTCATTCAAAGGGAAGTATTGGGTATCTTATTAGCTTAACTCAAAAGTTCAGGAAGATTACTGTGAGTCGAATAGAGCCTCCCTAACGGGAAACGTTGCCAAAGAGGTGGGGGTATCAAAGATCCTCTGAGCTTCCCCTACTTCTCTTCGACTCACTTTATTCGGATCGATCTAGAGAGGTTTGCTAAAACGATACCTAGTTGCCTTTTGGAGGAATAGAAGCTGGTATAGAAACAATCTAAGGGAGCCATCATGCTTTTTGTTTACTAGATTCAATAGGTTTGATTTGGTCGAGTCAGCCTTGTTTGTGATTGTGTAGAATTCCTCTGTAGTTTGTATTTTCGGGGTGATGAATCCTTTTCAGGAGACGCCACCTGAGATGTCGTTACGAGACTATAAGCGTAGAAATTCTCATTATCAGGAGACGTCATCTAAAATAACTCTTGGTGAATATATGCATGGGAAACGACATTGGGATGTTCCAACGGTAAGCGGGGTGATGAATCCTTTTCAGGAGACGCCACCTGAGATGACGTTACGAGACTTTAAGCATAGAAATTCTCATTATCATGAGACGTCATCTAAAATAACTCTTGGTGAATATATGCATGGGAAACGACATTGGATGTTCCAACGGTAAGCGAGGAATCACCTCTAATGATCTACGAGAAGTATTATAAACACAGACCGCTTAGTTTGGAACAAAGATTAAGAATTCTTGAATGTCAGAAATTATATTATGATGATGATGAGGAGGAGGATAGTACTGATGAAGAATCTGAATTATGTAGGCATAGTGATCAGGAATCTATTAATCCAATTGAGCTTTGTAATGATTATATTATTTCTAGTTCAAATCCAAATTATTTTTATGATTATTCACCTATTCAAAAGGACGAGGATTTGATTAGGGATACCACCGTTTTAGACGATGTAGTTTTTCCTTTTGATTACGAAGCCGATAGTGGTTTAGAGGAACGGGTTTATTCTGAAAATGTTGTTTTAGAGTCTAGCGACTTAGAAACAATAGTCTTAGACGAAGAAGATAGACCCGTAGAGATGAGTAAAGATGCACTACCTGATAATAACTTAGAAGAATCAATTGACCATTTCTAAGAATCTGATGATCTAGAAATTAGGGAGATTGTGACTAGTCTATCTAGAGACACTGAAAACTCTAAGTTTGGGGGTGATTATCACTTTCCTAGTGCCTTACCTTTAACTCTCAGAAAGTCCCCTCACTTAGGACTTGATATTTGTGCCTCAACCATTTTACAAGATTACCTTCATACTCGTTTTCCCGAATCTAATGATGTGCAGGAAGAAGTTCAGTCGTTAGAAACCCATCCTCTGGTTGATGTGGTTTGCCCAGGTTATGATACCCAGATTGACTTTGTTTTCCCACCAAACAGTTTTACTCCAAATGTGGGAACGTATAGATTTCAAATGTGTCACTTATTAAGTTCTGAGACTAATCCTAAGTACTTTAGGTTAATAGAATCGACACATTTACTTAAGAATGACCACTACTCTCATTGTGGTCAACTGTGTAAGTCAAACCTGATTGACTTAGAGGATCCTCAATTATTTAGGTTATTATTTTGTGATTCTAAGTTCTTATTTGAGTTTTTACAGACTCTAGGACCTAATAATTCAAATCTCACTTATGAGGAAATGCATCCAATGAAAATATTTTATTTAGACCCTTTCATAGAACCTGAACCTGAACCACAATTAGATATAAATTTCTTAATCAGGAAACTAGGTAAGGGCATGCTAGTCTTGTTCTTTTCGTTGGTTTATTATAGTTTCCTTTGGTCAGCTCTATTTGGTTTTGAAGACCCACAGTTATTCCGACTACTGTTATACGATTCGAGGTGATTAATCCTTTCCAATGTCTGGCTGAAGACTTTAAACTTAGCACTTCTTGGGAGGTAACCCATTCTCATGCAACACGGTAATATCTTTCCTTAACTCTTTTGCTTCAAATGGTAACAGTTTCTCCTTGTTCATGCTTTTAATTTCATCTTTAGAACATTGAGGACAATGTTAGATTTAAGTTTGGGGGTATGGGAAAAAAAAATTTAGTTGCAATAAATAAACTCCAGAGCCTAGAAATTTATGCCTATTAAGGATGGCACTAACCAATCTTAGTGGATGGAAGCATTTTGGTTTTAGGAGTTGAGGAACCAATCTGAGTAGATGGAAACATCTATAAGGGTATATTCGTAAAAGCATAGAGCTCAGGTGTTAGAAATAACATGATAGTTTCGCCATATCTCGTTGAGTCCTTTTCACTTCTGTTTTTATTTTATTTTCTTTTTAAAATATGTTTCTCTAAGTGATTAGGTGGGGCTCACGATTCAAGTTTTTACCACTACTAGGGTGTAATAGAGTGATTGAGATACTAAAAAAAAAAAAAAAAAAAAAAAGACCAGACTAATAGACCAATCGGAATAAATATTAACACTTGGATAGCAATATGTGTGTGTTCTCCCTGTCTCCGTCTCCTAAACAAGCGTGGAATGCAGGATCCACAGGAATTACCATGTAATCTGCTGACAAGAAGCATGCGCTTAGATCCACAAGATCTAATCATGTTGTTAGTTCTAAATAAATAATAAATGTGTGTTCAATAAATCGACCGCTGGTTCCCTTGTATATGCCAGACGAGTTGATCTAGAATTAGGATTATCGACCACTAGTCCCCTTGTATATGCCAGTTGTGTTGATATTAGTCAGACCAGTATTTCAGTCAATAATACTTGTTGATCCTTAGTGTAATATTCTTATTATCTTGGTTTAACCTTCAACATCCTCCCTTAAACCAAGATATTCTTTGCCAATCATTCCTAACTTTCCACGCAAGTAAATGAAAGTATTAGACTTCAAAGACTTGGTGAAAATATCAGCCACTTTCTCTTCACTCTCACAAAACTCCACAGCTATCTCCTTGTTACTAACAAGCTCTCTGATGTAATGAAACTTAATATCAATGTGCTTACTCCTTCCATGAAGCACAGGATTCTTAGTTAGTGAAATTGTTCAACTGTTGGACTTCTTTCTTCCAGAGGCAAATTTGGTGAAGTGTGCACTAGAAATGCCACAGTGAATTATTGGGGGCTGAAATGCAGATTTCAATAAGACATGGTTGGTTAAACAAATACAAGGTTCAAAATCTTAGTTAGACAAATTTAAGGTCCAAAATCAACATATTACGTTCTATGGGGCTAGAAACCAAGTATTATAAAAATAATCACCCTCCTAAACTACAAGTCCCAGAATGATCATCTGCAACTGGTTTTGACGTGTCTAATTTGCTGTCTCTAGATTGTCGCATCTCCTGTCACAGTGCCCACTGTCACTGCAAGATTGCTCGAAAATGCTTCAATGACTGTTTTTTCACTTTTCAAGTATCAACGCTTATCGCTCACAACTGCAGTAGGGGTTGTAGATTGGTTAAGCATTGCAGTTGTGGTTTCACTTTTCAGTTGAAAGAAGCCTTTTTTTTGGAGGTTGATGGATCTGTTGAGACTATTTGGATATTTAGCATCCCCATCAAAGTAAATATGATGTATGAAATCACTAGGACTAATACCTTTCAAATCTGCAATGGACCAACCTATAACTGTTTTATGTTCTCTAAGGACATCTATCATTCTTCTTTCATGTTGTAGTGTGAGATTAGTGGCAATAATAACAAGTAAAGTGTTTTCAGATCCTAAGTAAACATACTTTAGAGTATCGAGCAATGGCTTCAGGGTTAATGTGGGAGCTTTATCGATAGATGGAACTAGTCAAGACTCGGGTTTCTGACCCTAATGAAGTTTCACGCATCATTTCGAGACTAAAAGAGATAGTTTTGGAAAATAATAAAAAGGAGATAGTTCATATCGGTGAACCAGGGATAAATGGTTAAAATGAATCAGAAATGGAAATTACTTTAATTAGAAAGATCATCATGGAAGGGAGAATGTCTGATAAGACTGTTGAAAAACATCTCAAGTTTACTTGGGACTTTATAGAAGAAGTCAAGGTTTTTGAATTGGATACAAATATCATGATATTTAATTTTGAAAATTGGGATATTCTGAATAAGGTGTGTCAAGAGCGTCCGTGGAGTATTGATGGACATATGCTGGTGGTACATGGCTACTATCCCTCAATCATTTATAAGGAGTTGGACTGGGAAACTCACGACTTTTGGATTCATAGGAAGAAGCTACTTCCAGAACATATGAATCAACAAGCAGTTCATGATATGGGTAAGGTCACAGGGTAGATAGAGCAATTGAACCTACTACTGGCCCTCCTAAATATGGAGACCACTCAGGGTTTATGTGAAGATTAATTTATCTACCCCTTTACATAGAGGAGCACTGCCAGGCGCCAAAGCTGGATTAACAAGATGGGTTCGATTTTTCTACGGAAAACAACCTCATAAGATCTGTAGAGATTGTTATGTTATCAATCACTCGAAGAAAGATTGTGAAGATGTAACTGCTAAACTGGTGGATCTGCATAATGAGCCATTGTACTTTAGAAAAAAGGAAAGAAATAACAAAACTTCAGGTGCTATGAATAGGAATTCCATTCCTAAGGTAAAAACTACTCCAAGAAAAGATATCAAGCCAATAATATTCATACCTCCAAATGATGATGTCTTGATTGCTAAGTTTGATATCAACAAGGAAAAAGGTACGAAGTCGGTTAAAGATGAGGAATTAGGAAATAGTGCTAGGTCTGGAAAGAGGCTAAAGGTCTGCTAAGTACAACAATGATCAAAGAACTTCTGATTCCAATAAAATGATCGATAACTTCTAAGAATCTGCACTACAGAATATGAACACAAATGGGAAAAATCAAGTTTTAAAGCGATTGATCAAACTGCTAAGTCAGGAGGAGGAAATCAGGTAATAGTTTTTCTACTCTCTGGTTTTACATTTCCCGAAATTCCCATAACCTTTCTATTTCCCATGTTGTATGCTTCAGTTCCTTTTTAACTTCAATTTTGCCATATATATCTAGATAGAGACTGTGTTAGTTTAGAGTACCCTGATTTTAATAAAAATGAAAACTTTAGCATGGAATGTTTGTAGTTTTGGTAACAAGGATAATAGAAACCATCTCCAATCTCTCATAAGAGCTCTCATGATATATCTTGATATCATATTCTTGTCAGAAACTAAAAATCAACTGAAAAGAATGCAATACTTAACAACTAGATATAATTTCCCTAATATCTTTTTTCATAATCCTATTGGCTACCTGGTGGTCTCTGTCTCATGTGGAAAAATGGGGTTGTTTTAGATATCATTGACACCAAGTATAATATCGTAATTTCCCTGTGAAATTAGATTCTAAGAACGATGTTCCTCTTATTACTTTTATGTATGGTGCTCTTAATAAGAATGGTAGGAATCTGCAATGGTCATATTTGGGTGATATTATAAACTCTTACCCTGTTAGTTGGGTCTTGCTACGTGATTTAAGTTTGGGGCTTTTAATAAAGTGACCACCTTTTTGAATTATATTTAAGAAACTGGCCGTTTTTTTGAATCTTTATATAAACTGGCCGATATTGACATTTTCCATCCCGTTTTTTGAAAAAAACGGTTTTAGGTAGTTAAATGTCTACGTGGCAGTTAACCTGCTAGGTAAAAGACAACTTAGCCCTCGTCTGAGTTCGTAACCAAATCGGGAACGAGTCAACTCAGTGACTCGTTGCACGTGAAGAAAATGTACTTCATTTGTAAACAAGAGAAGAAAATGTACTCAGTGACTCGTTGCACTTTTCATTCATCACAAACACTGTCTGAAAAAGACTGCAAACACAAAAAAGAGAAGAAAAAAATACATATCTCAAGTCATTTTTTCTTGGCCTTTACATTTTGCCTTCCCTTTCCTTGTTTTATATTCTGAGATACAGATCCAATGCCAAAAAACATCTGAGAAAGGTTATTTCCTATATATACTGGAGTAGAAGATGGTGCTATAGATGGCAGACTCATAGGTGCTGTAGAAGCTGGATTGGAAGATGGTGCTGCCAAGGGATGACTACCAGATCCCGTAGAACATTCACCAACAAATGATGCAGTTCCCTTCTTCTTGTTTGACTTAGCTGCACCCCTAACTTTGGTGGTTTGACTTGTCTCTATGTTGGTGAAGGTGAAATTTTATGCATAATATTCAGTCCTTTGCCTCTTTGCAGTTGGATTAGATCCCACTTGACCACCAGCACATGTTCTTTTGTTGTGATTAGTAATCTCTCCACATTTTCCACACCTCCTTTTTCTCTTCTCAACACGAGGTTCATCATAACTTCTTACCCTCTTGCTTTTGGGTCTTCCTGGTTTCCTACAGTGAGGAGGGTTCAAGATCTTCCTGTTCATTTTTGGCTGCAAGAAGAAAGAGGGGTGAGATAAGATAAGATATGGCAGATAGTTGATGGTTATAGAAACCCTAAATACATAGAAGGGAATCTACAAAAGTAAAAGTAAAGAAAGTAAAAGTAAAGTACCTGGACCCATTCACTTTTATCATCTAGTGGTGCAAAAGTTGGTGCATATGTGGCCTTATAGTTCTCTACTGAATAGTAATCACTGCAGTACCTGCTCAAGCAGAGTATTTAAAGGTTAGTGCCATATACATTTAACTAGAAAAGAAACAACAAACTAGGGTGGAGCATAAAAAAAAACCCTAAAGGTACAAATTTAAAAAATAAAAATCTTACTTTCTCCATTGTGGCCTTATGGTATGCAATGCACTCACTGCATGCATACAGGGGAACCCCCTCAACTGCCACTGCAAACAAGAGCAAGTCTTGGCAAGGATGTTTACTGTGAACACAGAGTTCTTTGGACTAGTCACCATATATAACTCTCCATCCACACAAGGGTCAACACCATAATCAGTCACAAAATCCAACATTTTCTTAATCAACTTAAGAGCACTAGGAACCAAATTTCCATTTACCCATGAGGCAAATTCAGTCCTCCTATTGTACCATGTACCCATCACTAGGTTAGCATACATTATGCCTATCATTATAATTGGTTTGTTTCTCATCTTGCAGATCATACTGTTAAAAGACTCTGAAAAATTGTTGTTCATATGTTCACAACAGTGAATAGGGTTAAAAAAGGCCCTGGACCATGTAGCAGGATCTTCTCTCCTAAGATAATCACCAGCTGCAGCATTCTCTTTCACTATATTGTCTAAATGTTCCTGCCCAGCCAATATATTGATAACAAATATCAGTCAGTGCATAACCAAATCAAAAAATAGCTTAACTTCCATGTGAAACAGTGCATAAAACAATAACAATTACCTGAAAATGTTTTTCTTTGTATGCTTTTGCTGCATTCCACAAAGAACAGTATAAATCCATACCCTTATAATACTTCTTGAAATTTTTGTATAAATGTCTGCATTTTAACACATTGTAATTAAAGTAATGCCTTTAACTGATCAAGTATACAAAAGTTAAAGTTACATAAAAAAATTACCTCCAACAGTATCTGTGGTGATGGCCAGGGAAGACTATAGCAACAGCTTCTAATAAACCTTTTTGCCTATCTGAAATGAAAGCCACTTTCACTGGATGTGATAATATTGCAGACTTCATGTGCTTCAAAAAAGTGATCCAATTCTCCTTTGTTTCAGCTCTGCATACCATAATTCCTAACATTACTAACCCATTCTGTCCATCAAGTGCAGTTGCAGCCATCAATACTCCTCCAAACTCTCCTGTTAGATGGCAGGCATCAAGCCCTATAACTCCCCTGCATGCTTTGCAAAAACCTCTCATTGCAGGTTCAAATGAGAGTGTTATACTTTCAAATGTGTTTTCCTTAGTGTCAAATGTGAACTTAGCAATAAACCCTTCATTACACTTGGTAAACATCCTGCAAAAGGATGGTACTTCATTGTAGCTCTCTTTATAATTACCATATAATGATTCTAAAACTAGATTCCTAGCCTTCCATGCACACATATATGGTATATTAACACGCTTTTCAGCTAAGAAGTCTTCCTTGATTTTATTAGGGTCTGGAACAACTTTTTTAGGCTTATTCTTCATCTGATCAAGAACAAAGTCCTTTACAAAATGAGGATCAGCAGATCTATTCCTATTTTTGTGATCCCCTTCACACTTGTGTTCCAAATTTATTTTCCTAAGAACAAAAGTATTCTCACCCTCCTTCTTGCTAGCATACACAAACCAAGGACAATCATGTTCTTTCTTAAACCTACACTCAGCCTTAATTCTAGAGGGAGCACTTCTATCCAACCTAAATTGACACTTATTAAGAATACAAAAACCTCTGAGATGTTTCTTAAATGCTTGCTTACTTTCAAATCTAGTTTTTACCTCCATTTTGGTAGGATCTACAGGAGTAAATACCTCTTCTTCAAGGAATAGATCTCCATCATGTTCACCCTTCATGTACTCACCAAAATCATCATCAAAGTCATCCATGTAAGTAGGTCTTTCATCCACATCCTTACCTGCACATTCAAGATCGACATCAGTACCATATAATAAGTTACAAATTAAAATAGCTGAAATAATTTATAAATGAAATATACCTTTTTCTTTGTCTTCTTCTTCTTCTTCTTCTTCATTGTCTTCTTCACTGTCTTCTTTTTCTTCTTGCTCTTCTTCATCTGACCCATACTCAATGTCTTCATCACTGTCATATAATGGAGCAGCATCTGGATCCTCAATTGGGTGACATTCATCTAATTTAATGTTTTCTAACTGAATATTCTCTACATCATCATCAAATTCAGTGGCTTGGGCTGGTTTTGACTGACTGCAACTAACATGAGAATTTTTACTAACTCTCTTCTTTGGTGTAGTCTTTGGAGTCCCCAAATCTGTGAAACTCAGCTTTCTTGATACACCTTCTGCTGATTTATCCACACTATTTAGCCTTGGAGATCTTCTAGGAGTGATTTTCTTACTAACTCTCTTCTTTGGTGTAGTCTTTGGAGTCCCAAACTGTGTATTCTTCATCCCCATCCACAAACATATACACCCCTCCTCATTCACATAAGAATCCTCCCAAAAATTATCAAAATCATCATTGTTTAACAATGGCTCTGGCATACATGGATCCTTAAACCAATATAACTTAAACTTCTCTTTAACATCCATAGACAAACGCTTATATACCATATACTCAAGCATCCTCAACTCTGTTTCATCTCGATGGCAATCAGGAAATACCAAAGTCTCATTCTTTGGCTCCACATATACACTGATATTCCTCAATATAAACTTACTGCAACACAAATGAAAAGAAATCAAATATAAATCCTAAAATCTCCCAAATAAACTCTAATCAATCAATCAATCAATCACGAAAATTACACCCTAATTAAACAAATAACATCTGAATTTCAATTAAACCCTAATTACAAAAGGGGAAAAACAGAAACCCTAATTTCAAAAGGGGAAAAACAGAAACCCTAATTTCAAAACCTAATTAAGCAATAATTCATAAAATCAAACCAACAATCACAAAATTAATACCCTAAAAAATTGGGTTTCAAATAAACCCTAATTACAAAGAAGATAAAAAAACAGAAACCCTAAAAATCGATCAATTAACTATCAGAACATTGATTTTCATCATATATTAAGTCACGGGTTTCGTTAATCTCACCTTGATTCAGAGTATTTCAATCCCGGTTTGTACCTCATCTTCACTTTATCAACACCGTCTCTGAAACCCTAAATAAGCATATTTTGTCTTCCAAATTAACTTTGGTTCTTCACTAACATCTTCGTCTTCAACAAAGCCAGATTCTTCTCTAATAATCAGTTCCCTAATCATTTCAAATACCTAACCCTAGTTTCTACAGAAGGAAGAGCGACCAGAACGAGAAACTGAAAGAGAGAGACTGAAACTAGAAAAAAGAAAATCTATTACACCCCACGCGTCTTTTGGAAGTGGGTAAGGGTTTGATAGTAATATCACGGACCGAGTTTGACTTTGTCAAAGCAGCTGACCAAATCGGTGGGTCCATCTGTTATATCTAACGGTATGGCCACTTTATAAAAGATTTTTGTTTCTCTGGCCGGTTTATTAATTATATGGATGGAAGCTGGTTAGTTTATGAATTTGCCCTTTAAGTTTTATTATTTCTTTGGATGAGAAGGGTGGTGGTAACATCTCCTCTCAATCTGACCTTGACTATTATAATGCCCTTCTTCATAATAGAGGTCTACATTTCATACATTATATTGGTGATCCGTATCATTTAGCTACGCTAGGTAGTGACCACTGCCCTATTTTATTAGTAAGTTCTAAAATTGATAACTCTACTAAACAGCCTTTTAGAATTAATAGAGCATGGTCTAATGATAGATCTTGTCCTGATTTAATTAGAATTAACTGGGGATGCGAGGTGAGAGGTTCTAATGCATTCAAGCTTACTAGATATATTTTTGAAACTAAGCATGTGTTAAAAGACTGGAACACTAGTACAAACCTTCACATAGGCCACGTTTTTGGGTTTACAACCTAGCCACGTTTCTGATTATTTGCGTGGCTACTGGTCATCAGTATAACTATAGCCACGTTATGTGTTACCTGTAGTCATAGTGCACCACTTGGTGATGGGTTTAATCATAAACCCATCAATTGTAGCCATAGGACATTGTTTGGTCATGGTTTTCGGTCTAATCCACTCACATGTAGCCGTAGATGCGAATATGGAAACATTAAGCAATTATGTATGTGTCAAATGTGTAGGATGGCGATAGACACGCCTATTAACCCGTGACGAAAAGAGATTTATTTAGCCACCTTTTGTTTATGTGTCCATAGTATATGGTTTTTTAGACATGTACATGTTAATAAATGGACACATTTAAAAAAAAAAAAACATGACAAAAGATTAACATATGGCTACACCACTTTTTCTTCTTCTGGGGAGGATTATTATATGGCCACAAAGATTTTGTTTATGTGACCATAGCCTTCAGTTCATTAGGCACATCTTGCAACCCAAATGAAAGACTTTTACATGGCCATCCAAGTCGGGGTTACAATAGGCGTTTTAAGTAACGGAACCTGGACAAGGACTTTAGAACCTCAAATTAGCCGGTCTTCGGAGCTTTATTAGGTCCATAGAAATTTGCTAAAAATTTGTTGTTAGGATTAGTGTTACAAGTAAACAAGAGGACTTCCGGGCATCCAAACTTCATCAAAGTACAACCACACCGTGGGTAAACTCTCAATTTTTTGGTAATACTGGAACCATGCGCTCACATTGTACTAACGAATATAACAATATTAGATATATGTCCAGTGAAGAGTTGACAGTTTTCTAGTTGTTACTTTAACAAATTTTTCTATGTTCTGGTTATAAAATTCAGCATTGTATCATTAGCTCATCACCATCTCTTTGGGAAAAACATCTTTGATGAGCTTTAGTGTATTTGCATTCATATTCTAATTTAATTATCTAACTCGAAGAAAAAAATGTCAATTTTGTACAGGAATAACAGATAATAGGTAATGTTTGGCAACTTGACAGCCACAACAGAATGTATACCACATGGGTAGGGAGAACCTCAATCACTATAACCTATTGCTGATGCATATTGATGTGTGCATGATCTCTGCGATCTCTAAAATACATAATTAACGATCTTAAATTTTATAAAAAATTGAAGAAGAAGACAAGCTTCTTACAACATAACACTAGTACAAACTGACCCTTTTGCAACGCCAAATTGGCGTGTCCATAGGGGTTTAGACACGCCGTTTTGGTTTGGACTTGGCGTGGTTTCTTCTTGCGTGGTTTTAGGTATGATGTTGTGGCTTTAGGTTCTCTATAGCAACGCCGACCTTGCGTGTCTATTGCTGACTGTAATAGACACGCCAAAACCCATAGGCGTTGCTATATAGTGTCCCAAAAACTTAAGTACCGGTACCATGTAGACACTCAATTTATTGTTTTGGCGTGGCTATTTGGTTCACTATAAACACGTAAATTGCTTTTGGAAAGGCTATTTGGTTCACTATAGCCACGCAAATTGCTTTTGGCGTGGCTATTTGGTTCACTATAGACACGCACTTTGTTTTTTGGCGTAGCCATTGGTTATCCGATAGACATGACATATAGGTTTAACGTGGATATATGTTATGTTTTATCCATGCCAATTTCAATTACTTTCATCCACGTGGCTGTATTAGGAACCGTTGATTGTTTTTTAAGATGATGCAATATTGACCGTCAAATTAGATGCATCCTACATCGTCCACATGTAACGTTGTGAGCCGTTCATTGGATATCCTATAGACCCGTCATATAGCGTGGCTATATGTGATGTTTAGCCACGCCAATTTACGATTACCTTCATCCACGTGGCTGTATTAGGAACAGTTGATTGTTTTTTAAGATGATGCAATATTGACCGTCAAATTAGAATCATCCTATACCATCCACATGTAACGTTGTGAGCCGTTCATTGGATATCCTATAGACACGCCATATAGCGTGGCTATATGTGATGTTTAGCAACACCAATTTACAATTACCTTCATCCACGTGGCTGTATTAAGAACCGTTGAATCTCTTTTAAGATGATGCAATATTGACCGTCAAATTAGATGCATCCTACACCGTACACATGTAACATTGTGAGCCGTTCACTGGATATCCTATAGACACGCCATATAGCATGGTTGTATGTGATGTTTAGCCACGCCAATTTACAATTACCTTCATCCACGTGGTTATATTAAGAACCGTTGAATCTCTTTTAAGATGATGCAATATTGACCGTCAAATCAGATGCATCCTACACCGTCCACATGTAACGTTGTGAGCCGTTCATTGGATATCCTATAGACACGCCATATAGCGTGGCTATATGTGAGTTTAGCCACGCCAATTTATAATTACCTTCATCCACGTGGCTGTATTAGGAACCGTTGAATCTCTTTTAAGATGATGCAATATTAACTGTTAAATTAGATGCATCCTACACCATCCACATGTAACGTTGTGCCGTTCATTGGATATCCTATAGACACGCCATATAGCGTGGCTATATGTGATATTTAGCCACGTCAAATTACAATTACCTTCATCCACGTGGATGTATTAGGAACCGTTGAATCTTTTTTAAGATGATGCAATATTGACCGTTAAATTAGATGCATCCTTCACCGTCCACATGTAACGTTGTGAGCCGTTCATTGGATATCATATAGACACGCCATATAGCATGGATATATGTGATGTTTAGCCACGCAAATTTATATTTTTTTAACGTGGCTATATGTTATGTTTAGCCGCGCCAATTAATCTCGAATCATGTGTCTTACGCGTGTGACGCCTCTAAGCCGTTCATATATGAAGCATCTTATATTTTAGAAACTTGTGGTTAAATCTGAAATTCATATATGCCAAAAATTCATATTATTATTAATCACACAGTAAAAAATATTGAGCTTTGGTCTAACAGTTTGCAAAAGAAAATATTAAAGAGCATTTATCCAAAAATCATCAGTTTTTCTTTAACTTTTTTGATGGTGGTGTCTCTGCATCCAATGGATCAGGTTGTGACATTCTCGACGCGCCAAACCTTGTTTTCCTGTATTGGTATGCATGATCTACACTTTGTATATATAGCCTTCTCCGCGCCTTTTTAGTCTTCTCAGTAAGCATTTCAGAGGCTGCATGACTCTCGGAATGTTGATTGACTGCTAGGTGCTCCTCATTCCATTTATCATCTGCTAGGCTGCTAGGTGTTCTTAGATCACTATCCAATTTCTTCTCAGAATCTAACACTGGTTCTGGTTGCTTATGAGGTTTTCCATGCTGTGGATTTTCCTGCAGCAAGAGATTAAATGTATTATATATATATTCTAAATCCAAGGCGAATTCGTCTGTCATGTGAATTTTGAACAAGAGACATACAAAAGTCATTTTTCCAACAATGTAATAAAGCCAACTTCACTGAAGGCCGTACCATTTTTCAAAACTAACGCCCATAATAAAATCCATAACCAAATATCTTTATTCAGAAGATCAATTTTCTAATTTACACTGGCATTTATGTTCCATTTAGGTGTTAATATATTTCTGTCTCGTATTTATTCTTTAATCAAACTGAATACATGATTTACGTAAAACAATATATATATATACTTGATTAACAAAGCAAAAGAGCTAAGAAACTAACCTTGTCATCAGAGATGGTACAGTTATCTTTCGGCCATGCCACAAAACTATCTTCATCTTCCCCTAATAACTTAAAGTCACCACTTGGTTCGTTTAACACGAACGATGGAACTATAACCTCCTGAAAATTGACAACATAACAGTGTTTAAGAAGATCTTCTCCATGTATTTTCTGGTTAGGCACCGTAGGTAAATACTGCCTCTAGCAACGACGTTTCCCTTAGATCCATTCCAAAAGTCGTATTTTGCTTTCTGCGGAAATATGAGGCATATGAACATCATATAAAAAGAAGATGCTAGAATTAGCAATATAGATTTACGGGAAAAAAATCAAAAAAAAAACATACTCCATTAGAGGTCTTAGCCAGAGGTTCTGTCATAGATGTGCACGACTTCTCTGGAGATATTGAAGGATTTGGTTAGGAATTACTGGTAGAGTTATACATAAGATTAGGAGACTGCTTATTAGATCCATCAGAAGGGTTGCTACGTGCAGGAGACTTCCGTAGAGAAGTAGTTGGTTGGGAATTACTGGTAGGGTTCTGCATAAGATTAAAAGAGTTAGTTACTTTTAAAAGTTACACATATTTCTATTTTTCTTGGTTCTCTAATTTACACTTGGATCTGTGATTCATATAATTGATATCATCTTTGTGTCTCATATATCCTTCGTAATTAATTAATACGAACTAGATAGACTGGTTTATGTATATTCGACTTACAAATCAAACAGGCCAAGCAACTAACCTTCTTAGCAGGCTTGGTAAACTTAACACCATACTGTGGCCAAGGAATCGCTTTTCCAAGAGTTTTTCCTAATGTTTCCATACCAGCAAATCGTACGGGTAGAAAGAAATTCGGTTTTATTACTTCCTCAATCAGGATTTTTTGGCAATCAACCTCCACCCCATCCTTTCCATGTAATTATTGTTTTCCTGTTAACAGAAAATGTTTACCTCTAGCAAGGACGTTTGCCTTAGACAGCTCGTCAAAAAGGTAACACCTTCTACCCTGCGGAAATATATGGCATGTGAACATCTTCAAGCGAAAACTTCAAAACAAATTGAGATTTAAAATGCATGTAAAAATAAAACAGATACCGAAGAAACTGCTTTAGTTGTCGTGATCTTAGATTGGCTCCGACTAGGTGGATCTTTTGATGTCACATCCAGAGTATGTTTCCCAGAATTTTGTTGACTTACCTGCAGCAGTAGAGTAATATTCCATATTCGGGAAACAAATATACCAAATTCCACCGTGAATGCGAAGACACAAATGAATTGAATAGGTAACAAATATACAAGGTTCTCCAAAATACACCCTAGCATCCGTGATTCATATAGTAGTTGATAGCATATTTGAGACTCATATGGTCTTAAGATCATGTAACTGGTTTAAAACACATACCTTCGGAATTTTTTCAGATATTGCAATACGAGATTGGCTTCCGTTGAGTAGAGCCGGTGATTTCACAACCTAGGAATGTTTTGGTTGACTTACCTGCATCATAAAATTAAAATGAAAGTTGTACCTTCTTTTTGCAGTGAAACCATTTAAGAACAATACACAACTAACTCATAATAAAATAGCTAACCACATATCTCGTTCTATAAGGTTCTCTAAAATATACACTAACGTCCGTGATTCATATAGCTGATAGCATATTCGTCTCTAAAATCAAACAAGATATATATATATATATATATATATATATATAACTGGTTTGTGTAAAAACATATCCAATGAGTTAATAAAGCAAAAAATCCAAGCAACCAACCTTTTGATCCAAGATGGTTTGATTTAATGGCCAACAAATTTCAGCATCACCAACATCTTTTAAAGTTTTTATCCCAGATTTGCCAAAGGGTAATTTGATGGTTTCATTTATTACTTCACTAACCCGGACGCTATAGCATGTAACTGAACCCATCACTCCTGTCTTCAATTTAAAGAATTCCATCTTTTTAGAGTAAGCTCTACCAATGGCAACAATGTTGTCCTTTTCTCCATACCAAAGTTTGCATCTTATGCCCTGCAGAAACACATGGAGCATGAGAGATAGCAAATGGAAGATTAAAAATTTAAATGCGTTGAAAAACCATACATCAATAGTTTCTTTTTCAGATGGCATATTCTGAGATTCCCCCGTAGATGGAGGAGACGGAGACTTCTTTTTTGATACTAAAGACGCCGGGGATTCAGTAGAAACGGTCGGCGTTTTAGTACAAGGAGAGTCCCGCTTCGCGGACCCTTTCATGCTTTCAGATGACTTCTGCGGACCGGATTTCCCATGTTTTTTTTTGAAGTTTCTTAACTGATTCTGGACCTATCTTATTCTTAGATTGATTGGAGGCGTTGCTAGGTCCTGCATCCAGTGACTGTAGTTGAACACATTGTTAGAAAAAATTAGATACTGTATGCCATTTTTTTTTTTAAAGTTACACAATCTAATCAAAACTCAGTTCACTTACTTCTCCTCTAGACTTGTTGATATTGTTTCCCAAAATGTTCGCAATGTCGATTCCTCGAGATATCAAGTTATCTGTTAATCTCTGATACGCAGTTTTAGTAGACTCTAATTTTTTATCCTTAGCTTTCAGCTCTTCACACAGTTCATCATTCTCTTTTGAGGCTTGTCTTGGTTTTCTTCCATTTTGAAAGTAAAGGGTTGCTGTCACTCCAAAGTCAGCCCCCTTGACACGTCCACCCTTATCCGGGCCGATTTCAAGTGTTAGGGCATCCTCGTTATGACCAACCTTTCGAGTTCCCTCTCGAATCATCTTCCGCGTCTCTTCCTGTTCAAATAATGTGTTAAATTCTGATTTAAACCTTGCGCACTTACTTTGCACTTACTTTGGTTAAAAAAATGAGGACTGTAAAGTTTTTATTTTCTCACAATTTCAGATGTCTTCTCCCTGACAAAATCATCTGGTACAATTTCGTGTTTGTCTTCGCGTGCTTTTTCCTACATGAAGCACCGGTCTTTAAGATCTTCTTCGGAAACATCTCTCCTTTGGACCTAGTAGTTACCAGAAACAAGTATGGATTTACATCCGCACAGATATTAACTGTGTAAAACAGAAAACCAATTCCAAAGAATCTAATGTGAAAAATTACAGATTGGTGTAAGAGGACACATCCCTATACCGTTATAAGTTTCTGCGTATATGAGACACGCAACACGACATACAAAACAGAAGTATCTGATATGGCCGATTTTACTATGCAGTGTATAATAAATAAGACAACAGACTTACTAATTTTTATTTTAATCCCGTGTATCCTCCTCGTCCCGTCCGATGTGGGAACTTGGATTGTGATATTGCCTCTTTTCCCTTCTCCGAATTTTCCTTGCAGAGGAAATAAAAATAATTTCATTAATATGCTAGGATAGACAATAAGAATGAAACAGAAATTAGAAAAACAAATGTGTATTACATACCTTAAATTTGGGCGAATTTATTACATGATCAAGGAACTTGTCTCAGCTTTCTTGGTCCACTACCGTTCTGTACTTTTTGGGGACAGTTCTTAGTTTGTCCAGTCTTTCCTCAAAGGGTTTTAAATGATTGTGGTATAATTTCCTTCTGAAGTCCCTTAGTTGAACAGGTAGACGGTTCATGACCACTCCCTTCATCCAATGGGGCACCTCAAAACGAAGCTATAATAACATCTAATGTATGTTAATCACAGACTAACAGTTAGACAACAAAAACGATGGACTGATAACCGCATATGCATACCAGAATTTCCTCCCACATATTTTCTTTTGTTGTTGAAGGGACTTCCTTCCAACATAAATGTTTTATGCCAACCATATCACGGACCAAATAGCCTAGGTAACTACTGAATTCAATTCTATTGTAACCAATAGGTCGGAACATTTTGTCAAAATTCACATCCCGTTTTTTGGCATTAGATTCTGAGAAGTGTTTATGCAGCTTCAACATTCTTGTCATTCCCCTCTCTTTTTTGATCTCTTATGTAGAGTCTTCTTGTTGTGGTTGCTTTTCTGCTTTTGGAGCTTTTTCCAATTCTATTTCTTCTACAACTTCGAGATCATTTTCAGAATCGTCTGACTCTGGAAATAACAGAGGCAACATATGAAACCATGTGATGTTTAAGTAAAAACAAGTAAGTACAAGATTTCGAACATTACCTATTAATTCTTCATATCTACCAGTGGTTATAAAATTTTCAGCATCATCATCATCTGATTGTACAATGTCATTATGAGTCTCATCTAACCCTATTGTGTCTTCATCAGAATCCCCCTCATCATCTGGTTCCATCCATTGGTCATCCTATGGGGACACGTTGTAATCATCATCTTCTCCCATGACAAAAGTTGTGTAGGTACGTGTATCTCAGTTAGGAATTTGAGCTTATTTTGGAAAATATTAGCTAAACCTAACAAGATAGACAACATGTGTTATACCTATTTTCTATTATATGAAAAGAAAACAAACATAAACTCATTGATGCATGTAACTTGAGGCTAAAACATCATTGCAACACACAAAATCTCCTCATGATTATTGTGTTATCCACAAAGCGAAAGGTACCGGTTAAACGGTCTTATATAACTTTTTGAAGAGCACTAAAGCACCACATAATGATTATCCATTTTTAGCTTGAAAATGATAGTCAAATTGGCCAACCAGCAACATGGTATTATTAAAAGTGGCAACTTAAAATGAAGACGTTACAAGCTCGCCAAGTAACAGAGACTCAAATTATTAAAGCTTGAGAAGTATATATATGATTGACACAACATCGTCGATCAAAGTAGAGTTATTAAATCTCAATCAAAATCCAACCCAAACAATAACAAAAACCCTAGAAAACAATTAGCATCGGTAAGTTTTTTATTTTATTTTGTAAAACCTAAGTAACTAGTAAAACCTAACTAAGTAACATGAAAGAAAGATCCTTACCTAAATCTTAAAATAGTTGATGCATGTAACTTAAGCCTAAAACATTATTATTGTAACAAAATGAAATCACATCTCATCGTACAACCCGTGATTGTCATTAACTTGTTCTTTTATACAGCCGAATAAAAACCCTAATCATGCTTTAACTAGTAAACCTATAAGATCTAACATCTGATTCCATGAAATCAAACAAAAAATCTAACATAAATTTAATATTCATTCGATAATGGTTTGTAGAAATATTACCAGCAACAAAGATCGAGTTTAAAGAGGTAGATTCCTTGTAAAGATTAGAGATAGTAATAGAATAAAAACCCTAATCATGCTTTAACTAGTAAACCTATAAGAAGTAATAGAATAAAAACCCTAATCATGCTTTAACTAGTAAACCTATAAGATCTAACATCTGATTCCATGAGATCAAACAAAAAATCTAACATCAATTTAATATTTATTCGATAATGGGTTGTAGAAATAATACCAACAACAACGATCAAGTCTGAAGAGGTAGGTTCCTTGTAAAGATTAGAGATAGTAATAGAATTATGATTTCATAGAGAGAATGAATCGAGTAATAAAAACTGACAAAGTAGATCGAACTCATCTTTCTTTTTCTTTTTGGAATTTAACCAAACCATCAGGCGGGAATTGATTTTCCTTTTGAAATCATCCCGCCCAATAAAATTCATTTTCATCACCGCCAAACATTTTTTTTTGGTGTTTTTCTTTTTTTATTTCCAAATTTTTGATGTGTAACCAATATGGTTAGTTTCCTTATTTTATGAGAGAATATATCGTAGACAGTTATGATAAAATTGTTTCCCAAAATTTTCGAAATTTAGTTTCCTATCTCTAACCAACTCGAGAAAAGGCTATAGAAAAAAATTACTTTCCTATTTCGAATAATATTTTCCTTAATAATTTTAAGCTGGGTTGTCTCCTGCATTATTCTTGGTTTATGGAGGAAACGTATGATTTTGAATTATTAGTGGCACCTATGTAGGAAACGTATTATTCTAATCATACAGTAAGCTACTAAAGATAAGGAAACTAAACCCATCCATTTTCATGTTCATCATTTCCAGAAAACATAAAAATTCAACGTGAATCATTCATCACATAAATGTCAACCTATCTATCAGCGTAAAAAGCCTGCATCTAGTGCAGTACTTAAAAAATAAATACAACCACCACTGAAAACAAAATGGTCAGACGAAATGCTTTATATTTAAAAATATGTAAACGAAAAGTTCACACATCAAAAACCCTGTTTAAAAAGAAAAGAACTTGTTAGATGAGTCTGGTTCTTTGTCAGATTAGTCTGGTTCCTCATTCTCATCCAAATCTACGCAGAGATCATTGTCATTAACATCGTCGTATAGCAGCACTTTACTTTCAATAGCACTTTACTTTTTCAAACTCGTATTTTTGTTAAAAGTATTGGCAAGGAGATAATAAGATCAGATCTAAAGTGATAAATTGATTCTTATTGTTTACAGGGGGGAACAACTGTATTTTTCTACATTTCCTCCGTTCTTTCAGCTAATTATATTTATTTTTCCAAAAGAATGCACACCTCATAAATAAATAAATTTGCAAGAGTATATTCCATTCTGTAAAGTCCGTGAACTTGTAAATAATTATCTGATTTATTTCATGATTCCAATACCTAAATAATAAAAGAATTCATAAACATCACCTTCTTCTAAATGACAAAATTAGCAAACAAAACAAGAAATGAAAGCAACTTTCAAAGCGTCCACAAAAAGAAATCGATAAATCAAACCCTATCATCAACAACAACAAAAAAAAACATATCAAATGAACCATCCCCCATCTTCAAACAATTCTTCTCGCAATGATGAGGTGAACTAGATCACTCCAACCAGCAGGCTTGAGAGCCTTGTCATCCTCAGATTTGCCATTTTCTGCTTCATCAGGCTCCACATGCTTGTTAAGATCATGCTTGTTAACTTTTGGATCCTATGGCATATCCGGAACATCGGGATCTTCATCAATAATTTCAATAATAGAAGCAGGAACATCAACATTCACAGTAGGAACATCAGCATTCTCAATACTACTGATTACAGCGTCCAGAGGAACACCAGGAATAACATCAGCATAAATAGGAACATCATCATTCTCAACACTACTGACAACAGAACTAATTATAGCATCCAGAGGAATACCAGGAACAGTAGTTACTCCGTCCACAGTAATGATAATCCTCAATTTACGAGGACCAGCCATCAGTCGAGGACATTTTTGGATCCTCTCGTCAGTTTCATCTCTACAGTCCCTCTTAACAGAACTCATTTTCCTCTTAATACTCTATGTTAATTTTTTTCTATGCTTGGTGTAATTTATATATATTTCTAAGGAAAACCCTAATTTTTTAGGTTTTCCATCATTATCTTAAATCACCTATTCTTTGGTATTTACACAGAATATTGTAGCAATATAATGAGATATGGAATGAATATTTTCATGTTTATCTAATTTCCTTTTTAATCTAATATACATTACGAACATAACAAACTAAAATAAATCATGATCTCATGAGATATGGAATGAATATTTTCATATTTATCTAATTTCCTTTTTAATTTAATATACGATCTCTTAGGAAATACCCAAATAATTTTTATACTTTTTAACTAATTACCTAGGTCGGTTGGGGTGGCCCGGCCGGCTGGACCATAGGTGTAACGCAAAAAAAGGAAAAAAAGACAAAGGTTGGCTAGTTAAACAATGACCCAACTTTCAGCGGCAACACTATCATGTTGATACACGAAATTTAACATTTCAACATAGAAAAAAATCCAAACACCAAAAAAAAAAAAAAAAAACACAACTACAAGAAAAAAAAAAAGCAACATAGATAACCCAAGGAATAAATTGTACATTTCAGCATAGAAAAAAATCCAAATACCAAAAAAAAAAAAAACACAACTACAAGAAAAAAAAGCTACATAGATAAGCCAAGGAATGTGTTAGTGGCATGGACATCATGAGTACACGTTTCCGATTGTCCACCAAAATTCTTCAACGAGACAACGCTCCTCATGTGAGGAATAATTGTAACCCTTGTTTCCCACGGTAGTGTCCCCCAAATTTCCGTCCAAGTTCTGGTGAGTGTATTGTAACACAATAAACGCTTATTCTGCCAAAATAAGAGGTCCTTGTTATTTACAAAGGCTATCGGGTTATAAGTCGACCATTCATCCTCTTCAAAGAAAATGATTATCTTATAATTCCAATTCCATTCCCCGCCAGGTGCCCATGTATGAATATTTTCTTCGGAAATGGGAGCCCAAAAATCTATTCGGGGCCGATCAATCCCCTCATGGATGTAGTAAAATAAAATGCGAACTCCGAACATGACCATCCCAAGTGATGGGTAAGTATTTATCCAAAATTCACTCCCAGTAATATGATGCGGGGGTGGCGAATGTTGATGGAACGTCTCAGTGTCCAGATAGAAAGATATTATGCCAATATCCTGCTGACAACAATCCTTCCAAAAAATACAACCATGTGCGTACACACCTGAACTCCGAAAAGTATAAGGGATCTCCCCTGGTATGTTCCTCCATCTTCTCTTGTCTCCTAGAGTGTGTATTTGAACTTTACCACCCATGTGAATTCGAACTACCTTTGTACTCATTGGTACGTTGACAGTAGCCGAAACCCCCAATTACGTTGTATCGTGGATACCACGAAAGTACTGGATCCGGTGCAATTGGGATGCATAGTTGTGGCAGATGGAGGTGCTCACCAGTTTCTGGATTCATAATATATCCAGGATCTTATATGCCGTGGTGTGAAACATAAAAATATACCAGACCATTGCAAGATCCAACTATTGGGTGCAATATAGTCCAATCATCATGGGTTTCATCATTCGGGGCGTCGTGATTGTTGGCTGTTACGATCCGGCTGAAATCTTCCTCTCTATAAAAGAGTTGGGTAACTTTATCTTTCCTCATTCTTGGTGTGACACCAAAAAGGAATCTAATTCTTTTGTCACCAAGGATAGTATTCCATTCTTTGCATACACATTTGCTTGCTAAAATGCTTTCTGCAGTTTGGATGCGCAGAATTATCTCGGTAGTTAATTCCGGCAACAAATCCATCACTATTATACTGATGAAATATTAACAAAAAAAAATTTTTACAAGCTTTTAGGATTTTCTTATTGTAGAATGCTACAAGCAGATACGAGTAAAGCTTATATATATAGACATCCAATACACCTGTTGGCTAATTTTTTAGGTTTTCCATCATTATCTTAAATCACTATTCTTTGGTATTTACACCGAATATTTCAGTTTCCATATTACTAAAAAATGAGATATTGTAGCAATATTATGAGATATAGAATGAATATTTTCATGTTTATCTAATTTCCTTTTTAATCTAATATACATTCCAAACATAACAATCTAAAATAAATCATGATCTCTTAGGAAATACCCAAATAATTTTTCTACTTTTCGACTAATTACCTAGGTCGGTTGGGGTGGCCCAAACGGCTGGACCATAGGTGTAACGCAAAAAAATATGAAAAAACCAAAGGTTGGCTAGTTAAACAATGACCCAAACTAAATTGTACATTTCAACATAGAAAATAATCCAAACACCAAAAAAAAAAAAAAAAAAAAAAAAACACAACCACAAGAAAAAGAAAAAGCTACATAGATAACCCAAGGAATAAATTGTACATTTCAACATAGAAAAAAATCCAAATACCAAAAAAAAAACACAACTACAAGAAAAAAAAATTACATAAATAACCCAAGGAATGTGTTAGTGGTATGGACATCATGAGTACACGTTTCCGATTGTCCACAAAAATTCTTCAACGAGACAGCGCTCCTCATGTGAGGAATAATTGCCCATGTTTCCCACGGTAGTGTCCTCCAAATTTCCGTCCAAGTTCTGGTGAGTGTATTGTAGCGCAATAAACGCCTATTCTGCCACAATAGTAGGTCCTTGTTATTTCCAAAGGCTATCGGTTCATAAGTCGGCCATTCATCCCTATCTTCTTCCAAGAAAATGCTCATCTCATGATTCCAATTCCATTCCCCACCAGGTGCCCATGTATGAATATTTTCTTCGGAAATGGGATCCCAGAAATCTATGCGGGGCTGACCAACCCCCTCATGGATGTAATAAAATAAAAGGCGAACTCCGAACATGACCATCCCAAATGATGGAAATTCACTCCCAGGAATATGATGCGGGGGTGGCGAATGTAGATGAAACGTCTCAGTGTCAAAATTGAAAGATACTATGCCAATATCCCGCTGATAACAATCCTTCCAAAAAATACAACCATGTGCGTACACACTTGAACTCCGAAAAGTATAAGGAATCTCTCCCATGTTCCTCCATCCCCTCTTGTCTCCTAGAGTGTGTATATGAACTTTACCATCCATTTGAATTCGAACTACCTTTGTACTCATTGGTACGCTGACAGTAGCCAAAACCCCCAATTACGTTGTATCGTGGATACCACGAAAGTACTGGATCCGGTGCAATTGGGATGCATAGTTGTGGCAGATGGAGGTGCTCACCAGTTTCTGGATTCATAATATATCCAGGATCTTGTATGCCGTGGTGTGAAACATAAAAATATACCATACCATTGCAAGATCCAACTATTAGGTGCAACATAGTCCAATCATCATGGGTTTCATCATTCGGGGCGTCGTGATTGTTGGATGTTACGATCCGGCAGAAATCTTCCTCTCTATAAAAGAGTTGGGTAACTTTATCTTTCCCCATTCTTGGTGTGACACCAAAAAGGAATCCAATTCTTTTGTCACCAAGGATAGTATTCCATTTATTGCATACACATTTGCTTGCTAAAACGCTTTCTGCAGTTTGGATGCGCTTATCTCGGTAGTTAATTCCGGCAACAAATCCATCACTATTATACTGATGAAAGATTATCAAAAAAATAAATAAAAAAATACAAGCATTTAGGATTTTCTTATTGTAGAATGCTACAAGCAGATACGAGTAAAGCTTATATAGATATCCAATACACCTGTTGGCGAATGGTCGGGTCCTTGATGAGCAGGCATTATTTGAATGGTCGCGTCCTTAATGAGCAGGCAAGTAACGCATATTTGCACGTTTTATCTTATAAGCGGTTATAGCTTAAACCTGTAACTGGATTTTTATTTAAAAGGAAACAAAATCTAAAGGATAACCATTACGTCATGAAGTAGGTCTGAAAGGACATGACATTTTAGTAGGGTGTTATTATTTCTTTGAATTCAACAGTTGTGCATGCGTCTCTTGGGAATAGGTCTCAGAAGAAAATAAAAAAAGATAATAAATGTGAAAGAGGAATTAGGGATTATATTCATTTTCCAGAGAGAAAATTAAGCCAAGAGAAAAGACGAAGAAAAAAAGTTTAAGAGATAACAATGGCTCCAAATAACCCATAAAAAAGGAGTGGTTCCAAACCATAAAAAGGAAAGACCCCAATGACATAGGAAGAAGTTGATAAGGAGGAGTGCTTGAAGAAAAAGGAAGTGATGATGAGTTTCAAATTAGCAGTATTTGAAATGGATTTGGAGCAACTAGATAAAGCTAAGTACTATATATCGAAACAAGAAGCAAGATTGAATAAAAAGAAGAAGAAAGAAGAGGAAAGGAAGATGAGAGAAGAGGAAGAAGTAGGTTTGCAAAACAATAACCAAGATGATGATACGGATCTGTTGTGGAATGAGTTTCATCATGCAAATTCAGTATATGAGGCAGAAAATTAAGAGACAAAGAAGAGAAACATAGAGAAAGTAAAAGATGAAGAATACCCATAAGAGTTTTTGTTGTTGTTTGGAGAAAAAGGAAAGGAGAGAAGCAGGCAACAGGTAAGACTCAACCAATTCCAATTTTCTTATAGCTGGTGGATTTTTTGGGTTAAGTTGCTTTAATGGAAATGATGATACAGAGTTTGCAAATGGTTACACAAGTTACTATTTTGAAGAAATAGGTATCGTCAAAGTACAGAGAAAATTTGGATTTAAGAGGGGTCTAACAGGAAATTGTGGACGACTGAATCTTTTTTTTTTTTTTTGGAATCTATGTTTCGGATTTAGGATTAATTTTCATGTTTTTTCTAATGTTAATGACTGAATGGTATTGGACTTGCTAAATGACTGTCAAATGAATTAATTTTCTTGTTTAATGACCATTTTCTTATGTATGATTGAATAGTGTTGAAGTTGTTGGTTGCATTGTCAAGCTCAGTCTATGATTAAAGAACTGGATATATAGAAAGCACAAGTATTGTGTTGAAAACAAATGGCTACTTTGAAAAATCACGCATAATTACATCTCATTACTGAATAGATAATACATTGCATATACACACCTAATTTTATTACACAAATTTGACATTGTATCGAAATCACAAAGGATTGCTGAAATTACATGGACTCTATAAGACTAGAGTCCATTAAGGGGAAGGGGTCTTCCTGGCTTTCATTTGAATTGTAGAAACTAGCTGCGATTCTCATTACAGCTACTTATGCACCAATTCAGTAATGCTTACCTCCTGGAATTAGAATACCCATCACAACAACATCTTAATATTTACAACGGCATTGGTTGATAATAGAAAACAGGAACTATCCCTAAAATACAAAAGTGTATTTACAATGGTACCTTAATTTATGTATCTCTCTTTTAGCCCCTACATTTTTAGGTTAAGCTAATTAGGTGTTTGGTATTCCTTACCTCCTTACAAGTACATCAAATATTTCAGTTTCTGTATCACTATAAATATAGCAGAAAATAGATAATGAGATATATATATATATATATATATATATATGGAATGAATATTTGATCTTTATCTAATTTCCTTTTTAATCGGATGTAGTTTCTGAACACACAGAACTTAATAAATAAATAAAAATTCGGCCACCATATCTAATTGTCAACACAAGGAGTTTTTCTTCTCCTGCGAATCACTCTTCCTTTTCGATCAGAATGAACTGCACATCCTATTGCTACCAATTTATTGTATGGGTCCTAAAACTGTTAGATACAATTCATTAAGAAGAACCCTACAAGACGATTTTAAGATCTCAGATTACGATGTACGAGTTCTTCAGCCTAGACTCAGCGTGTTCATAATCTGCATGAGAAAGCATGCAGATTATTGGCGTTTGCGTGAGATTAATGCATTTGCTGTCGATAAGCATTATGTGGAATTGGTGCATGGGGAAAGTAGATGTTGTTGTTTCTTGGATCGTGATTTTTTTGGTCTCCAACAATAGGTGAATATACTTCAAGAACGAGTTGATCGGCTTCAAGAACAATTGCTTCGTGATTTTAACGACTAAGACGTGGCATTTATAGTTCATGATTCAAAAAGATACTAGATTGACAAAATAGGTTTCTTATTGATCAGTATTTCTTATATTTCTGAGTTATTTATTAATAAAAAAGATGTAATAACACAATTCTAGAAATTAAAATGATGTGTTACATGCCTCTAATTTGTTTTGCCCATTTATGTTCTGGTTTTGTGTTTTGGTGTCAAACACCAGTTTCAAATCTATAATTCGTCTACAAAAAAATCCCGATTAGTCATGTGATCAACTTTTTTTTTTTTGACTTCTCAAATCCCCATCAGTTACAAAATCTTTTTCATTCGTATGCTTTTCAAGAATATCATCATTGATTTATCTATCAATCACTTATACCTTTTGCATCTCAAATTCTCACTTCTTTTTACATTTTTCTTTTTCTCTCTCGGATTTACTTTTATGAACACATAAAAGTCTCCCTATAGATTTGCAAAATTTATAACCATAAATACAACTGGAATACAGAAATGCCTCCCTCTATACCAAATTGACCACCATATATAAAAGAAAGCCCCCCTCTAAATTCGTCGCGAATATGTTTAAAAGCATTAACTCCATTAAATAAAATACCAACCATTATTACCCAAAATAAAACCAAGTCCGATTCTTCAAATTTCAAAAACAACTTTTAGTCCAGACAAGATACGAAGAAAAAAAATCAAAGATGAGAAATAGTACTATAAATATATATATATTGAACACCAAACTACATTACTCTGATCAAAACAAAAACAAAAACACTACACACGGAATGTGTTTGT
The DNA here is from genome assembly GCA_023531105.1 of Papaver atlanticum. Taxonomy (NCBI): domain Eukaryota; kingdom Viridiplantae; phylum Streptophyta; class Magnoliopsida; order Ranunculales; family Papaveraceae; genus Papaver; species Papaver atlanticum. The sequence continues at coordinate 2,469,167 of JAJJMB010002292.1, read as the reverse complement.
GGCATGGACATCGTCAGTACATGTTTCCGATTGTCCTCCAAAATTCCTCAACGAGACGGCGCTCCTCATGTGAGGAATAACTCTAACCTTTACCGGCCACCTTGTCTCCCCAATTTCTGTCAAAGTTCTGGTGAGTTCATTATAATGCGCTAAACAACGGTTATTTTGCAATAGGATGTCGTTGTTATTTCCCAAGGCTATCAGCATATAAGGCGGCCACCATGGATTCAAAGGCTCTTCCAAGACAATTCTCCTCTTAAGTACCCAATTCCATTCTACACCGGGTGCCCGTGCATGAATATCATTATCGGAAATGGGTGCCCAAAAATCAATCCGGATATCATAAATATCGTGAATGTTGTAAAATAAAAGGCGAACTCCAGACAAGACCATTCCAAGTCTTAGAATACTGAAACCACCATTCTCATAAATATGATGCGGGGGTGGCGAATGTGACTGGAATGTCTCATTGTCCAAATTGAAAGATACTATCTGATCATTGTGATAAATATAATGATTTATCCAAAAAATACAACCATGTGCGTACACACCTGAATCCCGAAAAGTAAAAGGAAATTCCCCGATGTTCCTCCATCCCCTGTTGTCTCCTAGTGTGTGTACGTCCACTTTACCGCCCACTTGAATTCGAACTACTTTGTATTCACCGGTATGTTCACAGTAGCCGAAACCCCCTACGACGTATCGTGGATCCCAACTAATTTGTGGCGTTGGTGTTGGATCGCATATTTATGGCAGATGGAGGTGCTCACCCGTTGTTGGATTCATAATATAAATAGGATCTTGTATGCCGTGGTGTGAAACATAAAAACATACCAGACCATTACAAGATCCAACGATTGGGTGTGACATGTTTTCATCATAAGATTGGATAATATTCCAGGTACCATTGTTTCCAAATAACATCTGATTGAAATCTCCCATCATCTTGTAGTAATCTTCCTCCTCAATTTGTTCTCTGTAAAAGAGTTGCGTAACTTTTTCTTCTCTCACTTTTTGAGTGAAACCGAAAAGGAGTCCAATTCTTTTGTCTGCAAGGAAAGAATTCCACTCTTTGCATACACATTTGCTTGCCGAAATACTTTCTGTACTTGGGAGGAGGTGTAGTATCTCGGGAGTTAAATCCGGCAATATTTCCATTACTATTACTAGTGAAATATATTATTTTTTAAATGTAGAAGCATTTAGGATTTTGTTTTTGTTGAATGCTACTAGCAGATACGAGTAAAGCTTATATAGACATCCAATGGATGCAATATGTGTCCCCACACAACACACCTGTTGGAATTTTCACGTCTTTTGGTGTTTCAAAATCTATTCGGTTAATGTACCCCGTAATACGAAGGGGTGCGAACCATTACACCGTTTGGCCAATGGTCGCATCCTTAATCAGCATGCGTTCTTTAAAAATTCATGATCCAAACAAGAAACGGATATTTTCACGTGTTTGTGTGAGATTTATTCCAGTTTATCAACATTCTATTTATGTGTCCATTGCAAATTTAAAAATTAGGGTTATGACCATAGTATATTAATCTTTTGAAGACAAGAAATTAGGGTCATGACCATAGTATATTAATCTTTTGAAGAAAAAAAATATGATCCCAATATATATTGCTATTGCCAATCATAGCTATAATTTATGGTGTTGACCAATATACGAAAGACAAAAGAGAATTTGGGCATGGTTATAGCGCTTGGCTGGACGGAATTGTTGCGCATGGCTTTGAGTAGGTGTGAATTACCGAGGGAATTACACCAAAAATAGAAATTTGTTCAGAGAAGATTAGGCATGGCGAATCATGGAGAGAGAGATACTTCAGATACCTATAGATTTGGCAAGAGTGTAGCCAAGGCATGCACATTAGCGAAGAGTACATGATTATGATCTACTGTAAGATAAAGCATATACTCCATGTACTCGATCAACATGGTTGTCTTTACGCAATTTTTTCATGCTATTTTTCCGTATTTAGATAAATCATATATATATTAAAATCAATGTGGTGTTGTACGCGTATATGAGCATAAATTTATCGATATGGAAACTGTTATATTTTGTTTACTTGAGAGTGATATGCGGAATACAACTAAATTAGGTAATTGGAGATAATGCTCCTAACCTTAAAAATAAATAGGGTTTTTCTAATACATACATATATATATATATATATTATTAAAGAGGTCGTACAAACCACACCAGCATAAAAGATAGATTGATATATTAGACGAAGAAAATGAGTTCCAATAAGAACAATACCGAGAGGATTAAAACAATTCCAAGGATAGTAATGGTTGTACAAAGAAAGCTAAGGATCACCATAACTATTGATGGCGTGTATAAGGTTCCTGGCATGCCCCTGTTAGCTGACGTTCAAGCTCATGTTGACAATCTTACTCTTCCTGCTTCTGCTTCTGTTGAAATAGATGGTGTCCATGCTCCCATTCCTTCGAATGAGCCTGTTGGTGAAGCTGTGTCTGGCACACCAGAAATACCCAGGGAGACACCTCTAGAAGAAAAGGTACTTGAAGCTCCAGCACATCCTGCTAACGTTGCAACACGAGTAACGGATGCGATAGTTTAGTTGAGCAGATTATCAAAGAAACTTTCGAATAATGTGGTTTTTGTTTTTAGAAATTATTTTAAAAAATAATAATAATGAGGATGTTGGTATTATTTTGCTTCGTTTAGTTTTAGAATGAATAATATAAAAATATTGATTCTTTAATATATGCTCATTGTGTTCAAATTCTTTGCTTGATATTTGTTTGTTAATCAATCAATTTTAATTAACTCGTCGAGTCAACACAATTCAGTTTTCCATAATATACCTTATATAAACATAAGCCCTTATGATAGTTATCAGATTTTAATTTTAATTTAGACACAACTAAAATGGAAGAAATATAGCAATAATTTATGGAAAGACTGGACCACAAGGGATCTTGGCACCAATGCCAAATTTGGGTCAAGCCAACCCAATGTGACAGACATTTTAGAAACAAAAAATAATCTTCTCTATATTATTTGGAAAAACAGAAGAAGAGGAGTACTGAAGAGATCTATCTTTTCTTTGCATGTACCCAAGAAAGCAACAAGATACTCATTATGGCTACCTAGATCTTCTTTTTTTGCATGCGCACAAAAAATAAGATACTCATTGTGATTGCGTAGATCAGTAGAAGTGAAATATGAGAAACTGAAGTGTAATGATGATTGACAAAAGCAGTAGCATGGTGATTGACAAAATACTGCTCTTGTTATAATACTTCTCTTTCAGTCATACATAACAAGAAGTCCCAAAATACAACTACCACAGGAATGTACCCCCTAAATCCAAGAATCAATCATAGGAATGTTCAATATATATACTCCTAGTATTTAGTGATGGGGCTGGTATTTAGGATAGGGTCCCACAAGAATATTCTACACAAATTTTTAAAGTAGAAATGATCAAAGATCAAAAATTACCACTGCAAACTGGAGTATTTATTATTGTACTAACTAATTCCTTTATTACTAGTGCCTTGGATACAGTAGTATCTTTTCTTTACTATAACTGAGTCAACTACATTGCACTATTTTACTCCCAATTCACATATTCTTAGAAGCAAAATAATAAATGATTAATATAGTACTAGCTAGTGCCTTGGAAGATCATAAATGCTTTTTGGTGCAATTTTTTTGATTAAAATCCCAATTCATATTCTTAGAAGCAATTCTAGCTAGCTCTTACAATTAAATTTGTATTAAAAGAACCGAGATCAGTATTTATTTTTTAAACTAGTGGCCGATAATATAGGATTTTATCATGTATGTGCCTTTAATCTGGACGAAACATGAAATATCAGCGATACATATGAATATCCGATAATATCGCATTGTTGGTCGTATCGGACCGATCATCCGATAATATTGGCGAGGATGTTTTGGGATGTTAGGTTATAAGGTGAAACTAGTTTATTTGATTGGTTGGCATTATGAATTCACGAACGACTATGATTGGCTTCGTCGACAGGACTCGATATCCAAGTTTTTTTACCAATGTCACTCTTGGACATGGATTATTCAGCTAAACCAATTTGTATTTCGATGTCACGATCTTAGAGAGTATAGTTCATCCAAATCTAAGTTTCCGTGAGTATTTCCACCAAGATAAATTGATTGATAGTAATTTTCCATTTTTTCAGATGTCACTCTTGAACGAGCTTGTAAACCGATTTTTATTTCGATGTCACGATCTTAGCAAGTATTTATCGTCCAAATCTAAGTTTCTGGGGAATATCTCCACCAACATAAATTGATTGATGGTAATTTTCCATTTTTACCGATGTCACTCTTGGACGAGCTTCTAAACCCCTGATTTTTATTTCGATGTCACGATATCTTAGCAAGTATATTTCATCCAAATCTAAGTTTCCGGGGAGTATTTTCACTGAGATAAATTGATTTAATTTTCTATTTTTACCGATGTCACTCATGGACGAGCTTCTAAACAAATTTATATTTCGATGTCATGATCTTAGCAAGTATTTATCGTCCAAATCTATGTTTATGGGGAATATCTCCACCAAGATAAATTGACTGATGGTAATTTTCAATTTTTACCGATGTCACTCTTGGAAGAGCTTCTAAACCCCTGTTTTTATTTCCATGTCACTATCTTAGCAAGTATTTTTCATCAAAATCTAAGTTTTCGGGGAGTATATTTCCACAGAGATAAATTGATTGATGGTAATTTTTAATTTTTACCGATGTCACTCTTGGACGAGCTTCTAAACCAATTTTTATTTCGATGTCGCGATCTTAGCAAGAATTTTTCGTCCAAATCTAAGTTTGTAGGGAGTATATCCACCGAGATAAATTCCTTGATGTTAATTTTCCACCAATTTTTTTTTATATTATACTATTTATTTATTTCCCAAAGCTATACTTGTTCACTAGCCAAGTTATCATGCTTGTACGTGGCTAAGCTAGAGGTTGAATATTAAAGTGAAAACGTGTGTCAGGGTATAAAACACGAGCAAGGAAGGGAGAGTACTACTCCGCTTTTTGTTTTCCAAGTCTCTCTCTAAACTGAACCTAGGGTTTCAGTATCAAAAACTGAACTTAAGGTTTCAGTATCAAACACGACAAAATGATCAGGACTGGTCTAGTAGTAACTTCCTTCCGATTTCTTCTTCTTGATGAAGACAAAGAGATTGTTGGTTATTTTGGTTGCAAGGTTGTTCCTTGTTTTGGAGATGTTGATTTTAATCAGTCTGATGTCGATGATGATGATGATGTTGTTGACAATGAAGAAAAGGAGGACGATGAAGAGGATGATGAGTATGATTTTGAGGATGATGATGATGATGATGATTTAGATGATCCAGAACACTTCTTTTGGTTTGGGCCAGCGCTTGAGGATGAAGATGAAGACGATGATGATGATGATGATAATTGGCCATACAAAGATGTGGTTACGATTGTTGACAGCAGCAGTGAAGAAGAAGGGGATTCTCACTGATCTAGTCCTCTGTTTTCATGGTTCTTCTATGCAAGAATGGTATTCAATCACATCTTGATCCATCATCTTTTGTTAAGTTATATATATATATATATGTGTCTTTTTTTTTTGTGTTATTAGTGTAATCTTATGTTTTTTTCTTTTTTGGGATGTTTAATTAGTCTGTTTGTAAAGCTGCTTGGAAGTATAGTTTTTGTGAATGTTTAATATTGACTGATGCAATATTTTCTTTAGATTCCAAGTGCATATGTTGTTTAATTTCTGTCCATTGTTCATCTGTTGGAGTATCAATCTTTTGACAAAACAGAATGAATGAGTAATGTGTTTAAGGGGGCTTGGTTTAGAGATTTGGATCTGAAGAGTTAGGGTTAACCATGATTTTGTTGTGGATTTGCTGTTAAAGTGATAGGATCATGAATATGATAGGGACTGTATATTGAGTCTTATATCAGAGTTGAAAAATATAGCAAAATTTTTGATAAATTGCAATGCCAAATCTGACAAACTTAACCAAAAAAAAATATCAGAATTGAGAGCACAATTGAACAGTAGGCCTTTGACTGCTACATAATTTTTCTTACACATTAATAAAATTAGCAGACTAAAAATAATGTAAAAAACTTGAATTTAGTAAATGCCGAGTGCTCAGCCATAAATTTGCTTGTCTTGGTGGCTTCCCATGTTCTTATTCATTGTAATCATTATCCAAATGGTCACCATAGCTTTTCTCAAATGCATCCCAAAAAGCAAAACCCTTAGGAGGAGGATCATTTTCAACATGGCTACTTACAGGAATAATCCCAAGATTCATATTATGAACTAATTCCCATTCTTCATCGATATACTCTTCTAGTATATCACCAATGCTTTCCACAAAGTCATCCCATGAAGCAAATCCCTTCAGAGGAGGAGGATCATTATTAACAAGACCATTGGCAGGAACAACACATTTCTCATTAGAACTCATCCTTTCAATTCCTTCTTTCTTTTACTTATGAACGAGGTATCTAATTTCTTATTTCTAGGATCCAAATCTAGCTAAATATATTGTGTGTTTGTTTTTTCTTTTATACATATCTAGTATGCAAATCTAAATATAGTGGGTGGGTTATGTTTACCATGAATATAAAATCAAGGTAATATATGGAAAGTGCGATTTTGCGGATTTTGCGAGACCCAGCAGAAAAATATTGCATTAGGATTGTAGGATTAGACTACTGATTGTTAGTCCTAATTAGACGCCTATAATCTTGCTGAAACCCTAAAGAAATCTCTAAATATCCTGACACGTTAAGCATTCATGACAATGTGATAGTACACTTGTTACAAATAAAATTTTACCTTCCTTATTTAACAAAATAGTCCATTCACACTATAATTCAGTCTAGCAAGTCGTTACCATTCAACCTAAGGAGAACCTAAGAAGAAAATACCTCTATGGCTCTATGATGCAATTTCTCACGATGATTATGAACATCTCTATTTATATTTGTGATTGTTGATGTGTTGCAGTACATTGTATTTTGTTATGAGAATATCTCAGTGAAATTTGTAGGTTTAGTTGATAATGAAACTGAGTCAGACATACTATCTTATTTGTTTGTAGGATTTCACCATTTAAGGCGCATGGTTAACGTCTTGTCCCTTGGCAAAGCACGCCTATTGAATTTCAGACGCAATTTTTCCTACTACATTATTACTACAATCATAATTGATTTTTTGAAAAATTCATAGACACCAGCACTTGTTGATCATGCACGGTTTACCAGGTTTTACACGTTTGCAGATCCGGAAGAGCCAGCACCTGTTGACAGGCATTATGTGACGCTGGTGTATTGCAATATCTTGATTTGATTAATCAGAACACTAGTGTATTCCTGACATAATTGATTAATTAGTTAACAGATGGGCCATATCTTGAACTGCAGCATGGTTTGGCTCAGGCATCATGCCATATCTCAATACCATGGTCCTTGACCAACAAATAAAATCAACTAATGTCAAACAAATTAGGTCAAACAAAATAAGTCAAGAAAAATAAAATCAACACAATTGTGTATATTTATTTAATTTTAATTAGTTAACAGATGGGCCATATCTTGAACTGCGGCATGGTTTGGCTCAGGCATCATGCCATATCTCAATACCCTGGTCCCTGACCAACAACTCAAATGATCCACAAAAATCTACCAACACTATGTCCGGAATAGCGCCTGAGACATAACTTATTATCATTTCATCTAATTCCATTCATTTGAGCCGCACAAAACTTCATCGACAATAACGAAAGAATCGATCAACTCTTCTGTGAAACATCGATTTATTTAAGTTCAATCGATCTCTCATATAAGTATTGACACTGATTCATAACCTTGGAAATGCAAATCTGGGTTATCTTCATCTAAGGTATTTCTCATTCATTCATTTGGGGGTTTCTGCAGAAAACTTCATCAACAACAATGAATCAATTGATTCTTCTGTGAAAGATCGATTCAGGCCTAGATTTAAGTTTAATCGATCTCTCATAGAAGTATTGATAGTGATTCATAATTTTGTAAATACAAATCTTTGTCATCTTCATCTAAGGTATTTCTCATTCATTCATTTGGGGTTTAATGATTTTATAAATTGGAGGTTACACACTACTGATTTTGAATAGTACAATTTCTGATGGTGATTATGAACATCTCTATCTTTCATATTTTAAGTTTATTATGTTGCCGTGAATTGTATCCTGTTTTGAGAATGTTTTGGTGATTATGAATATCTCAATTGCATGCTTTATGCCTCTACCAAGTAGTTTTATATGTCAGTTGATAGATGATCTTAAACTCATACATAGTATTTGGTTGTAGGATGTCACAATTGGTGAATAAAGATTGTATTCTGTTTTGAGAAGCAACATCTCAGGAGTCTTTGTGATTTGTATTCACTGTCAGATTGTAGAATTAAATTAGGTGTGCATAAGGCTCCACCAAGTAGTGTTCATGTCAATTATGTGCAAGTCGAATACACGCAACCAACGCAAGCCAATTTTTGTTAGACATGTATTTGACAGAAGATATAAAGATCAAACATATATGGATGTTCGTAATTTGTCCCTTTGCCAGATTGTAGATTAAGACTAGGTGTGTATATGCCTCTCCATCAAGTGAATTAGACTGGATAGAGAAAAACTAAAGTGATTGTTTTCAGTATGCATTTGTTTTCAATACATTTTAGTCTTGTACATGTTCCAGTTCTTTGATTGTAGTTTTAGTTTCTAGAATACATCCTGCATCTCCAACATTATCGACTCACAATCATTGGAAAATATAAACAAGCCGACTTCATCATATTGCATTTAAAAAAGTTACAACCGTTCCGTTCATTCAGTGTTGAGAAACATTTAGCAGCAACACTATCATTTCATATCCACTAACATGTTCATAAACTAAAACATACCTAAAACATTAAGGAAAAATTGGTATGCCATTTACAAGTATTTTACCATCTTACCCACAAAAAATCCAAATACCAAAAAGAAAAACAAAAAAGCAAAATAAACATAACATTCCCCTACATTTTTAGTCTCCATTGCCAGAACCAAAAAAGAAAACATGATTCGGTAACTTACCATTTGCATTAGACCCCTCTCCATTTGAATTCTTCTCTGTACTTTGATAATAGCTATTTCTTAACCCTTTTTTTTAACATTATATCATCATTTACATTCGAGCACTTACCCAAAAATCCACCATCTCTCTACAGAAGAATTCAAATGTCTATAAAGCTTACTCATTGTCATACCCATCACTCGGAATCAGAATCATCAGATTCCTCTTCCTCCTCATCAGACTCCTTTTCCTCCTCATCAAACCCCTCTTCCTCCTCGTATTCCTCTGCATCTTTCGCTTCGGAATCAGTCTTTTAGGCCAACAATTCATCATTAATCCCAATTCTCTCATCTTCGCGAAATTCCAGGATTCTCTCTTTTAGTTCTTATTCAGTTTCGTACTCTGCAACCTCCCTTTCCAGTGAATCTTAAGTGGGTGTATCACTTTTATACCCAACAACAACAACAGGATCTTCATCTTCGGAAGCAGTTGCATCACCATCGATTGACACATATTCTTTCTTCATTGCTGTATTAATCTCAGCAATTTCAGACAACCTCGCCCTTTTATCCTGCACTGCCCAGAACTTTTCCTCCTCTGCTTCATTATGAAAAGATCAAGATGATGTTTCTTTGGCAAAATCTGTACCGGTTTCTCTACTGGTTTCTCTTCTGTTTTGTTTTCATTCATTGCAGCATGCATTTCTTCCCAGAGAGGATGGAGTTCAATATCATACAACAAGTCACTTACTCTCTTTTGTACTTTCTCTAGATCATCCTTGGTCATCTGCCCAATTATCTGCATAGTGGCTGATAACCTTTCTCGTCTTTCTTTCTCTTCCAACTCTTTCAATAGTTGCTCTTCAGTCATGGGGGGTTTACCCTTTCATATGCGTTGATCATTATCACCAGCCATTTTGATTGATTTGATTTTGATTGATTTGATTTAGAAAAATTCAGTAAACAATAGTCTCCCTCTACAAAATTTTCTCTGAAATTATTTGCTCTCTGACCCTTTGGTTTCCCTGTTAATCCATTTATAAACTACTCTATCAGGAATAAACTATAAATTCTTGGATTGTCACGCCTATTCCCAAGAGAAAGCTTTAATCGAACACGTTCCCTAGTCTAAATGGAATCTATTCTAGCCCACTACGTCATAATGACGTGATAAACCTAGGTAAAAAAAAGTTATTTCCTTCTCTTACTTGTGCGGGAGAAAGACTGGAAGAGGCGAAATAGAGAAACCCTAGGTAAGGAAATAGAAAAAAATTTCTTTCCTTCTCTTATCAGATTAAATTCGAACTTACTTGTTTAATTTCATGAATGGGGGATGGGTTTTTTTTTAATTTGAAATTACTATCGCTAGGGTTTCAGGTATATACATTTCCTAAAACTAAAATGGTTTTCTACTATATTCTGTAAACCTAGGGTTCTGTCAATTTTAGGAGTTTTTTATGATCTTGGCTGTGATTCTATATCTTATCTGTGATGGAAATTGTGGAAGCACATCGATATTGTTAGGGTTTCTTTTGTTTTGTTCAGGTCTTTCATTTTTTTTATGATCATAAACCAATTTAGAGATAGTTCATCTAGAGCATTCTCTGATAAATTCTAATAATAAGATTGTAATTTTGGGTTTAGGTTCACATGGATGATCACGTTTCCTTATGATTTCCTTATTGATTTTTGTTAGATAGTATTATTTGGTTGAAACAATTGATGTTTTGTATGAATTTTGTGACGAAAATTGTGGAATTTCGTTTAGGTTGAGTTAGTTTTGTTAGTAGTGGTTTTTTAATGGATTTAGGAATTAGCTTTTGTTGTTGTAAGGAGTAAAAGTTGCATTGTAGATTAAGCCGACGTTGTTATTGAGCCGGAAAGGAGAATCTATTGCTGTATTCTCTCGATTTTGTTTTTCTTCACTTCGCAATGGTGTTTAATCATGCTAAGCAATTGGTTTAACAGGTAAGAAGGCGTATTTGAAACTCGATATTCGACCTGCAACGCACGTGCACTCCACTTGTATCCTATTGGAGAACCTACTCATTCTCTACCTCCACATACAACAAATGGCATCGTTTGAGTCCGTGGAAAATTTGGCAATCACCAAAGTATGGGCAGCCGGAAGTCGAGTTCTAGATCGCTCCTCGACCGAGACCTTTTGGGCGAAGATACATAACAAATTTAGCCAAGATTAAGGGGACTATAAAAGAAGAAGTGTTCAACAAATCAAGGATAGGCACAACATCATCCTAGATGCGGTAGCTAGGTTTTTTTATAATCAAACACCGGATCTCGCACGCAATCCACCTTAGCTTGTCCCATCTACAACTTGTATGTATCTTTATGGTTTATTCGGCATAATACTTTTTTCAATTTATATGTAACCAAATAAGTTTGTGTGTTGTTTTTGTAGCACGGAGCCGTGAAAGCGCGCTACTTAGAGGAAAAGGGGGAAGCATTCACCTTTGATGAAATTGTTCACTTCATAGTATTCATATTTACGAAGAACTACCAGCTACTGAGTACCACCAGCACTCAATGGTGGGTGAATCAGACTTCATACTCTTATTTGGCTTCCAGATAGGAAAGGCCAATTCTCTGTTAAGAGTGTTTATAATATGTTTTCTAGTCCATCTAATACTTCTGCAGGTACTAATTCTATTTCTCCACAGGTATGGAAAGCTTTGTGGAAGTTAAATTATTTATTTGGAAATGCTTAGAAGATATAGTCTCAACAAGAGATAAACTAGCTAGATATGGAAATTATATTGAATTGCATTGCAGTTTGTGTAATCATCCTATGGAATCCAGTTGTCACCTATTCCTTGAATGTGGTTATGCTAGATTTATTTGGTTGGTTTTAAATATCAATGTTAGTAATATTATGGTACAACATGGTTCATTTAGGAGATGGATTCTCTCTTGGTTTTCTGCAGGAAATAATATTACCTTTGGTGCAGGAATTACTAGACATGAGATTAATAAATTGCTAATGGTTTCAGTTTGGATTTTTTTTTATTTTTTTTTTGAAGCAGCAGTTTGGACTATTTGATGTTCAAAGATTTTTCAGAACATAACTCCAAATAGGACAATGTCAATAGATGGCATTAATAAACTTGTGTCTCCTGGAACTAATCTTGTTTCTTCTACTAATGGGGTTGTGCAGGTGCTAAGATGGAAACCTCCTGATAATGTTTATCTGAAAATAAATTTTGATGCTTCTTTTAAGTCAGATTCATTATAAGGTGGAATAGGGCTAATAGTGAGGAATTGTGCAGGTAGTTGCATTCGGGTGCAAGGAAAATGCTTCAATGGAGGAATGAAGATATGAGTTGAAGCTGAGGAGCTGGAATGTAAGGCTATGCTGGCAGCTGTTACTCTGGCACCCTCTAAGAACTTTAATCATGTTGTCTTTAAATCAGATTGTGACACTTTAATAAAATCCATCAATGATCAAACCTATTATGTTCATTGGATGAATCAAGCTTTGGTTTTAGATATTAATTCTAATTGGACAGAACACACAAATAGAGTAATGTGTTTTAGTTCACTTAATTCTAATTGGGGCCATAGCTTCTTCCAATTCTTACGATTTTATTTTTCAACTGCACCAACACGTACTCCACTTTTTACAAAGTTAGTTTTTTACTTTAGTACCGTTATAACAACTGTAGCAACACGTACTCCGCTTTTTAGCTATCATTTTGATTTATTTTCTGAATTCGGGTACGAACAAAAAAAATCTTCAGGATGGAATGAATATTAATTGCATCTAACTCCGGTCTTTCAGAGCCGTCAAAGCAGAAAATTATGCAGCAGGATAACAAGATTTGACTGAGAAAATTCTTAACATAGAATGTGCAACATGCAAATTGAAGGATCTTTACCTTCCTATTTTACAAAATTATTTACTATATACGTACACTTAAATATTATTAATAAAAATATTGCCAAATTTCCATTTACATTACACTACCCATTTATGATAATAAATCTTTACCCTCTGTGTTCATCTCTCTCGTCTTAAATCATTTCATGTTTCTACTCTTAAATCTTCTAACCTCCCCCTAGAAAACAAAACAAGTGGTTTACTTTGATCATCTGATTCATCTCCTGGATAAACCATATATTCCCATGTCAGTTTTGCTTCAAGTTGCGGAATAATCAGATCGACCGTGTAAGTATTTGTAACACCTCGTGTTTTTAGCATGGGGCATGCTAAAATATACGCCATGGCCCGAGATGAAGCTTCATCCAAAGCTTCCGTTGCTTGGTAAAGGTGGAATGGCTTAAGGCCAATATCGCGCCAAAATGGTGCATTATGTTTTGCATTTGGCTAAGGGCCAAATCTCGCATCAAATGATGCATTAGGACAGAGAGGGTTGGCCAAGTGAACATTGCACAATCATTGTGCAATACGGCAGAAGCGAGTGTCGCGCACTCATTGTGCGCAATCATTATGCACAATCATTATGCGCAATCATTGTACGCAATCATTGCACATGAATAGTAAAAGTGAGACTTGGTGAATGATTTTTCCTCCCTTAATCAAAGTTGTAAAAATGTCAAATAAACATATATAGGGAGGGGTAGTTGGTTGAAGGTGCATATGCTGACCATGTACCAAGTAAGCTTCATAGCTTAGCCGAAAGAGTATAAATGATGTGTGGGCCTCATTTATAGCTGCGTAGACTTGCCAATGGAACATGTTAAGCATGGGAATTACTATGCCACGCCGCGGCCCCGATAATGCATAATCATTATGCATCTTGATGGAACGGCCTATACGGACCAGGCCATTACCATTATTTCAAGACCACGACCTTGCAAACGAGTTGGTTTAAGTTGTTGTCCCTTCGAGGATGAACTACGGTCTGTGCTTGATCCCTTTAGAATAGGGAAGGGTACGTAGGAAGCCGCAATGAGTTGTAGCATTGCCGGTCCAGCACTTTGTCACTCATATCATCTAATTGTGAGATGATTGCGACATTTTGTCCTCTCATATCATCTGGCTCGGTAGCTCGATGTAAGAGATGATTGTGGCCAAACTTGATGAGGCAAGTTGCATTCCATTCCTTGGATGCTCATACTACCTATCAAGGCGTTCGACTTAGGCATGTTATAGCCTATCTGGAGGCTAAAACCCCGATTGTCGTAATTTAGCTCAAGACGGGTATAAATTGATTGAAAACGGCCCAACGATCAAGACGTGATCCAACGCATCACGATCTTGGATTCTATCGTTTAGGGCCTCAAAAGACCGTTTTTGCCGTTTTAGGAAAGTTTTTGTGTTTTAATAAACCCTTTGCAGAATAGGGGTAAGTTGGAACGGTGTGGAAGCTAAGTTAGCCGCATCATGCTCCACGAGCATGCTTGCAAGGGAAAATGGACGTGCATTTGCTTAGCTTAAAGGCCCGGATCGTAGCATCATCATGGCGCATCGGGGAAGTTATGACCTGCGTTCCCAGGCGTGCCAGGCGTAATTTTCTGGTCCGTCACAGTATTTCTTTTCAGTACTGCTTTGTTAACTGAGATTGTAACTCTAATAGTCATAGTAGGGTAAATTTTGTCTTCACATGCAACTGTATGTAGGTAGCTAACCTCTGATTATTTGTATGATTCATATATGATAACTGAACTCACATTGTGATTACTCTTTGTGTACGTATTACTCTTTTCAATGATAATTCGTAGTTTTATTCGGAACACAATAACATTTTCACAAGATGTTGACAATTTTTTTCTCCGTCCAGGTATCTGAGAATTTATAATGGATCCTAGAGTAATGGATAAATCTTGGATGTATACCGATAGAACCAAACCGCATTATCAAGACGGATTTGATGCATTTATAAAGTTTGATACGCATACATACCAACAGGATATTGCGAATAGGAAACGGAAACCAGACGACAATGGCAAGTTAGGTTTCTATGTCCATGTGTGAAATGTCTCAACCTCTACGTGCACAAGGCAAGTAAAGTTAAGTTTCATTTATATTCTTCTGGATTCATTCAAAATTATGCCGTATGGACTAAGCACGGAGAAGGAGATGAGTCATCAAGGTGGACACTTCTGGATGGTAATGGCAGCGACGGTCCGCACTCTGATGAACCAACACATGCTGCAGAGACTATAGAAACGGTTAGTGCTTTATTAGGAGACAACTTTTCAAAGGATTCTGAGAAGATGCAACGGATACTCAAAGATGCTGGGAAACCACTATACGAAGGATGTGCCGATTTTACAAAGATATCTGCAATGTGTGAACTTTTTAACTTGAAGAGCAAGCACGGAGCTTCCGACAAGTTCTTTAATGAACTTCTACCACTGTTAAAAACCATGCTCCCTCTAGGAAATGAGATGATGATAAGTACATATGAAGCTAAGAAGGTGATGAGAGATTGTGGTTCAGGTTACGTAAAGATACATGTATGCATCAATGAGTGCATTCTCTATAGGAAGAATTACAAGGATCACATCAAGTGTCCCACCTATGGGGAATCAAGATGGAAAGTTGACGACACCACCCAAGAGGTGCATGAAAAAATTCCGGCAAAAGTCTTGTGGTATTTCCCAATTATCCCAAGACTGAAATGGTTGTTTCAATCAAAGAGAATTGTCGAATATTTATTGTGGCACGACACCAAAAAGAAAGAAGAGGGTGTTTTACGGCATCCGGTGGACTCACCAGCATGGAAAAATATAGATGAAAGATATCCCGTAATTCGTGATGATCTTCGAAATCTGCGGCTAGGCATTTCGGATGACGGGGTTGACGTAAACAAAGGCATGCATAAACAGCACAATGTGTGGCCAATTCTGACAGTGATTTACAACCTTCCGCCAGAGTTGTGTATGAAGAGAAAGTTCACCATGCTGTCATTAATTATCGATGGGGGGCCTTGTAAGGACATTGATGTTATGTTATAACCGCTTGTCGAGGATCTCAAGGAATTGTTTGAGGGAGTCGAATGTTATGATGCGCTGAAACAGGAGATGTTTACTCTACGTGCGGTTGTTTTATGGACAATAAATGAGTACCCTGCTCTCGGTACACTGTGTGGTTGCCCCTACCAGGGACGAGACGCCTGTAAGGTGTGTGGGAGAAATACTTACTATGTCAGGCTACAAAATTGTATAAAAAGAGGTTTATACAGGGCATAGAAGATACCTACCACACGATCATCCATTCAGACTTCAGAAGGGGTTCAACGGAAAAGATGAAACTGAAAATGCTCCGGAACTTATGACCCTGTCACAAATATACAGTGAAGTAAATTCTATAAAGAATGAATGGGGAAAGGGACGGAAGAACATTGTGGTGGAATTCATGCAGAATAACCCTGAAAGAGGTGGAAAGATGAAGAGAATCGAAAAGACCATCGACCCAAAAAAGGGGATGAGGAAGGAGAAGGAGACCGATAGGCCCTACTGGAAAAAGTTCAATATATGGTTCCGGCTCCTCCCCTACTTGCGGTATCATGTTGTCCAACATTGCATAGATTTCATGCACGTCGAAAAGAATGTATGCGAGAGTATCGTTGGAACATTGTTGAATAATGAATTAAAGTCGAAAGACCACTTGGATGCTCGAATGGACCTGAAGAACGTGGGTTTTAGAGACGAGTTGCAACCTCGGGAAAATGGCAAAGGGGGATATATACTACCGGCAGCATGTCACTCATTAAGCCCGAAGGAAAATGATAAGTTCTGTGAAACATTATCCAAGATAAAGGTTCCACAAGGGTATTGTTCAAACTTTTAAACCCTGGTGAATCGAAAAGATCGAAAGCTTATCGGACAAAAATCGCATGATTATCACATGCTAATGCAGCATTTTTTGCCCATTGCGATTAAATCAATTATGCCACAGCCAACAAGATATGCTATTATCAGGTTTTGTTTCTTTTTCAGGGCAATATCTAGCAAAGAAATCAAGGTGGCAGAGCTAGAAAAATTATAGTCGGAACTCGTTGTGACGTTGTGCTTGCTCGAGAAATACTTTCCTCCATCCTTTTTCGACATCATGGTTCATTTAACTGTGCATCTTACCAGGGAAGTGCAAATTTGTGGTCCTATATTCTTTCGATGGATGTATCCATTTGAAAGGTGCATGAAGGTCATTAAAGGGCATGTGCGAAACAAAAACAGACCTTGAGGAAGCATTGATGAAGGGAACATTGCGGAAGAGACAATTGAGATGATCAGTGAGCACCAACAAAGCATGAATGATACAGTCGGAATTTCACCAGACAAACTCAACACATCTGATACTGGCGAAGATTCTTATTCTTTGAGGGGAAAACCAATGTCAGCTGCTAAGTTTCCTATTGTTGATAAGGATATGTTGGATAAAGCGCATTTCTATGTATTGCGGAATTTGCCTGAAGTTTATCCTTACATTGAGTAAGTATAACTAGATCTAACCAAATAACCTCATATTTTATTTAGTTTTTGATTCTGTGTCTGAATTTCTGTAAAGATAATAACATTAATCATTGTACTGTCCAGACGACACCATAAATTTTTGAAGGATAAATATCTTGGTATGAATGATACACAGCTAAATCAAAGACATAATGAAGAGTTCGCCAAATGGTTACAAAAAGTGGTAAGAGTTTGCAGAAAATGTCACTCTTGCTATTTAACTTTTGCGTTGAGACGAAGGCTAATCCTTATAATGTATTTCAGATTGAGAGTGAGTGGGAAGACTCTAGGGAAAACTTCAATCAGGACTTAAGGTGGCTATCAATCCCACCGAATGAACAAGTAGCGACATACGAAGCATATCACATCAATGGATACCTGTTTCGCACAAAATCTAGTGATGGTTCCGTTAACCAGAATAGCGGGGTTTACATAGAGGCAACTGACACGCACATTAGAATTACTGTATTTTACAAGAGATATGGGTGCTGACATATCATTCTTTGAAAGTGCCACTTTTCAAGTGTAAATGGGTTACCAAAGCAGGGGTCTCAAAAGACAAACTTGGCTACATTTTGGTTGAGCTTGATAAGTTGGGACTCCATAATGATCCTTTCATTGTAGCCTCCCAAGCTAAGCAGGTATTTTATGTGACAGACCAGGAAAATTAAAAAAAGTCTATTGTGTTAGGTGCACCTACCCAAAACTGGAAAGATGTTGGTGATGATGTCGACGAGGAATTCAGTACGACAGTTATTTGTCGGAATGAGTATAACTTGCCGCAGGTAGATAAACTTGACCTGCAAAGGAAATCCAGGGATGATTACTATCGGACCGACATTAAGGGTAGAACTGCAAGGAAAGTCAACAAATGACGTGATCCAGCTCTCCCAAGTTTCTGCTGCTGCAAATGTGGAAGACACGGCTATGTTTTTTTTTTTTTTTAAATATGTAGACATAGCCAAAGTAAAATGTCTGGGTGATTGTTGTTATATTTTTCTTGAAGGAAACATCTTTGATTTCATTAACATGTGGTAGCATTTTTTAGAACAAATGCAATTTATTCAAATAAAGATAATTATTTTGTGCTATAATAATGTCAATTTGTGCCCCCCTACACTGTCGTCATTTATATTAGGTGATGATCAATGGCTTACTCTTCTCTTAAAGGCAAAGATTAAGAGATAAGAAGAGTTTAAAAGCTCATGAGAGTAAGGATTATCGAGGTGTAATGATAGTTTTGACTAAATGGCATCTGAATTTGGAGAAGCGTGGTATGACTAGTGTGTAGGTTAACCAAACGCCTTGAATATGCATTAATGCGACTCTTAAACACTCTATAAATCAAATGATAAAAAACCGATGAAACCAAAATTACTAGTAATTTAACCAGTAAAGGAAAAGAAAAAGACCGCTGAAAGAAAAGGATTAAGAAATGGCTTATCAAGGAAACAATGCTACAAATGGTGCTGCATGAAATGATCCCTCACCAAATTTAGATTTTGCAAAAAAAAGTGGTACATATTTTATCTCTAGGGGATATGGAGAGACTCAAAACATCCTTAGAGCAGGAGATTGCAGCAAAAAAATTGAGAGAAATAGCGGCTCAAGGAAACAATGCGACATTGGGGGCTGCATGCAATGATCCCTCACCAAATTTAGGGTGTGCAATAAAATGTGTACATATTTTATCTCGAGGGGATATGGAGAAACTGAATACATCCTTAGAGCAGGAGATTACAGCAAGGAAATTGAGAGAGGAGGAGTTTGAGATAGAGAGGCAGAAGAATGATGCCGAGTTCAAATTATGGGTAAGGAAGGTTGATGCTCAGGGTGTAAGATTACAAAGAGAGAGAGAAGATAGGAGAGAACCCGGAGGTGCAACTGAGGAAGAAATATGAGAACAAAATGAGGCTGAAAATCAAGAAGATGAGGAGGAGAGCAGTGATCCAAAGACTGATTCAGAAGAGGAGGCTAGGAAAAGAGAGAGACAAACTAAAGTTGATTTGATGATGTATCAACTTTACTTACAAGAGAAGGCCCTTCCTCTAATGTTTGCAAGTACAATGGCAGAGCCGTTGAATGTGGACTCTGAAGGAAAATTGATTGAGGGTTTGGATATTGATGGGAACGTTGTTTTGATTGCAAGTGAGGAAGGTGATGACATGGGTAAGGATCAGAATGAAGAGGATGATGATACTATCAGGTATGCAGATCTAAAACTTCTTCCAGCGCCAACAAGTGATCATCAGAAGCATTAAGAGAGACTTTGCGGGAAGGCTTTTGAGATTGGGGTACTCTAAAGTTTTCAAGACTACTTCGTTAAAATCTTCAAAGTTTTCTCTGATGTCTTTCTGATGGAATTGAAGGGTTAAGCAGATCTTCCGCTATCATGTTTTGATGCACTTTCATTTTGTGTTTGTGTATGTGTTCTTGACGGGAATTCGATTATAACTGTTAATTTTCTTGTATATATATATATGGAACAATGTTGGTAGTAAGTTTAAAATGAGGATAGTTGTGTTCGAAGTGAATCGTGTGAATCAGACTTTTTGCAGGTTTGGACTGCTTTCTAATAGTTATAAAAGCTTATAAATTACGCAAATTTTATTTATATTGTTGATATTTACATATATAGTGATAGGGAAGTGAGTAAGTTTAAATGAAAAACCCATTTGGAGGAGAAATCAAGTAATTAGGTGTATTTTGAATTGGAGTTTTGATGGATTTAGGATAGCATAAAACTTAAACTTTGGTTCAAATTTAAGTTAGCAGTTTGGATTTTCCTGTTAACTAGAGAATGACTTTATGGATTGTTGAAAATAATTGATTCTTAAATCATGGTGGGGTTTTGTATGCAGATGGGTTTTAGGCTTTTAGCAATGTTGGATGAGTGAATATTGTGAGTTTGGATTTGGCTATACTGATTGTTGAATTAATATTCTGTCATGCTAGGATTAGTAGTAATAGTAATAGGCTTGCACATAGATGGTCTTTTATGGTATAATAATCTGTTTATCCCCCTGCCTTGTTTAAATAATGGTAGTAGCTTAGCCATAAATGGTCTTTTATGGAGCTTGGTTAAGTGTCTGTCGCTTGGTTATTAACGCCTTTTCAATGCCATGCGCACCCTCTTCAAAGCCGTCATTACTCTGCTAAACCCTATTTCCAAAGCCTAAATCTATTCGCTTAATTTATTAGCTTTTACTCCAATTAAGAGGTGCATTGTTAGGTCAACCGTTTGGTTTTATGCATTCATAGAAGGCACGTCTATCAGATGAGTTATTTATAGCCATTCAGCTGCAGGTTAACTTGGCAGAACATCTTGGACTAGTTTTTGTTGTTGTCTTCTTGTTTGTTGTTGAATCCATTAAAACACTTGCACAAGCACCAAAATATTTTAATGGATTCAGCAGCAAACAAGAAGACAACAACAAAACCAAGTCCAAGCGCGCATTAGTACTAGTGTTTGGGATTAAAGGGGTGAAAGAGTAGTAAAGGAGGAGGAAATGGAAATATAGGTTTGGGGTAAAAGGGATGAATGAGTTGCAGAGCATGAGGAGGAAGAGGAAGAGTTTCTTCTTTGTGAGTTGCGGAGCATCAGATAATTCATCTATAGATTGTAACTATCCTTTGGTCCTTATGGAGTAGCAGAAACAGCTTAGTGTTTCAAAACACTAATCTTAAACAACTATAGATGGGCAGCTTGGTGGATTGATTCGTCTTGTTACCTACCTCCTTCGAGTTGAGACCATGCGTTCGAATTTGGGCAGAAGCTTTTTTATTTATTTTTTGAAAGTCAGTTAATGATTGTTGGGCTGGAAAAGAAAAAGGTCCTCAACAGAGATGGCCTGTGCTGTCGCAGTTACAACCCATTTCATGTACCCAGTAATAAATAGAACTGGCGTGTCTATAAAACTCACACTATGGACACGCATACTAACGTGTCTAATAAAACCAACTTTTTAACCACACATATATACCAACGTGTCTATAAAACGCACACTATGGACACACATACTAGCGTGTCCAATAAACCGAACTTTTTAGCCACGCAATAAAACCAGCGTGTCCATAAAACGCCCACTATGGACACACATACTAGCGTGTCTAAAAAAACCAACTTTATAACCACGCATATTAACCAGCGTGTCTGCAAATCGTACACTATGGACACGCATACTAGCGTGTCAAATAAAACTAACTTTTTAACCACACCTCAAGTGGCGTGACTATTTTTTTGGACACACCACAACTGGTTAACGTGGCCATAGACTGGTCTATAAACACGCCAAAAAAAATATATTAAAAGTTAACGTGACTAAACGGTGATATTTGGATACACTACTAGCCATGTCGTGGCTGAAAGCACTTATATTAACACGCCCATAGAGCATGGCGTGTCTATAAGGTAGAAGTCTACCCTATAGACACGCCAAAACCAAAAGGCGTGGCATGGAAATTTATATCTGGCGTGTCTAAAGGCCACTTTTGTACTAGTGCAATGAACCACTCCAAAACACATCAAATTAAATTTATAAAAAATCTCATAATACAACATTTCATTATTCCAAATGTAGATAACTTTATACAACTGCAGTAACTACCAAATACATTTGGGGTCCTTTTTTTAGTGGTTTAATATCTTAAAAGTGCTATGGTAGTTTTACCATCTTTGTATTTAGCAAATACAATGAAACAACACAGAATTACACTTCCACGGCTGCTGAAATCAGCGCACAATACATTCACGGATCAATGATTCACATCACAACTATATCAACTTGAGTAACAATGGTAGATTAGTGACCATGATAGTGTAACGTGTGAATAGCCCAAACCTACAACATGAAAACAGGGTTCTCAGTTCAACAAAATAAACGCATTTGTCCCTCTAAAGTCTAAACAGTATAAATGCATTTACTTGAACAGTAACAAAAACAGGAAAATTACGCACATATATCATGGTAGTCAAAATGAAAGATATGCTTACTCCTACCAAGAGGTTTTTCTTCTATGATTCAAGATGCAAATCAAACTCTTAATGATCTAAGGAAAAAAATAATCTGAAAGGCTCTCTGTTGCTCAAGTATACTGATCAACAAAATTAGTACGAGCCCTAGAAATTTGTGTTGTACATGGGTCATTAAATACAAACCAGCGGTACAATTTCTATCTATCTATAATCCAAGAACATCCCCAGTCCACTTTTATGTTTTATCCTATGCCAAATGTCTATCACATGTTAGATTCTTATGATTCTTAGTCTGGCATAAAACTGCTGCATTTTGCATACAATATACAGCAGTTGACCAATGAGACCATCACTAAGTTCTCTCTCTGCATTCAAAATAAACGTTGGTAGTGACATATCTGACATGTAGATTATGAAACAGAATGATTTTGACCTTGTGCAGCTATAAATCCTTGAAACTACTAACAAATATAATCATGTTTATGACACAAATGGAAACAAGTTTTTGCCACCAGTTCCCAATATGCATTAGAGCTTTTCTACACTTTCCAAATTTAGTAAATCACAAGCCGAGCTTCCTTAATACCCCGAAGCTCCAGCACCAACTACATATATAAATATAACAAAATTTACTCATAATTTGAAATTTAAATAAAAAGATATTTGAAGAAATGGGTGCTCAAAAGTCAAAAGTCAATTCCATGCTAGCTCCACTGCAACAACAATATTTGATAGGCTTGGACTTATATCACTATGACGTGAATTGATTCCGTCAATCTAAACAACAAATATAACCAAACCCACAAATCTTAATGCATGACAAAAACAAGTAACAAAATTTTAAGCAACAACAGAAAAACATACCCACTGCTAATGTCTTGGATCGCATTTTCATCGTTGTTAAACTGACCCATAAGATGTTGATTTTAATACTAGATCCGTAGAGATGGCAGCACCTTCTCACTAACCTGTAGCTCTATTTAAAAGTACCTAGCCTAGTTGACAGCTCTAGCCAATACCCCGTAGAGATGGCAGAATCTTTCCAGTACCATATAGCTTTATTGAGATTGCAGAACTGTAAGAATCTAATTCCTACAACAATTTATAGCATAAGTAGATACAAGATTGGTTCAATCAAAGAACCAAAAAAGACCTATATTTCTTACATTGTTTACAATTTTATTGACTAGTTATGGAAGTTCAAGAGTTCCAGCATTAACTAGTTTCATTCCCTGCCAAAGATAATATAACACATTGGCTCATTACAGAATGAAAAGCTAGACTTACAATAGATGCTGTTGAGTGTCAATATCATGTAAGACACGGGTAAAATCATGTTATTCATTTTCGAAAGAATAAAGCGCGTATACATACATCTAGCATGCTAAGGAACCGGAATAAACAAAAAGGAAATCATTTTCGTTCTATAAATATCACGTCACTGACTGAATAACCACTGATTAAAAGAAATAAAGCGACGTACCAGCATGAGGGTCATTTTGGCTTGCGTATAAGTAAACCCTGACAGTCAGTTAAGAAGTAATCATTTCGGGATTCTTTACCCAAATCTTGTGGATCTACAGCAAGCAAGACATTCTTATTTCGAGAAAAAAATTATTGTACTGAATTCCTCATCGTTGCCATCATCATATGAATCCCTGTATTTTTGGGAGGTACCACAAAATCAATAGACTTTTTTTGGTTTTTCTGGTTTTTGACATAAAATACCTGCCTAGCTTGTGATACTAAAATAAAGGGATCATTTTTGTGTCCCAACATAGTAAGCTCAACAATCTTGTAGCCAAGAGTATCTCTTTTGACCCCACGTTTATTGTCGACCCAATAGAACTTGAACATATGAACTTTTCTTTCACAGTAATCTAACTCCCATATCTCTTTCTCTTGCAAGACACCATAATAAGACGTTTTACCATATGTTACGCCATTGTCTTTAGATATGTGCATGTCATTTTCCTCGACGCTAACCCCGGTATTCTGGTGAATTCCCATCACGAGATTCTGTGCGGAATAAATATCCATTGATGCGATATACAGTGAACTTCGTTACCTCGTAGTCCATGATATCCATTTTAAGTTCTCTGAGATACTTTCTCTATCAACTGCCAACTCCATCTCAACCTGAAATTCATTATTAGGATGAACCTCCACCTTAAAGGAATATAATAACATAACAAACATGACACTTTTTCTACAACTTATTACCTCATTTTTTTAACCAATGGCCAAACGAGTTAGAGTGCTCTTTCTCCAGCCATGCTTGCTTTTTAGTAGGATATTTAGTTTTTAAGTAGAGCTTGTGTCGGCTGGTATACAATGATGATTGTTATTATATTTTGTACAAATGAAAAAATTACAGGAAAATAAATAAATTAATACTTACTCTATGTAAGGCTCAATTTCAGGTCTGTTCTCCATTACATAGAAATGTGCTTGTTTCAACTGGTCAAGGGTAACTATACACGGCTCTCCAGCAGATAGCGGTTCTCCCTCCAAAACAGATTCAGAATCCTGACCATCGTGAATTTTGATACATAACCGTCACTATCAACATTATACTGTCATTTAAGAGATATGAAATGCTGTAAAAGTTTCTAGAGAAGTAAATATTTGGTAAATTACAATTTATTGAATATGTTGTCTATGTAAACAATCACAATAGTATTTTTTTCTCCAACTTAGGTTCTAGGGAAGTAGTAGAGAAGGAGAAATATTAAGGGTTTGAAGTTTGAACATATAGTACAATGGTTTCCTTTACTGAGTTCAATTAACTGGCTAACGTTTTAGGGCATTTTCTCCTTTTCGGAGCAGGTTATGGTGTTTTTGTTAAGATAGAAAGTTTTGTTTCTTTCAATTTTTGTTTGTTTGGAAAGTGTTAGACTTGAACTACTATGAAAGTCAGTCATCTAGCCATCTCTATTCCCTATTGGGTTTGTTCCTCTAGAATGAATCTGTTACAGTTCTGACTCACTAGGAAGAGCATTTTATGCATTGTGTTTTGAGTAATTCAATAATTGTGATTTCTTGATTCAGTAATTTTGATTAAGTATATATTTCCTAATAAAATTGAAGTATCTAATATTTCCTTACCCTTTCAACTGCACTATACATAAATCTCCCATTAGAGAGAAGTCTCTTATGCCTGAGGCCCCTGTTAGAAGCAATTCTCCGACTGAAAGGCAGGAATCTAATACAAATAGAAAGTACCCTGAATCTCAACACGCATCTTAGTCTACGACATCGAAAGACAACTCTGAACTCCAAATGGTATGTTGTTTTTGCAGGTATTTAAATATATAGTGTTTTGAGAGTTCCATATGTTTATGTTAATATAGCATATATGTTTGCAGTCTGGAAAATACAAACAAAAGTCTCTTGCATCTGAGCGTCTGCCCCTTAACTCCCCGGACGAATCACAATCTAAATACCAAACTGAACTTTCAACGGTATGTCCTTTTTGTAGGTATTTAAATCCTTAGGATTTTGAGAGTTGAATTTGTTGATGTCAATATAGCATATATGTTTTGCAGATTGGTAAATGCAAACTGGCTCATGCTACACTGAGAAACATCATTGCATTGGGTAGGGTTCTTCCATCAGTGCCAGGTCAGTTAGTACATGGAGATTCACTCGAGGATGATTGTGTCAGAGTGACGGTTGAAAAATCGATATTAAAGAATCATTATTTGCCAATCCCATCTACTCATCTCAAAACAATAGAGGATGCTGAAAAATATATTGTAGCTTGGCCTAAAGAGCTTGTGATCTCTTGCTCTACTATAAGTTTTTTTATTCCTTAATTTAGTCTATCTGTTATAACAAATATGTGGAACAATGTACATGCTTGTGTAGTTTTGTCTTCAGCTCAGAACATGCTTGACTCAACTGAATGCTATGTCCTGTATTGTAGCTTAATGATATAATGCTGTGTGTTGTGTGATACTTGGGTACAATTACTAATTTCTCTGGGTCCTAGCTTTGGCTTGAAACCAACACTAGCAAATATGAGATAACTGTATTTTGTCCCCACTGCACATATTTCCCACAATTCGCACATAAGCATATAACTGTTAGCATAATACTATTTACATGTTTTGAGGAAGTTAACGGAGAACATTTAAGCCATTACCTTACGCATCCTGAGCATATAACTGTTAACATGGTTTGTTTCCATATACATCCACTTGCTTGATGCAGAACCAGCCACTTTCAAACCCTGATAAACTTGATGTTGACCCAAACACTAAGAAGAGAAAGAAGAAGAAACCTTCAGATACAAAGAGTGGGGAACTGAAGTCTCGGAGATCCAGCAAGAGACTCAAGACTGCATCCTAATTATTAAAAGAAATAGTCATGGACTGTAGAATTTGGATGTTTAAACTTTTAAATCTCCCTTTGAAATTTTGTTATCTTTAGGTTATTGCACAATTTATCAGATATTGAGAAGTTTATCATATGATTAATAAAAATTATTTTGGTTCAATTTTAATTGTAGTGTGATTAATTTTTATGGATGGTTATTAAGGTGAGTTTTGCTACACATGATAGAAAGAGGTGGCCAATAGGTCCCTGAAGACTCGATATAGATGGCCAATACTGCATTCATGTGGTTGAATATAAAATATGGCCACCATTTAGATTCTAAACCATGGCCAAAGAATAAATTGAGCTATGAAAATTGCAATTTTCGAGTGGCTAAAAGCTAATATTTGCCACATTGAATACAATTTCAAGTGGCTAAGAGCTAATATTTGCCACAGTGAATACGTTTTGTGTCAGTTTATAAAGTTTATCTCCATGGTTTGTCGTATCCACTATGTCCGAAAGGTGAACAACAGCTACATTGAAAACATTTGACGTGTCTATGGAAATATTTTAGCCACGGTGCTAAAAATTCTTAGAAGCCATAGCTTATTAATTGGCCATGTAAAATATTTATCACGTGTCCGAAAATATGGATGGCCATGGTATTATAGATTAAACGGGACTACAAGTCATGTATTGGCCATTTTAAATTATTTTTTGTGTGTCAAATGATAGAGATGGCCATGGTTAAGAAAAATTAGTGTGGCTCTAAGGTAACTGCAACTCATGAATTGGCCATGATAAAATGAATTTTGCGTGTCCGATTGATGACAAAGGCCATGGCTAAAATAAAACACGTGACTTTAAGGTAAAATTTAGCCACGTATAAATCAAATTGTGTGTCTATAAGGATCCTATGGCCATGGTGATAGTGAATATGCTTTAACTATAAAAATAAATAATGAGTACCATATAAACACGGTTATAGAGGTATGGCCATGGTAAATCATATTTTATAGTCACTCAAAGTTTATGTAGCCATAAAGGTACACAGTTGTCATGCCACCTGATGCCACATTTCTGGACTGAAAAATGTCCATGGCCAAAAGCCTATGGACACGGTGATTTAGTGAAGCCTATGTGAAGATTTGTACTAGTGGAACTACAATCATTTTGGTAATATTAATTCCCAAACTGCCAAACTTCAGACTCAACTTGCTCACATATCTAGAAATAGAATCATGCAAAACTCTGACCATGTGAAAGAGTTGACAGATAAACTTAAATTCTGGTATGACGCCGAAGAATCTTTTTGGGAACAATGAAATAGAGATGATAACTTAAAACTAAATGATAGGAATACTGCTTATTTTCATCAAAAGACTAATTTTAGAAGAAGAAGAACACAAATTGACTCTTTGCAGAGTAATATATATATATGTATGTATGTATTTGGTATAATAATAGGGAAGACATAGCAGCTGAATTATTGAGACACTTTTCTGATATGAGTAAATCCACTAATCCTGATTGCCCTATTGATTATCCGAATGATATTAATGCTTGTGTTTTTTCTTGTGATAATGATATGTTCACTACTTTGCCTACTTATGATGAAGTTAGGAGTATTGTGTTTGAGATGAAGCCATAGACTACACCTGGTCTAGATAGATTCCCAGCAGGTTTCTACCAGCTTATGTGGGAAACAGTTAGACAAGATGTAGTCAAAATACTCAAATCTTTTTTTGAAACACAACATATCGATCCTGAAGAAAATAAATCATAATTTCATCACTCTCATTCCTAAGTCTAACCGTCATAAAAGTGATGTAGATTTCAGTCCAATTAGTTTGTGTAATGTTAGTTACAAAATTATATCGAAGCTCTTGGCTTAAGAAACTTTACACAAGATTATTGCTCATACTCAAGCAACTTTCATCTATGGCAGACTTATACAGGATAATATAGTAATAGCTCATGAAATGATTGATTCTTTGAAAAAGACTAAAGCTAAGGATGGTAGTATTGCAATAAAATTAGACATGTCCAAAGCTTTTGACATGGTCGAATGATTTTTTTTTAATTGCTAACTTGAAAGATCTTGGATTTTTGGATATATGGTGCAAGATAGTTGAACAATGTATCTCCATAATGTCTGCATCCATTCTGCTTAATGGTGCTCTAGGTAAGCTCTATTTTCCTTAAAGAGGTTTGAGACAGGGAGATGCCTGTCTCCGTACCTTTTCATCTTATGCATGGAAGATTTCTCTAGGTCTTCGAATACAACTGAGAAAAATAATCTTATACATGGTTTTAAGGTTACTAAAGATAGTCCATCCATCTCTCATTTAGTCTTTTCCGATGATTGTTTGATATTCACCAAAGATGAAATTAGGGAACCTAATCAGTTAGCCACCATAATTAAACCAGTTCAGTAAGTTCTGGGCAAGATGTCAACTTTGATAAGTAGGCTTGTGTTTAGTCCCGAAGTCCCAGGTAAGATAAAGATTTTATTTCCAATATTTTGCAGATCAAAACAATGACCCTTAAAGAGAAATATATGGGTGTCCCCATCCTCTTGTAGAAAAACAAATGTCAATCTTTCATCCCTTTGATAGACTCCTATAAAGATAAACTATCTTTGTGGAAAAGTCAATTCATTGCACCTCCTAGTAGAACTGTTTCAATCAAGTTGTACTAGGCAATATGTTTAATCATCATTTAGAAGTCTTTCCCATGCCAAAAGAGATAACAGACAAGATGAACTCTGTCCAAATGAATTTTTGGTGGGGTAACTAGGAAAATGGAGGTGGTATATATCCTAAAAGATGGTTAGATATTGCTCTCCCAAAATCCTTAGGAGGTTTGAACATTAGAAGAACAAACATTCTCAATCTCTCCCTCCTAACTAAACTAGATTGGAGAATACTCAACAATCAAGATGATTTGTGGGTTAAATTTTTTCAATGTAAGTATTTTGGTGATACTAACCCTTTGTATGATGATGTGTCTCAACATGGTTCATGGTTTTGGAGAGGCATATGCAAGGGTCTAGAAATTGTTAGAAAATATCATGTTTAGGAGATAAGGGATGGGGAAACTATCCCTATTTGGAAAGCAAACTGGATTCCAAAGAGGCAGAAACCTCTTGATTCTACTAATTATTCTACTTGCATGTTGATAAAAAGAGTAAGACTTGTAAATTAAACATTCTACAGACTCTATTTGATGAGGATACGGCTAAAGATATAATAAGTATCAGAATCCCTCTCTGTGGTAATGATAAACTTAGGTGGGAACCTACTTCTAATGGTCGCTTCTCTGTCAAATCAGCCTATAGGGTGATTTATATGCCTCCCTAGTTCAAAATCCTACTAGAAACAACCTATTTATAGCTTGGAAATCTTTTTGGAAGATTAAGCTTCCTCCTAGTATTCAACACTTCATGTGAAAGGTCCTCCACGACTGTCTTCCCACTAAAAATAGATTAGCTAGATTCACTAGTCATTAGAGCTTAGTCTGCGCCATTTGTAATAATGGTAATGAGTCGATTCATCATTGTTTGTTGAATGTGCAGTTACAAGAAAAATTTGGGATAACGTGAACCAATATCTATTTCAGACCATTAATAATTATGACTTTCATGTTGTGTTATGCTCTGTGTTTAATTATACCAATTCAGGAGTGCAGGTTGACCACAAAATGATTGTGAGTGCCAGCTTTCTTGTTTGGTATGTATGGGAAGCCAAATGCTCAAAACTATTTGATAATGTGCAGGTGGATATCAACTTAATCTCTGAAAACATTAGTACACATTTAGAGGAATGAAATGAGACTTTGATAACTAATCAAAGTAACAACAAAGTTGTAACACAAGACTCCCATAACTGGAAACCACCTTTATCTCATGTGGAAAAAATAAACTTTGATGCTTCTTTCATTGATAATAGATCGTTATCGAGTATTGGCTCAATATCCAATTTTTTTACAAGAGAATGTAATGGAGTGCAATGTCTCTCATCAAGAACAATAGACCCAGAACAGGCCGAGGCTTTGGGAGCTTTCGAGGCGGCTATATGGGCTAAGGAATGCACATCTGAAAGGGGATTTTATCAATGTGGTGAAAGCTATCCACGGTCACATAACATCGGTGAACTGGACTACAAATAATATTTTCAATGATATTTTGATTATTCTTTCTTATTTTGATTCATGGACCTATTCTTATGTTCATGTCCATATGTCCATGTCCATAGAGATGGAAATTGAAGACCATGTTTCTTAATTAGATAAAACATTGTCTTGGTCACCAAATTTTAGTTTTGTTTTATCTATTAATAAAAAAAGGAAGTTACAACTCGCGCGCTGCGCCGGCCGAAACTCCCCGACCAATACGTCGACAACAAGCAGATCGAGTATCCACCCCCTAAAAGTCCAATGGATCTGGTAAATTTAGTGGGCTTTGCTCCCCCTAGTTGTTCTTTTATTCTTACACTCCAATTCTAAGCCCACAGACCGGACCCAATCTTTCAAAAAAAAAAAAAAAAAAAAACTTACTAATTTGTGTTTGCTTATTTTTCCTTCTATACTTTACCTCTGTATATATAAAGAAGTAAAAGGGTATTCTTCCTCCTTTGTTTTAACGCTCATATGTATTATTTTTTCACTTCCAATGCAAAACCTTAACCTCTTCTCCTTACAACTAGTTTGCTGCTCAGCTTTCCTTTTTTTACTTGTTGGATTCCCTCTCAAAGGTTTTTTTTCAATCTCCCACCTCCATCTGGTTTTCGGTGGTAATTTGTCGTTTTCGTTTTGATTAAGCGAACTCAACTAACTAACTAATCTTGTTATCTTATGTGTAGATTTGAATTGAAAAATTCGGTCTGGGTAGATCTATTTTCCATTGATTCTGTGATAGAATTTGTAAGTATCATAATTTGTTTGATTATTGTTTGAAGTTGGGGGTTTTGTATTTTCAATTTGGGGATTTTAATTTTTTGAATTTTTTTTTTTTTTTTTTGGTTAGATAAGTTGTTGTTGTGTTAATGAAAAGGTCTAGAGAAGAAGCTTACATGGGTTCTCAAACTAAGCGACCAGCAATATCGTCTCGAGGCGAAACGTAAGTCTCTATTAGTTTGATTCTTAGATGGCTTAATTTGATTTTGTAATGAGATTAGGTGAAAATATGTAACTTGATAGACTGATGAATTTGATGATTCTTGGTATTTTGAATCTATAAATAAAGGCGTTTCATTGTGTAGTTTACTGATTGTTTAAGTGATTAGTTAAATTGACTTTGTATGGATGGAATCTAGGTCTAGTTAGTTATCAATTAGTTCTTTTTCTCGAAGTGATATCGGTTTAAGGGAGGGGTATGTTGCATGAATTTGTAGTTTTATTCACGTTTCTGTTGGTGGTATATCGAAGATTAAAACGTAGATTTACTCTGGAGTTATAGCTACAGGGTTATCTGTACTCAAATTGGTAGTCAATATTTGATCTGTGAAGTTGTACTGAAATATCGTTTTTCAATTTTGTTTAACAACAGCTCTGGACAAGCTCAGGGACCTGGAGGAGGAGGAGGAGTAGGGACGCAGACACTAACAACCAACGATGCCCTAGCGTATCTCAAAGATGTAAAGGACATGTTTCAGGATAGGAGGGACAAATATGATGAGTTCCTGGAAGTTATGAAAGATTTTAAGGCTCAAAGGTTCTATTTGTCTTTCTATACTTGTTTTAAATTCCACAAAAATGCATTCTTGGGGTGTTTTAGGGGCGAAAATTTACTATTTTCCTTTCATTATTGTTTGTTGCTTTCAGAATTGACACAACAGGGGTTATAGCTAGGGTGAAGGATTTGTTCAAAGGGCATAGAAACCTTATTTTGGGTTTCAATACCTTTTTACCTAAAGGTTATGAGATAACCCTCCCACTTGAGGACGAGCAACCACCAAAGAAACCTGTAGAATTTGATGAGGCCATTAACTTTGTTAACAAAATAAAGGTAACAAATTTGAAGTTCGTTGATTTTTGTAGACGGTTTTAGTTTTGATCTGGGGCTTTTCATCTAACTCGTATTTTATTTTTTATCTTCAGACACGATTCAAAGATGATGACCAGGTTTACAAATCATTCCTAGATATACTGAATATGTACCGGAAAGAAAACAAATCCATCGCTGAGGTTTATGCTGAGGTAAATATTTCTTTTCGCACTTGGTCTTAAACCAAGACTTAGTTGGGGTGAAGTGAACTCCTGGAAATTTACTAGAAACTGAAGTTTTATTCTTGCAGGTTGCTGATCTTTTCCACCTTCATCAAGACTTGCTCAAGGAATTCAAACATTTCCTACCAGACACAGACTCTACACAGCATGCTCCATCGGGCAGAAATTCATCTTTTCCTCGACCTCATGAGAGAAGCTCTGCTGTTACTGCTTCAAGGCAATTGCATGGGGACAAGGTAACTTTCTGAATCTTCAGTCTAAACTTGTTGTTTGCTTTCTGAATCCTCAAGCCAGTGTATTATTTACTTGCAATACCAGCAGAGGGAAAGAACTACAACATATCATGCTGAGCGTGATCTCAGTGTGGACCGACCTGATCCTGACCATGAAAAAGTAATGGGAAAGGAGCATCGGAGACGTCCCGACAAGGAAAAGGAGAGAAAAGGAGACCGTGATAGAAGAGATCGTGATCGTGTTGAAAAGGATCCTGAGCACAAACGAAAGTTTAGGAGGGCTGAAGAGACCAATGACCCCTTTCTCCAAGATGGGGAAGGTCCATATGATGACAAACCTTCCTTGAAGAGTGAGACATCAGATACATCTTCTATATATATGGAGTTTACTTATTTTAGCTACTATTTATTTAGTCCTGGTGGAGGGTGAAATATATATTTTTCATCTTCAGTTTGACATATAATACTGATGCGCATACTGAGACTCTCGTATTGTTTTCTATTCAAAATATTGCAGGTGCTTACCCCCAAGAGTTTTTGTTCTGTGAAAAAGTCAAGGAGACGCTAGGCAATTCTGGTTTATACCAGGAATACCTTAAATGCCTGAACATCTATAGCAAGGAAATTATCACGAGAGACGAACTGCAAGGCTTGGTGTGTATTACACTAATATATGTTTTTCACTCTGTTAAAGATTTTCTGTACTTCTTTTTGTGCCATCCCGGTTTTCATTTATTCTCCCTAGCATTTGGTTTCTGCTTATTTTATCATGAGGTCACTAGTCTGTGTATTGTTTATATGCTTCGCGTAATAAAACTTGAGGATCATTTTAAAATGAAGCACCAATCCTCCTTGATACACGTGTTTTAGTAACCTATGATGCGTTATCTCTGTGTTCTGAATAAACCTTTTCCTTAATCTTCTTATTGATGAATTTGTTTATGTACTTGCATATGCTGGTTCTGATTTTCTATACATGTTAGATAATTAGAATGCGAAAGTAACTCTCTTTGGTTCTGGTTATTCTGGAGAAAATTTTCCTCTGGTTTATGTTACATTATCATTTATAACGTACCTTTTGAAATAGAGGGATAGTTATTTGTTCTGTTATTTTGTTTTTTTGCTTGTGTTTTCTAAGACTCTAAGCTCCTTCTCTAGATGTTCATTCAATGAAATTTAATGTGGAGTTGTTGCTCTTTCTTTTCAGGTTCGTGATTTACTTGGAAAATATCCTGATCTTATGAATGGGTTTGAACTATTTTTGTCGCGATGTGAGAAGATTGGTATGTAGTTGGAACTAGTAAGACTTTCAATTTTGGCTATAGCCTTTTTTTTTTAATTTTTTTCCTTAGATGTTTCTAATTTATATCTTCCCTTCAGACGGACTTTTGGCTGGCGTCATGAATAAAAGTAAGATATGATTAATTTCTATATGCTGTAGATTTCGCTATAGAGGTTTCATATATCTTTTGGAAAGCGTGTCATTAGTTCTTTGGTTTAAAAACTTTGAAGGCTGGACCACTTAAATCTTGATTGTCTATTCCATCTACATTGTGTAATCAATTTATTATTAGTGTTGTTGGAAAGTTCTGAAGCCTTGGTATGAATGTGCCGCAAAATCTTATCATCCTCTTGAAAATTGCAGAATCCTTATGGAGTGAAGGACATGTACCTGGACCAGTGAAGGAAGAAGAGAGGAATAAAGAGAGGGATCATGACAGAGATGACAGGGAAAAAGAGAGAGATCGGGAGAGAGAGAGGAAGAGAGTTGATAGAAATGCAGGTCATGAGGCTTCGTTTCTAAACAAGGATAAGTATATGGCCAAACCCATATCTGAGCTCGACCTTTCTAACTGTCAGCGGTGTACACCGAGTTATCGCCTTCTGCCAAAGAATGTAAGCGATTTTCACCGTTGATTCCTTCCCTAACCATTTTTGTTTTTGTTCTGATACCATTTTTGTTAATTGAGTGCAGTATCCTATACCCTCAGCCAGTCAACGGACAGAGCTTGGTGCTCAAGTTTTGAACGACTTTTGGGTATCAGTGACTTCAGGAAGTGAAGATTACTCCTTTAAGCATATGCGGAAGAACCAATATGAAGAAAGTTTGTTTAAATGTGAAGATGACAGGTAATGTGCATTTTCTGCAACATTGGTTTGCTCTATACCGTTGTTTGTTTTTAAACATGTGGTGAGTTATTACACTGCCTGTTTCCAGTTTCTTCTTGTGAACCTTGTAAACGAATCTTGCTTTGCCGGTATGCATGACACAGTAATTTTTTGTAGATAACGAGAAGTTAGCGACACCAAAAACAATAAACTAGTTTGCTTGACGAATAACTGCTGCAAATTAAGTTCCTATTAGGAGCATGCTACTTATTCACTTGTAACACTTTGTGCAAGTTGAATTAAAGAGAATTCTCTCTGACGCCTTAACCTCTTCTTCATTAAAGGCTTTGTTAATTGCCAATGTTGTGGTTCTGAAGAATGACTTTGATTTCTCATTTGGTATATAACATTTCATATTAACTCAGATTCGAACTGGACATGCTATTGGAGTCTGTGAATGCTACAACAACACGTGTCGAGGAATTGCTGGATAAGATCAATGATGATGCTAGTGAACTGGATAGTCCAATACGTATTGAGGATGAGTTTACAGGTTTGGAGATGGACTGTGCTTTCATCTAATAGTCGAACTCATGTTCTTTCCTGTTGGTAACTTTTTTCTAAGAACATGTCTATTTTGCTTGTTTTTTTTTTTGTCATAGCCCTAAACCTGAGGTGCATTGAGCGTTTATATGGTGACCATGGCCTGGATGTGATTGAAGTGTTGCGCAAAAATACATCTGTTGCACTGCCTGTCATACTAACCCGTCTGAAGCAGAAACAAGAGGAGTGGTCAAGGTGCCGTTCAGATTTTAACAAGGTCTGGGCAGAAATATATGCTAAGAACCATCACAAATCACTGGATCATCGTAGCTTTTATTTCAAGCAACAAGATGCCAAGAGCTTGAGCACAAAAGGTAACTTAAATGTCTCATAATTGGGCTTATCTTGTTAATTTCTCTTGTATATACCCATGCTTCCTCTGCTCAGCCAGTGACTTTACTCTCATATGCGGTTTTGCCTCAGGTTTATTGTCCGAGATTAGAGAAATCAATGAGAAGAAGCGTAAAGAGGATGAAATGCTAGTTTCAGTTGCTGCTGGTAACAGACGGCCGATAGTTCCAAATCTGGAATATGAATACTCTGATTCTTCGATACACGAAGACATATATCAGCTTATCAAATTCTCATGCTCTGAAGTTTGCACAGCTACGGATCAGTTGGATAAAGTAATGAAGATTTGGACAACCTTCTTGGAGCTCATGTTCGTCGTTCCTCCTCGAGCACAAGGTGTAGAGGACACAGAAGATGTTGTCAAGGATAAGAATCATGCTGTCCGAAATGGTTCGGCAAGTTTGAGGGAGATTGAAGGTATATCTAGTGCTGACACTGCCATTACTAATTCCAATCAACTAAATCACCTTAGCATTGGGGATGGCACCTTTGTATCTGAAGGACAAAATTTCCACAAGACTAAATTAGTAAATGGGGATGCAAATAAAGAAGATGATCTTCGCGAGCAAGATCGAAGTACCCACAAGAGTGATACTTTCGGTAGTACTTCACAGCCGGGGAAAGTCCAGACTAATGCCCCCATGTGTGATGAAACTTCAGCAGCCTGTAAACAAGCTACTTCTAATCCACGGCTAACTGATTCTAATGCCTCCACAGTTATTAGAGGAGATCAAAGTCTTGATAGAACTAATGTGGAAATTACATCTGGTATGCTGCTTAAATTCACCATGTTGGTGATTTTTAATCACCTTAATGACTGATTCTCCAACTATCTAACACTCACTTCCTTCTTTTGGGTGACAAGGGCATGGCACTACTCCTTCCAGATCTGTTGTGGCCAGTGCTGTGGAGAGTGGGCTTGAGCGGGCACTTCCTGCTGAAGCGTTACCCTCATCAGAGGTATAATTTTTCCAATTATTTCTTCACATCTTAATTTGCTCCCTTAAAACATAAATATGCGCATCTGTTGGTTGTGAACTCATTCCGCTCAACACTTCAACCCAGTGAACATGGAGTCACTTGCTCAAGTTTGCATTTTGTGCAATTTTATCTTTTATCTCAGTACTAATCAGAAAAGCTATTATGTTTTGTAGAGAGGAGGTGATAGTTCGAAACCGGGGATATCAGCTAATGGTTCACTGATGGAAGGAACCAAAGTACATCGGTATCACAAGGATTCTACTGGGCACCAAAAGATAGAAAGAGAAGAGGGTGAATTATCACCAAATGGGGATTTTGAAGAGGATAACTTTGTTGGCTATGGAAGTAGTGGGCCAGCTAATAGAATCCGTACTAAAACAAAAGATAGTGCTGCAGTATCCAAGGATGGACAAGAAGTTAAATGTCGTGTGGAGGCAGCAGGTGACAATGATGCTGATGATGAAGGTGATGAAAGTCATCAAAGGTCAACTGAAGACAGTGAGAATGTTTCTGAGACTGGTGAAGGGGTTTCAGGTAGCGATTCTGGGGATGGTGTGGAATGTTCACCTGAAGATCACGAGGGAGAGGAAGATGCTAAGGTGGAAAGTGAAGGTGAAGCAGAAGGTACTGCTGATGCACATGATGTTGAAGGTGAGGGGTCATTACTGAAGTTTTCAGAGCGGTTTCTACAGACAGTAAAACCTCTTGCTAAACATGTTCCTTCAGCATTACAAAACAAAGAAGGGAAGGATTTTCGAATATTTTATGGAAATGATTCCTTTTATGTGCTTTTTAGGCTTCATCAGGTAAGGTTTTTTCCCCTCGTTTTCTTGTTTTCTTCATCGGGTAAACTATGTTGTGGAGTTTCGCCTTTTTGCTTATTCATCTGATTTTGCTTTTGTATTTGTCAGACATTGTATGAGAGAATATTGTCAGCAAAAACAAATACTTCATCAGCTGAAAAGAAATGGAGAGTTTCGAAGGATACAAGCCCTCCTGACCTCTATGCCAGGTTGTTTAGGTGTTTATGTTTGTAACTTCTGATCTGATGGTATACTAACTGGATAACTAATTTGCCATATTTCTTTTTGACTTACAGATTTATGAGTGCCCTATATAATCTACTTGATGGTACAGCTGACACTGCGAAGTTTGAGGATGAGTGTCGTGCTATTATTGGAACCCAGTCATATATTTTATTCACACTAGACAAATTAATATTCAAACTTGTCAAGCAGGTAACTTGTACATCTTATGCTTCTTAATTCTTTCCTTTTTCTTGAAGTGGGTTTGGCTGTTGCAAGATTCTTATGGATTGTGTTTTTCTCAGCTTCAAACAATTGTTAGTGACGAAATGGACAATAAACTTCTTCAACTACATGCATATGAAAAATCAAGGCAGCCTGGGAGATTTGTAGATATAGTTTATCATGAAAACACCCGTGTTCTTCTTCACGATGAGAACATCTATCGCTTTGAATATGTAAGTTTTCATTACGGGACTCTTTGTGTCCTTTATTTGCTACATGTACCACATATTGTATTTCAAAGGGGGGAGATAATAGTATGTCATTGACAACTTTTCTCTTTTGCAGTCTTCAAGTCCAAACCGCTTATCCATCCAGCT
This sequence comes from Papaver atlanticum, assembly GCA_023531105.1. Classification (NCBI taxonomy): domain Eukaryota; kingdom Viridiplantae; phylum Streptophyta; class Magnoliopsida; order Ranunculales; family Papaveraceae; genus Papaver; species Papaver atlanticum. Next base: position 2,430,178 of record JAJJMB010002292.1, on the reverse strand, counting down.
GATGGAGTCTGGGAACGAAAAGCCTGAAGTCACTGCCGTAACCCTGGATCCTCACTTTGCATCCTATTTGCACAATGATTTCTTGTTAGCTCCTACAAAGGAGGTGACTGATGTCTTCCTTGAAAGGTAGAGAGCTGCAATGGGTCTTTTCAAATATATCATTATTTTTATAAATGGGGTTCACAACTTGCACACTACTAATAATATTGATTTTGCAGAAACAAAAGAAAATTTGCTTGTGAAGATGAATCATCTTTAGCATCTGAGGCTATGGAAGGTGTTAAATTAGTCAATGGTCTCGAGTGCAAGATAGCTTGCAATTCGTCGAAGGTATTCTGCCCTGTTTGATAGTGTCAGTTTCTAATAATTGAAATAATTCTCTGAGTAGATTGATTGCACTTCTACTTCTTTTGTCCTAAATTTAGAAACTATGTACTTTTGGCAGGTCTCATATGTTTTAGACACAGAAGATTACTTATATCGCACAAGGACGAGACGAAGAAGTCTTTCTGAGGACAGATCCTCATGCCATGGCCAGGCCAAGTCCATGGATGGTCATCCGGCTAGAGTACAGCGGTTCCACAGATTGCTATCTGGATCTTAGTCTCCTTTACGAAAGGTGTAAAGGTAAATTGTTTTGGTACTAGAACTTCTTACTTGTTTATTTGGGTGTAGTATAAACTCTGCATGAATTAGGTCCAAACAATTGTCGAACTAAGCGAATATAAAAATGATTACTCCAGTTCCACCATTTAACTATCGGAATTGGTCTGAGAGTGATGAAAACCAACTAGCTTTATCAGGTTCATGTTTTGAGCTTTTCGGTAGCAGAACCATGAACGTCCCTGTGTTGGTCGCAAAGTAGTAGAAAGGACAAACTAAAATCTGGCAGATTAGACTGATTATAGAAACCAAAATAAATCAGCTTTATGTTTGTTTTTTGTATCTTTTTTACAGGTAATACTTTCTTACATTTGGATTGCTGATGGTCCCTGCCTTCTGGACCTTCACCTCCACTGAGCAAAGAACTTGCACTGAACCACAAAAATAGAATATTCTTTGGCGTCATCAAGCAAAATAGCTCTTGATTAGAAGCTTTCTATCAGATTTTTTTCCGATACAAGTCCTGCCAGAATCCACGCAGTATCAAGGAATGCTTGCTGCCATTGTTGCTGTCTACAATTGTAAATGTAATTTTTATAGTTCTCAAGTTGGCTATCAGAGCCACCCTTGTGTAAATAGTGAGTCTTGAGTATTCACATCTTCTGAGGGATGTATGTTTATTATATTTCTTTGTTGAACTATTTTTTTCTAGTAATTTGTCCAGAACAGATAACAGAGGCATATAGATGTGCCTGTTTTCATCTTTTCATTAGAATTGCTAGAATATTTGTTGATGTATCTTTGACAACCAATACATATATGGCTATAAGATTGGTAGCTGTTTTTCCGTCTCGCACATTGGCAAAATTACTCATGATGAGTGGATACCAGTGAAAACATAATAAATGATTCAGAAAACTTAACTCTAAAAGTCACCCCTGAATATGGATTCACAGAATCCCCTGGATATAGATTCACAGAATCTGACTCGGAGAAAATTGAGCCCGGGTATTTTCTATGAATCTGACTGGAGGTATTTGAGCCGGGTGCATTTTCATCTCAAATTTTTTTGTAAAAAAAATCTACTTCATTAATTTTTGAGTCAGATTCAGAGAGTTGCATGGTTAAAAGTAAACAAACAACCTGTAATTTTTTTTGTTTTTGGTATCAAACAACCTGTAATTGATAAGGCCCAAAGGCAAAGAATGTTTACAAGAACACAGAGAACCTTTACACATGCCAGGCACCTAAAACCTCGACAACCCCACAGAACTAGATGGGGAACAATTTTAACGCCCCAACCCCCATAATGTATCCTGAGTGACTGCGCCGTAGCAGCAACTAAAACTGGAGGTAGTACTGCATATAGTTGTCCTCGAAGATCTCGTGTTCATCCAGGTACCTGCTGTCTGTTATTAAGAATCTGGTCTTCTAATTTTACAACTATTAAGATTACAAAATAAATCATTGGAAAACTCATTATTTGCAGCGCCCATTTGAATGCCCAATACATCTTACACTTTACATTGCAAAATTTGATATAACATTATATTTTTATTGAAACAGCTCTTAAATATGCTAGTGATGGGGATATACCATGTCATTACTCACACCCCTAACCAGCAAGCTCGCTTATTGGAGGTCGGTCCATGACATTAGATGCGGCCAATGCATTTTTTTGCAGAACTGGGTCAATATCAGGCAACTTAGGAATCTGTGATCAAAACATAGTATTCATGTTAAAACACGTATAAGAATAATCAAAGACAAGTTCATTCCATAATTTCACCGAGAACTATATGCAATACACATTTAAGAACTTCATCATCTTTATTCTTCTTCACTTCTTGTTAATTTTGATCGAGCACCATAAAACTTGCATAGGAATAGGATAATACGAGTAATTTAGACATCTAATAAATATTGGGATTGGCGCATACCTGAACCAATAAATCGATTGTCCGTCTTAATAGACGAGCTAAGTCCCCGTCATCCATTGCACAATCCATCATAATTTCTCGCCAAGTTAAGCCAGAGGCCCAAGCTTCGATGATTCCAGCAAATTGACTATCCAATGCACAAGAAATCTGTAATAAAAGCGTAATTACATTTCATATTTTGTGAATAATAATGGAAGGTACTTATGCAAAATATCAAGAGAGCCCTTTTCCGCCAAGCTCACCTTTACACCATGTTTTTCTTGGAGCTGAAGAACCGAGCTTCTTTGCTCATCCAGAAGCTTGATCATGTTTAATACAGTCGCGGACGGCTCATATACGTAGCTGCAAAATGATATACAGCAATTTTAGCTCGGAAAGAAATCTCAATGACTTAAAGCAACATCAAAAAAGTAGAAATAAAGATAGAACCTATTATTTTTCCATGGACGAAGTTTAATTCCTTCAGAAACTAGACTTCCACAGACAGCAGCTAATTGAGCTGGCTTTAAATCTAATAATATTTTATTGCGGAGCACCATAGCAAGCCAGAGTTCATTTTCTCCTCGGATGGCTGCCGCTGTTTCACCAAGTGGAAATATCACGTGTGTATTTTTATCCAAAGCTCTAGCTTCATGTATGACATTGCTGATCTGATACAGAGAAGAGATGTTGCACACATCATTATTTGTAAAAGAACATACTATGTCAATTTCGTGCACCAATAAAGATATATAACAGTTCGTCAGCTCTTAAATGGAAAAGAAAAACGTAGTTGAAGTACCTGCAAGAACTCCTTCCACCCAGATGGTTCAATTTGCTCTATTCTATTAGTTAAGCGAATTGATCGAGCCCTTAGTCGTTCAATCTTTTCCTTGGTAAAGTTGGCCACATCAATGATCTTCTTATATTCCTTGAAGCCTTCACTGCGCGAGATTTTTTTCTTCAAACGAGACACTGTAGTTCTTTGCTTTTTGTAACGTTCAAGAGCATCATGGAACACTTGTGACCTTTCTAGCACCTGATCAATAACATTTGTTAACAACTTACATAATATTGCTTGGAATTAACAGTTCAACAGAAAGAAGGGAAAGCTCTACCTCGTCATCTTCTGAAAGGCTACTCAAGACTGGCACATTCAAACTCCAAGACCATGTTTCAAGAGATCCTTCCTTGCGCCAAAGACCTCCAAATTCAGACTCAGACAGCTTTTCCCAGTCAATTTCTTCCTTATCAAGTAGCGACTGCATAATTTCTCGAGGCGAAGCATCACCCTCAGCTAGAGGAGCATTGGGCAAGCCCGTTCTATAAACTGTCTTAATCGACTTCTGTGTGAAGAGATACCAGGAATTATCTGAACCAAGAGCCACGTAATAGGACAACTGGGCATCAAGTTGTCTGTCACTATCTCCAACCTCCAACTCAGTCCCCACAGTGTTTAGTTCAAAAGACTCATCTGCATCAATCTGTCATGTAGGATAAATAGCATTTTAAACTGCAGTTGAATCATACGGATGCTATAGGGTTCACATCAACTCTAAATAATAAGTTTGCCTTGTTATACCTTATCCTTGGATGGTGGAAAATAAATACCTAAGCATAAATATGCTTTTCATCGAAGATAACTAAGAAAAGACTTCTTTCAAATACTTTTTGAAAGAGACTTCGAAGACACAATAATAGTAGTTCTTTTTGGAACTTTGCTCACCATGTTCTTTACTTTAGAGCTAGAGAGTGAATCAACCTCGCCCAAATAAACAGCAGGGACTAAATGCATAAACCCTTCACTATCCTTGTGTTGCAAGCATAAAAAAGGTAACTGCCCATCTTCCAACTCCTTCAATATAGGTTTCAGAGCGGCCATTCTTTGTATTTCCATCTCTCGTCGCAGCTTCGTCCGAAGTCGTTTTTCTGCCTGAAAATGCAATTGCCTAGCATATGAATTCACATTTGTTTGAAAATAATATAAATTGCTAAGGAATAAGATGGTTGAATATCTTTCGCAATGAAATTAAAAAACACATCAATGTATACAATCAATATTAATAGATAGGGTGAGTGCTATATGACCAGAGAAATGCATCCAGTGTTACCATCATGTGCGACTTGCTAAACAGTCTACATTAATGTTTAGCAAAAATATAAAAGCTTCAATGAAGCATTTTCACAAGAATATAGAAAAACGAAAACACTGTGAAGAAACAAATATGAAGGTAAAGATAGTAACAAATGAACATACAGAGACTTATTTTTCCTAGTGGTTCATGAAAAGCAGTGATGAGTGAGTGTACCCGTAATTCTTCCTGCAACGCATGTATCTCCTTATATGCCTTCGCAGACATCTGTTTTCTGCTTTTTTCATCAATAGCAGCATCAGTAACTTCAAGAGTTAGGAAGTCGATCTCTTTTTCTATTTTGGTGAGCTCCTCTTGGGCAGCAAGCATGACATTGCTTCCAACATAATTCCCGAAACTTTGTTCAATGATTTTCCTAGCTTCATCCAATGTTCGCCCTGCTCGAAAGACTTTTGTTTCATCTGTCTCCTTCGATCTACGAGTTACTCTTGCACCCTGTATACAGCAAAGAAAATGTTATTTACTGAAAAGCCTAGCATCAATACAAAGTTAAGCTTATGAAATGTGACGGTACTTACAGCGAGGAGGTTTAGCACCATTCCATACGAAGCAGTAAACTGCGACACAAGAGGCTCTAGTCCAGAAAAGAGAACCTTGCAGCCTTCTTCAGCTCCTTCATTGGTACCTTGAAGAAGGACAACATGACCCTTTTCATCGATACCTCTACGGCCAGCTCGGCCAGCCATCTGAAGAAGTTCATTTGGACTTAACTGGATACGTCCAGTTTCACATCTTTTGCTAAGAGAAGAAATAACAGCTGTTCTAGCTGGCATATTGATCCCAGCAGCAAGTGTTTCCGTCGCGAAAATAACCTTAATCAGTCCTCTCTGAAACAACTCTTCAATAAATGACTTCCACAGGGGTAAGCAACCAGCATGATGTGCTGCAACCCCTTGCCTCAGACCTTTCACAGAAGACTCTCTGATGGCATCAGGATATTGAATGCGAAACTTCTTCAATGCTAGATCAACTTCAGCCATCTCACACTCATCTAAAAGCTTACAGTCTTCAACATACTGAACAGCTACATCACACCCTTTCCTACTAAAAATAAACCAAACAGCTGGCAGCATATCCCTTGCCCGAAGGTGCCATAATGTGTCTCTAACCTGTGGAACCTGGATGAGATTAACTTACGTTAGATTACTGACTGTCCTCGTCTTAGTAAAGGTTAAATGTCTGAAACTGAGATACAGCCTATGTAGTTTATAAAATGTTTAAAAGCGGATAAGTGAAACAAAACAAGCCCACATCTTTTTCTGAAAGATAAAGAAATGAAAAGGAAACTGAGTTGGAAATCAATCTACTAATAATGTTTCTGTACCTGCGACCGACGAATGTGGTTTATGTCATTTTTAGAGAGTGCCGACTGTCCAGATATATCCGAAGCATTATTATAGCGGCGGTCACTTTCTCGCCTTCTTGAGTTCCTGCTTCTATATCCATCTTCCTTGAAAGGTTTAACTCCCGCAGCAGAAAGTTGTAGATAATTGAGTGATAATTTCCTTTTGTGATTGTAATCAGAAGCTAAAAATCAACGAACAATCATATCGTTTACAGAAACAAGGGAAAAAACACAAAAAAGGTGAGCGAGAGGTACCTGTTCATGGTAGTTCCTTTCTCATTAAGAAGAGGTGACAAAGATTTTTTTGTAGAGAAATGCCAAGTCAATGGAACTGGTCGTTTAGTAGATGTTACCAGCTCTGTTTTACCATGAATCTAGACAAAACCAAGAAAATAATAAATGCTACGAATTAGATAGGCCTTAATAATAAATTAAGTCGAGGTAATGCCTATTAGCTTGCCAAACATCCAAACATTAACTTATTTGAAATCCACCTGCTATAATTTTTAAAGATACACACTTTAGAACTATTGATTCACCGCAGTTACTTTACATATCAGGCCCACGAAAATGTATTATCCATTTACAGAACCTAGAGTAATTAAAATGAAAATTAATAGTATACGCAACGAGAGGGATAAAAATGAAATAATGAAAATACATGAATCAACAATGATATAATGTAGGGCTTGTTATACAATTTAATTTTCGGCACAATTAAGGTCATAGCTATCGCGTGTTACCTGCTCAATCCAACCAGCCAATTCATCAGCATTGGCAACTGTGGCCGAAAGACATATAAGCTGAACTTCTTTAGGAGAATAAATCACCTGAAAATTTGCAATGCTTATGAGGACTAAGAAAAGACAATCCTAAGATGTATTGTTTAAGCATTAAAATAGAGACTCACTATTTCTTCCCAAACTGTACCCCTGTAGATGTCACTGAGATAATGAACTTCATCCAAAACAATTGCATCGACGTGAAATAATCCACTACCGGAAGAATCGGTTCCAACACTGTAGTAGAGGTAGCAGCGAGCCAAAAGCAAAAGTTTCTTTCATCAACTAAATCAACTAGGGGAAGTATGAAAATTCCTGAATTAGAGATGAACCGAAGCCTAGAGTTCACTTCGAAGACCAAAGTACGCTCATGAGTCTTAACTTGAACAAACAATAAAACGGTACCTCTGATACAACATATTCCTTAGAATTTCTGTTGTCATAATCAATATGGGTGCGTCTTTGTTAACTGCAGAATCTCCAGTGAGTAGACCAACATTACTTTCACCAAACGTATCACTGCAACAACAACAACAAAATATGCCGCCTTATATGCCAATCATCTTGCACATAAACTGCTGAAGTTCATACTAGGAGACTCAACTAGAAAACATTTGTTATCAAGGAGAAAAGAATCCAAGTACTTAACACAAACAGTTAACATACTAAACATCTATACCGAAAATCTCTAAACTTCTGATTAGACAATGCCTTCAATGGGGTTGTATACAATATTCGCCTTCCCTTGGCAATCGTAGCTACAGCCGCAGCTTCAGCTATCAATGTCTTCCCACTACTAGTTGGAGCAGAAACTACAACTGATGAACCTCTTAAAAATGCTTGTATAGCCAATCTCTGACACAAAAATCAAGGTAAAATCAGCAAACAAAATATGTGCAAAAATCAAATCTTGAATGTAGAGTTGAAATCTAACAATAAAAACCTGAAATTTATCGACACGAAAGTCGTAAATGGAAGAGAGTTCATTGTAATCAATAATCCCTTCACCCAATTCTTTAACATCGTTACAAAGTCTCTCTACTCTTTGCCATTTATGTTCTTCATATCTAGACGAAGACGAAGAAGATACAATTACTGAATCACTTTCTTCTTCTTCCTCCTCATCTTCTTCTCCATTAGTATCTTCATCAACAATGAATTCTTCATATTCCTCTGCTGCTACATCATCATCATCTTCATCCTCCTCCTCCTCCTCATCCTCTTCTTCTTCTTCAACATCAGATACTTGCCCCTCTATTGAAAAATTAGACCTTTTTCTAAAACTATACAATTTTGTTGAACTTATCTTCCATGTCAGGACTCTTGTTCTGGCAAACCCTAGGTTTCGATAAGATGGGATTGGGAAGAAATTGAAGATGGGTTTTGAAGAAATGGATATACAAAGAGGAGGGGTTGAACAAAGTGGAGAAAGAATCTCCATTTTTGAGAAAGAGGGGGAGAAAGAGCTTTGTTCGAGCTCTTTCTGTTTCTCTCTTGATTTTTTTGGTGGGAAAAAGAAAATCTATGTTCTTTACTGAATTATCCAATCTTATTTCTCATTTGGAGTTGTTAACGGATAGTTTGACGTGTCGTACCCGCAATTTAGTTAATAGAAGTAAAAAAAATCAAATAATCTTAGATATTAACTTGGAAGTTTGGATTAGAGTGTAATGTATGCATGTTTGTTTTGACACTTGATTCATTCGGGCATTCTTTTTTTTTTTTTAAGAAAAACTTAGGCAGACAGCCTAAGGAGAGTACATAGGGGAGCTAGTGGTCAAAAAAGCACCACCACTCCTAAATATCGAGTTTTTACAATGCATAGCTAACTGAAAAGAGCTTAAGTTATGAAGTTTGTTGATAGAAGTAAGACCAACTAAAATAAAAGAAATAAGCTATTGTTGAATATCTATTTCAACATTCGTTTGACTGCTAAGAGTTTCATGGTAACTTAGATGATATCTTTCTTGAACAACATTGTGATATAGCATCTTGAAACGATCTAGAATTTCCCTGGACTCGGCTTGGATTTCTACATTAATATGTTGCATTCCTTTGACCCATTCAAAAGCTAGATCAGCTCCTCCTATTGCCCCCCATTCTCCATTGTGTCCTGGATATCCTCTAGTCTCAATGGTGTTTCCTGCAAAATCTTTAGCAGTAAGTGCAGTGAAGTAATATAAAGTTTCAGGATCTTGCAAAGTACAGATTTGTATTTGGATTCCATAATCTCCTCTTTGATCAGTATCAAAGGAGTAGTTGGACTCATCAGATATAATAATGTTACTATTATGAAAATGATGATTCTGACTGAGAATATGATGTGTCAGATTGGGCAGTCTATTGTAGTTACATAAATGTTGTTGGATGCTAATAGTAGTATTTCTGGCATTAGGATTGATGTGCCTGAAGATAAAGTCACATCTAGCCTTCTAAATGAACCAGCAAGCAGTGGCGTAGATTCTGCTGTTCTTACGAGTTGTTTCAGAGGTAAACCAAGTGTTTAACCAGTCCATGAAGTTTGTATTGCAATCAAACTTTCCATGAGAGGTGCCAAGGAGTAATTGCCACACAGAAGTAGCAACAGGACAATTTAGAAACATATGTGTCATATTTTTCTCCCCACAGTTGCATAACTTGCATATGGGATCAATATAGTGAAAAATGCTTGCATTTTTAGCATTTGTAGGGAGAATCCCATGAGCACTTTTCCAAAGAAAATTTTGGATAACTGGAGCAATGTCCATTTTCCACAGAGTCTTCCAATTGCTAGGCTGAGTATCATTTCTGTAAAGATGGTCTATTTTAGCTTTGTAGAGTGATTTTACTGTAAAATTTCCATAATCAGTGAGATTCCACACAATTGTATCTTCATCATCAGGATGAGGGATAATTTTTTGGATTGATTCAGCAATGCCAGTAGTAAACCAAGTGGTAGTGAGGTTTGTGTTCCAATCACCAGATGGTAAGAGGAGATTCTCAACCAAATTAACCTCTTCAGGGCAACCAACAGGTTTAGGAATTAGAGAATATATTGAGGGAATCAAGATGTCCTCCCAGATTATAATCGTTTTTTCATTGCCAATTCTCCAGGAACTATATTGTTGGATATTATTCATGCCTTCTAGGATACCTTTCCATATCCAAGAGTCTATCTTTAGGTTTAATGTCCATATTGAGTAAATTTCTACCAATGAGATACTTAGCATCCATAAGTTGATACATCTTACATGATTTGTGTGATACAGTCATTTGATGTAGACTCGGAATGTTTCGTATTGATTATTTCAATAACTTGAAAATCGCTTTGATGATAATAGTTAGTGAAAACAACTATTGTCATCCTCTAAGAATGTTTCAATTATTGTAATAGAGTTTAGAACACTTAACCATAATTGGATTATAGACATAGTATGCGTACTTGCATATATGTTGATCCAAGACCGGTATAGTATGCATACCCGTATGCGTACTGGGAAGGTCAGGAAAAGTCCGAGAGCCTTGGTATGCGTATCCGCACGCGTACTGGCAAACTCAGTTGAAGTCCGGGAACTTTTGTATGCGTACCCGTACGCGTACTAATTCAACTGTTGTTTTGGATGTGTGATAGTATGCGTACCCGTTCGCATGAAAGAAGTCAGGATCACTCTCTTCTCGTACATTGTGACTTCTGGACTGTCGGACGCAGTCCAAGTCCGGCTACTTAAGTATGCGTACCCGTTTGCATACTTGAGTGGGTTAAATTCTAGAATCGGTTTGTTCATGAACTAATACATTTATATATTAAGGAATGTAATCTTTTGCAAACCGTGGCTATAATGTTCATGACTTGATTCGAGTGAATCAAAATCGTTTTTGCTTCAATTGTGTCTTGTATACTTTTATGAGAATATAAACAATTGAATAACTCTATAACTAGTTTCATTTGAGTCATTTGAACTAGTTGTTGATAAGATGAATATGGTTGATAATAAAGTATTCATATGGATAACTTCGGTTAACTATTTTTGAGCCAACAAGGTGTACACGTTTAGGTACGGTTACCCATATCTAAATGAAGGTACATTTCATTTGTGTGTAACAAGCTAAGACCATCTAATGATGGAGAGATATTGCTTTGGTTTCAAGCAAACTTAGCTTGGCTCTTAGATCAGGTTTCATCTAACGGTGAATATTGATTGCTTTGTTTCAAAGCTATCAAACCCTGATTTGAAAACTATATAAAGGAGAACTCTAGCAACTGGGAAACCTAATCCCCACACCTCCTGTGTGATACTAGTTGCGACTAGAGTCGTTTCTCCTTTAACCTAGGTTTTTCTAAAACCATTATAGGTTAACGACTTAAAGACTTCATTGGGATTGTGAAGCCAGACCCAACTATTTTCTCTATAGTTGCGTGTTCTGAGGAGTGACTCTGGAAACGTTGTGCATGAGAATTCTAGTTTTCTGCAGGAATGAAATCCATTGTAGATGTTGTCAGACAATTCACTCTGTCGATAGCAAAAAAAAGTAGATTTTGAAGCTCAGAAATCTGAATCTTTCTAGCAAAACAATGTGAATCATAATGATTTCTTTTCCCACGGAAGGAATAGGTTCGTGGAAGATAAACATCGGAAGAAACCTGTTTTAAACTAGTATCCCTATTAAAAGACTGCTAGTCATGTGAACATTTCTTAGCAGATGCTTCCTTTGGAGTATTTTTCTTCATGTACAGTAATCCCCTATGAGAATTAGAGTTAGGCACGGAAGAACGTTTACTCATTAAAACAGATTTTTCCCTTTCCAAGGATTTGCATTGTTCCTGGGCTAAAAGCAAAGATGCATCCATTTTCTCTTTTTCAACACGAATGTTGTTCAGATCTGATGAATGAGTCTCGATCAAACGTTTTTCTCTAATTGAATCTTCTTTAACAATATCTTCAAGAACACTAATCTTTTCACGTTGTAGGGTAGTTTCTTGAACAAGGTTTTCGATATTGTTAGAGAAGGACTCAACGATACTGTAGAGTTCTCATTCTCGATTAAGAGACTTCTCAAGTTCATCAATGAGCTGAGCATGTTTTTCTTCAAGAGATTTTATTTTAGACTCTTGAATATCAATAATCTCAGTAGATTTTTTTAAGGTTCTGGTGAGTTCCATTTCAGCTTATGACATAGTGTTAAATGTCACATCAGAGGGAATGTTATCAGAGTCTGATAGCAAAAAAATTCTACGTCGGGATTCGGAAGAATCAGCTAAGGAGTTATCCTTTGAGGTAAGACCAAGACATTTGGCATAATCAAAAACTTTGGGAGACATTTTTATATGCGTAAGAATGAGACAATCTTCTGTCCACAGATTCAGATTGCTACAAACACAGACTTATAAGGTCTAAAACTTGTTTGCCTGCTCTGATTCCAATTGAAAAGGCGAAGGTCTAACAACCATACCCAATATTTCGTTTAGGAAATCTGTATGGACTAACTCAAATATATTTCCAAGAGAATCAACTAGACAGTCAGACTCAATCAAGGAAAATACATTCAGGAGTTATATCTCTGTTTCTCAATATAATCAGCAGATCAAACAGATAGAAATCCGCGAGCCTGATTATTATGAGAAACAACTTGAACGGTACCAAATACCAACGTTCAAGTGTCAATCAATTTATATCAACAACCAAAGGTTGGATTATCTAATTGATTGAACTACGCACAACCTGTGATATTTCAATTATATATAAAATATAATGCGGTAAAGAAATAACACAGACACCAGAAATTTTGTTAACGAGGAAACCGCAAATGCAGAAAACCCCCAGGACCTAGTCCAAATTTGAACACCACACTGTATTAAGCCGCTACAGACTCCATCCTACTACAAGTTAACTTCAGACTGGAATATAGTTGAGCCCTAACCAATCTCACACTGATTAAGGTACAGTCGCGTTCCTTACGCCTCTGAATCCCAGCAGGACTCTACGCACTTGATTCCCTTAGCTGATCTCACCCACAACTAAGAGTTGCTACGTCCCAAAGTCGAAGACTTGATAAACAAATTTGTCTCACACAGAAAAGTCTATTGAATAGATAAATTTGTCTCCCACAGAAATACCTACGAAGTTTTTGTTCCGTCTTTTGATAAATCAAGGTGAACAGAAACCAATTGATACACCGGTCTTATATTCCAGAAGAACATCCTAGTAATATCAATCACCTCACAATAACTTAACTATATGGTAGTAGAACAAGTTATTGTGGAATCACAAACGGTGAGACGAAGATGTTTGTGACTACTTTTTATCTTACCTATCAGAGATTGAATCTCGAGAAAATCTTAGAGAAGATAGTACTAAATACGATAGAACAAAGTAAGATCAGAACACGCAACTACAGAGAAAATAGTTGGGTCTGGCTTCAGATCCCAATGAAGTCTTTAAGTCATTAACCTATAATTGTTTTAGAAAAACCTAGGTTAAAGGAGAATTGACAGGAGGTGTGGGGATTAGGTTTCCCAGTTGCTAGAGTTCTCCCTTATATAGTCTTCAAATCAGGGTTTGCAATCAATGTTACCTTGGTAACAAAGCATTCAATATTCACCGTTATATGAAAACCTGATTAGATTCAAGCTAATATATTTCAACCGTTAGATTGAACTTAGCTTGTTACACACAAATGAAATGTACCTTCATTTAGATATGGTTAACTGTACCTAAACGTGTACACTTAGTTGGCCCAACAATAGTTAACCGAAGTTAGCCATATAAACACTTTCATATCAACCTTGTTCATCTTAATCACAACTAGTTCAAATGACTCAAATGAAACTAGTTATAGAGTTATTCAATTGTTTATATTCTCATAGAAGTATACAAGACACAATTGAAGCAAAATCGATTTTGATTAACTCGAATCAATTCATGAACATTATAGCCACGTTTTGCAAAGATTTCATTCCTTATTTGTATAAATGTATTTGTTCACGAATAAACCGATTTTAGAACTTAACCCACGTAAGTATGCAAGCGGGTATGCATACTTAGAGTTCCGGACTTGGTATGTCCGCTAGTATGCGAATGGGTACGCATACTGTCGTTCACAACCGAACTCAGTTGAATTAGTATGCAAACGGGTACGCATACTAAATTTCCGGACTTGAACTGTTAAGCCAGTACGCATACGGGTATGCATACTAAGTTTTCGGACTTCAACTGTTAAACCAGTACGCATACGGGTATGCATACGATGGTTCCCGGACTTGGAATAACTTGCAACAGTTAGCATACAAGTACGCATACTGTGCTATATCCTCTCTTTTTTGGCAGCAAATATACTGTGCTATATCCAATTAATGATTAATCGTTTTAAACTCCATTTTAATCATTGAAACATTCTTAGAAGACGGGAATAACTGTCTCACACAAACTATTATCTTCAAAGCAATTTTCAAGTGATCAATAGATCAATACGAAACATTCCGAGTCTACATCAAATGACTGTCTCACACAAATCATGTAAGATGTTACCAGGCGATTTTCACATGATCATCTTTTGACTTTCGTCAAGAATAAAAGATGAACCTGGTTAAAGCGAAAGCTTACCAACACATATTTCTCGAAATATGTAAGCAAGTTAAACTTAGCTCGAAATATCAAATGTGTATAAGATAAAGTCTATATAGATATACGACTTTTGTCTCAATAGGAGATATAATATAAATAGACTTCTGAGTGATAGATGAGATCAAGTCTCCACATACCTTTTTGTTGATGAAGTTACACAAGCTCCCCTTAGTAGTTCTTCGTCTTCAATCGATGAACGCCGTGAAGTCTAAGTCTAAACTACACATTCTATCTTAATCCGAGATATAACTATAAGTAGACTAAAAATCAAGACTTATAGTTTTGACAACTAAACTTGACAAACAAGCTTGAGATAGAAACGCTTGCGAGTTCGACCGAGCAGTGTTCTAATAATCTTGAATCTTAAATCAGGTTTCATCTAACGGTGAATATTGATTAATTTATTCCAAAGTTATCAAACCCTGATTTGAAGACTATATAAGGGAGAACTCTAGCAACTGGGAAACCTAATCCCCACACCTCATGTGTGATACTAGTTGCGACTAGATCGTTTCTTCTTTAACCTAGGTTTTTCCTAAAACCATTATAGGTTAACGACTTAAAGACTTCATTGGTATTCTGAAGCCAGACCCAATATTTTCTCTGTAGTTGCGTGTTCTGATCTTACTTTGCTTTATCGTATTGAGTACTATCTTATCTAAGATTTGCGCGATATTTATCTCCGATAGGTAAGATATAAAAATTAATCACAAAGATCTTCGTCTCATTCTTTGTGATTCCACAATAACTTGTTCTACTACTATATAGTTAAGTTATTGTGAGGTGATTGATATTACTAGGATGTTCTTCTGGAATATAAGACCGGTGTATCAATTGGTTTCTGTTCATCTTGATTTATCAAAAGACGGAACAAAAACTTCGTAGGTATTTCTGTGGGAGACAGATTTATCTATTCAATAGACTTTTCTGTGTGAGACAAATTTGTTTATCAAGTCTTCGACTTTGGGACGTAGCAACTCTTAGTTGTGGGTGAGATCAGCTAAGGGAATCAAGTGCGTAGAGTCCTGCTGGGATTAAGAGGCGTAAGGAACGCGACTGTACCTTAATCAGTGTGAGATTGGTTAGGGATCAACTATATTCCAGTCTGAAGTTAACTTGTAGTAGGATGGAGTCTGTAGCGGCTTAATACAGTGTGGTGTTCAAATCTGGACTAGGTCCCGGGGGTTTTCTGCATTTGCGGTATTCTCGTTAACAAAACTTCCGGTGTCTGTGTTATTTCTTTTCCGCATTATATTTTCTATATAATTGAAATATCACAGGTTTTGCGTAGTTGAATCAATTGGTAAATCCAACCTTTGGTTGTTTATTGAAATTGATTGACACTTGAACATTGGTCTTTTGTACCGTTCAAGTTGTTTCTCATATTAATCAGGCTCGCGTATTTCTATCTGTTTGATTTGCTGATTACATTGAGAAACAGAGATATAACTCTTTGATATATTTTCCTTGATTGAGTCTGACTGTCTAGATGATTCTCTTGGAATTATATTGAAGTTAGTCCATACAGATTGCCTAAACGAAATATTGGGTGTGGTTGTTAGTCGCCCGCCTTTTCAATTTGTATCAGAACAGGCAAACACGTTTAAGACCTCATAAGTCCGTGTTTGAAATCTGACTCTATGGACAGAAACGTTATCTCTGACAAACGCATCATCAGAGATAAAAGTTCAGTTTCTATGAAATCTATTAAAGAGAAAGACTTGTCGATCTCGCATATAGATGGACATTTTGTTCCTACGAAATAGACAAGTATTGAATTGTGTTAACCTGACTTTCTTACTGACGAGTCTGACTCTGAAGTAGAAAGGAAAGCAGCCCAAGAGAGTGGAGCAATTCTAAAACTTGTTAGAGTCCAGGCAGTTGAAATCAATAGGCTGAAACACAAGGTCAATACGATGATTGGTATGATAAAAGATCGTGATTCCCAATTAAGGGTTCTTCGTGCGGAAAATGCTGTAGTTTGTTCATCTCGAACCTTAATCGAGGCTAAACTCAAGGAAGATGCCCTGGAAATAGAACGTCTATTGAATAATCTCTATATTCAATGTAAAGGATTCTCTATGAAGTCCACCATACTAATCACTTCTGATTCAACAACGATAATTGAAAATATGACTACTTGTAATCATGTTTCTCTATTGAAACCTGTTTCAGAAGCTAAACAACAAATCCTTCCGCTTGCTAAAGATGTTGTTGCTTCTTCCCTTAATCAAGGAATCACCACATCTCACGGAAGGAATAAATCTTCTAACGATGTTACTAATCCTACACACTCTAATCACACCGGTGATCATAAAGAATGTCTCTTTTGTGATTCAAAAGGACATGTTCAACGGAAGAGCAAACTGAGGTTGAATGGCAATTATTTTGGTCGATTTCAACACACCTTAAATTTAATACTCAAAGGTGTAACTCACATTCATATGTCTAAACCTATTGGTTTTAGTACTCACCCTATGAATTCTTCCAGGAAAGTCAGTTCAATATGCTCATCGAACGTTCGAACTAATTGTAGCATTAATACAAATCGGTCAAGGAGATTTAAAAAAAGTCCTTCTCAACTTAAGAGGGATGATGTTCAAGACGTGAAAAAGGTATCAGGAAGTGAAAACAACAATGGAGACATGAAGGGAAACCTCAATCTGATAATTGAAGGTTACAAGGATCTTATCAACAGGCTGTCAAAATCCTCCAAACAAACCTCTTCTGGTAAGGATTCAAACTTAGTTTCATACTTTGATGATAGTAAGTTTTATGATACTTTTTCACATCAAAAAGGGTTTCCTCCAAAAATTAGAAGGAAAAAGAGGATTAACCATGAACAATATTCATTTGATGAGCATAAAGCTCATACTTGTGTTAATTAAGCACAAGGGTTGAATTCTTACTCATAAAAATCCTGTTGAGTAAGATACGCTAATAATCGGGTATACTCTTGGTAAAATACTTTCTGTTTAGTCGAGCTATTTTCTTATCGTTCATAGCAACTCAGCATCATAGTTGTTGAAGATCCGTAGCTATAACAATGAGAAAACAGTTGCTCATAATCATTGTTATACAATGTCATAGTATTATTACACAACATCAAAGTTTAATTGTATCACAACTTTGACAACAATACTATGGTGATATGTATCACTCCCCCTTAGTCAATACTTCATCTCACATGAAAACCACTCCCCCTTACATAATGATTCGTAAACCATATGTATTTGTAGTGTGAACTACACATTAATTCTCCCCCCTTTTGTCAATATAAATTGGCAAAGGTGCGAAAACTAGTGGGATCCTAATGAAATTTTCATAGAGATACTTCATGACCAAAAGAGAACATATCAACTTTGTTTGGATGATTTCA
Organism: Papaver atlanticum; assembly: GCA_023531105.1. NCBI lineage: Eukaryota > Viridiplantae > Streptophyta > Magnoliopsida > Ranunculales > Papaveraceae > Papaver > Papaver atlanticum. The sequence continues at coordinate 2,412,396 of JAJJMB010002292.1, read as the reverse complement.
CATAGTCGAAACTAGTGTATTCATCAAGGAGTTTATAAAGAGACAAGAAAACTCCTACAATATTCCACAGCCGCACTCCCCACAAATATTTGGCAATTAAGCACAAGTTCAAAAAGAACTCTCCCCCATAAAATGTCATTCCCGAAAGAACAACAAGAGCGACCTTACTTTCACAAGAAAAGAAGGATTTCTTTGGACATTAACAAATTATCATGAAACATGAATTTGTATCCAAAATACTCAATGAAATTAACCACAAGAGAACCCATGATTAATTTAATCAGAAATGCTCAAATAAGAAAACTTTCGGAGTCACACAGTACATACACAAAGATGTGGATCAGGGAAAGACCAATACTACGGAATATTCAAAGATTCATTCTATTTTTCATCAATATTTGCATAGAGACATGTAATAGACTTAATCCTTGTAAACAAAAGTTCATCCTATCTTCCATCAATATTTGCATAATGACATAATAGGCTTAACTTTTGTTGTCAAAAGTTCATTCTATCCTTTATCAATAAAGACATATGATAGACTTAACTTTTGAGAAAGTATGGGACAATCATAGTTCACGGACGCAAACACATATATCCCATAACAAGTTGCAATATATAAAACCATAAAGATTAATACTGCAAAATCATCTTCCAAATAAATTTTAGAATTTAAATAAATAAATCCAAAAACATTGCAAGATGAAAATCGTTGGCAGTAGCTATGTGTACTCACAATAATTTCTATTCCAATCCCTAGTTATCATTCTTAAAATATAAGAATAAATTCTCATAAGAAGTTTCCTAGAAAAAATAATAAAGACAAGAGCAATTAATCATCACCTTCATCATCGGAGACCATCAAAGTGGCTTGAATCTTATCCATATCATCCTTGATCTCAGGAAACTTGGTAGCAATCACACAAAGTTGTTCTTGCACACAATTTACCTTCGAATTAATCTTACACACACCCTTGATAATTTGATGGAGAATACTCAAGGTGGTAGGATCAAGAGAACCATCAAGGATATCACATCTTTGTCTCTTGCAAGCATTCTCCTTCATACGTTTGAAAGTACAAGGACGAACAAGCTTGGGAGTTCCAATCGAGTTTCCAATAGGATCAATGGAATATGTATGACAAATTTTCCCAATCAAACATGGATAGCCTAACTTCTTGTTGGAAGACGTCATCGAAAGCATTTGAAGAATGATAAATCCACAAATGTCGAGACTTGGAGTTCCCAAATCAAGGAAATAGACTAATTCCGCAAACTCACGATTCCACCGAGAATTCTCAATTGTGGAGGGACAAAGATTAGATATGCCAAGTTTTCTAAAAGACATCAAGGCAAGGCTAAGAAAATTAGTAGGAAATTTTCCTTCAATCCAATCAACACTCTTACCACAAAGACCATTAGAAATGGTTTCATATGATGGTCTTTCTCCACTTGGTCTCAGAAGGCGAAAATCGCCCAAAGGAATTTTAGTGATCTTTGAAATCAACTCTCTATTAACAAGAATCCTTTCTCTATTTATCTCTATTTATCATGGTCTTGAATTCCATGTCCTCGGGATTAACATCATGGATGTTAGCATATAATATTCTTGTAAGAGTGTCAAAACCTTCACCAAGACCATTAAAGATGTTTCCAAGATCAATTTTTTTAAAACACACCAAATCTTCTTTATGACTACTAACCATATCCAATTTCTTTTCTAGAATGAAACTACTAGAAGAAATCCTTTCAAAGATTTTACTACTAGAATCATTGACAAATCTAATTCTAATAGAATCTTGATTTTGAGGTAAAGTCATGCTAGAAGATGATGATTCCAAGTTTTTTGAAACATTCTTTGAACCCTTGAAATTTCCCATGAGACCTAGAAATTGAGAGTACAAGAAGAAGGAAGAACTTACTTGATTTGCTCCTTGAAGAAAAATAAAATCCTTAGTCACTTTTGAGTCTCCAAAGATGGACTTTAATGGAGAAGATACATGAACCCTAGAAAAGTTCACGTACACGGACAAGAGAAGAAGGGTACGCGTACCAAGCTTCTTATAAACCCACAGATGGGCTTGGACCCGTTCATGAACCGCGACCCACAAAAGGAAAGTAATATTTTTTAAGGAGTTCAACAGCCAAGGTTCGCACACTAACAAGATCTGCATCGTGCAGTAAAGGGATAGCAGAAAAACTACACCACTTTAAATAACCTTGGGTAGACAGAGAGAAAAAAAAACTTGTCAAAGAATTTTTTTCTCAAAAGAAAAAGATTATAAATAAATTAACCCAAACACACAAAAATAATCAAACCATTACTTGCCCCATCTCAAGTTATATACAAATGGGGTAGATCCAAGCTTGTTACCAAGTGGCAAGATATGCAGAGAAATTCTCATGCAACTTTCCCGGTTGATAATTGTGGAAAGTACCAGAAGTATAATCATAGTAATGATGATACTCAGGATTAATATAATTTTTGAAATCTTTTTCTTATGACCAAGGAATGACTTTTTCTGACAATTAGAACCTACGCCAACCTCACCCGAAATCTTTTTTATCAATTTCACATGAGTTGGTAAGCATTGTTCGTACATCATGAATACATGATTTGATAGGTAAAAAACTTTTATTAGAACGATTCTTTTTCTCAATCGAATGAAGTTTTTCTAAGAATTTAAAAACGTTTTCAAACACTCTAAATAGATCTTTGTCAATTGATCCATCACGATAGTATTCCCCAAACAGATCAAGAGTTAATCTAGTGAGATTCCGTATCTTTGAGTGTTGACCATGTTTTCTCGAACGATTTTTCCTAAAAGAACTTATAATTTTTCCTTTAGACTGTTCCTCATCATCTAAGTTTTCCAAGGTCTTAGGTGGAACGAGATTATCATGAGAGACAAGAGGTCTAATGGATAATAAGCTCTGAATAGTCTTTAAGGAACTCTGGCGTGCATTACAGATGCCTAGAGCGAGTTTCCTAAAGAAATTTCCCATAGGGATAGACTTTAGGGATCAGTCAAACACAAACTTATTAGGTATAAAGTGTTTGCCTGCTCTGATACCAATTGAAAAAGCGGGGGTCTAACAACCACACCCAATATTTCGCTTAGCAATCTTTATGGACAACTCAAATATAATTCCAAAAGAATCAACTAGACAGTCAAACTCAATCAATGAAAATATATCCAAGAGTTGTATCTCTGTTTCACAATGTAATCAGCAAATCAAACAGATAGAAATACGTGAGCCTGATTATTATGTGAAACAACTTGAACGGTATCAAAGACCAATGTTCAAGTGTCAATCAATTTATATCAATAACCAAAGGTTGGATTATCTAATTGATTGAACTACGCACAACCTGTGATATTTCTATTATATAACAAAATATAATGCGGAAAAGAAATAACACAGATACCAGAAATTTTGTTAACGAGGAAACCAAAAATGCAGAAAAACCCCGGGACCTAGTCCAGATTTGAACACCACATTGTATTAAGCCGCTACAAACACTAGCCTACTCCAAGTTAACTTCGGACTGGAATGTAGTTGTTCCCTAACCAATCTCGCACTGATTAAGGTACAGTCGCGTTCCTTACGCCTCTAGAACCACGCTGGATTCTGCGCACTTGATTCCCTTAGCTCATCTCACCTAAGAGTTACTACGACCCAAAGTCAAAGACTTGATAAACCAATCTGTCTCACACATAAAAGTATATTTTATAGATAAATTTGTCTTCCACAGATAAACCTATGAGTTTTGTTCCGTCTTTTGATAAATCAAGGTGAACATGAACCAATTGATATACCAGACTTATATTCCAGAAGAACAGCCAAGAAATATCAATCACCTCACAATAATCTTAATCATATGGTAGCGAAACAAGATATTGTAGAATCACAAACGATGAAACGAAAATGTTTGTGACTACTTATTATCTTGCCTATCGGAGATTAAATCTCGAGCAAATCTTAGAGAAGATAGTACTCAATCACGATAGAAAACAACAAGATCAGAACACGCAACTACAGAGAAAATAGTTGGGTCTGGCTTCACAATCCCAATAAAGTCTTCAAGTCATTAACCTACAGGGTTTCATGAAAAACCTAAGGTTAAAGGATAATCGACTCTAGTCACAACTAGTATCACACAAGAGGTGTGGGGATTAGGTTTCCCAGTTGCTAGAGTTATCTTTTATATAGTTTTCAAATAAGGGTTTGATAGCTTTGAAACAAAGCAATCAATATTCACCGTTAGATGAAACCTGATCTAAGAGCCAAGCTAAGTTTGCTTAAAACCAAAGCAATATCTCTCTATCGTTATATGGTCTTAGCTTGATACACACAAATAAAATGTACCTTCATTTAGATATGGGTAACCGTACCTAAATGTGTACACCTTGTTGGTTCAACAATAGTTAACCGAAGTTAGCCATATGAATACTTTCTTATCAACCATATTCATCTTATCGACAACTAGTTCAAATGACTCAAATGAAACTAGTTATAGAGTTGTTCAATTATTTATATTCTCATAGAAGTATACAAGTCACAATTAAAGCAAAATCGATTTTGATTCACTCGAATCAAGTCATGAACATTATAGCCACGGTTTGCAAAAGATTGCATTCCTTAATATATAAATGTATTAGTTCATGAACAAACCGATTCTAGAACTTAACCACTCAAGTATGCAAATGGGTACGCATACTTAAGTAGCCGGACTTGGACTGTGTCCGACAGTATGTGAACGGGTACGCATACTATCACACATCCAAAACAACAGTTGAATTAGTACGCGTACGGGTATGCATACAAAAGTTCCCGGACTTCAACTGAGGTTGCTAGTACACGTACGGGTACGCATACCAAGGCTCTCGGACTTTTCCTGACCTTCCCAGTACGCATACGGGTATGCATACTATACCGGTCTTGGATCAACATATATGCAAGTACGCATACTATGTCTATAATCTAATTATGGTTAAGTGTTCTAAACTCTATTTCAATCATTGAAATATTCTTAGAGGATGACAATAGTTGTTTTCACTAACTATTAGCATCAAAACGATTTTCAAGTTATTGAAATAATCAATACGAAACATTCCGAGTCAACATCAAATGAATGTATCACATAAATCATGTAAGATGTTACTTGGCGATTTTCACATGATCATCTTTTGACTTGCGTCAAGAATATAAGATGAACTTGGTTGAAGCAAAAGCTTACCAACACATATTTCGAGAAATATGTAAGCGAGTTAAACTCAACTCGAAATATCAAATGTGTATAATCGAATACTATATAGTAATACAACTTTTGTCTCAAGAAGGAGATAGAGTAGAAATAGACTTTCTGAGTGATAGATGAGTTTCAGTCTCCACATACCTTTTGTCGATGAAGTTCCACAAGCTCTCCTTAATAGTTCTTCGTCTTCAATTGATGAACGCCGTGAAGTCTAAAGCTCAACTACACAATCTATCCTAGTCCGAGACATTACTATAAGTATACTAGAAATCAAAAATTATAGTTTTGATCACTAAACTTGACAAACAAGATTGAGATAGCAACGCTTGAATGTTCGACCGAGCAGTGCTCTAACAAATTCAATCTCTAGAGGTCCTAGATTTAGTCATCTGAAAAATCCTTCTGATGGAGACTCAAAAAGGGTTATGACTTATTTCTCTTGAATAAGAAATAACCGAAGGAAGGTAAGGAATACGAGGCTCAAATATTTAGATGGTATTTACAACTCATCTCTCAATGTTCATGGTGGGATTACATCTCAATTAAATACCTAAGCTCTAGGAAATTTCATCCTTGTATCTAACTTGAGAGTTGCAAGGATGAAATTTGCGAGATCCTCAAGTCTACTGTAGGTTACCATCTGTCTTGTGTTTAATTTAGCTGTTTTCTTCTATGGTGAATGTTGAGTCATTTCTTGACTCCTAGTAACTAGTGTATCTTTTTCATATGCTCTGATTAAATCTTTAAGTCTTGAGCTATGAAGGTAAGAGATTTCTGAAAACAGAGTGTATTTCCTTATTCTTGGATCTTTTCTGATCCATTAACCTTTCTTACCAAGTCCACGGACGTCAGTGTCTTTCTTGGGAGTTTTAGGGTTTCCATAACAATAATTTCCTTCTCTTGTTCGTAAATATATATATATATATATATATATTATTTTTTCTTCCCTAGTTAAAATAAATAAATGGAGAACTCCTCAAGACCTCAGGAAGTGGTGAATCTTGAGATGGAAGAAGATATTAAAGGTTGTGATCCTGTTCAAGAACTTGTCTTGAAAAAGATGATTGCAAGGAAAGAGTACAACTCTTGGATTGGTGAATCTGTTAAGGATTTAATTCTTGTTTAGAATGACTTAAGGATCGAAATTGCAAATCTTCAACTGCAAACGAATCATCTTATTGATGGTCAGACCAAAATCCTTGAAAATCAAAAGATCTTGATCAGGAATCATAAGAAACGCATCGTGGATTGTGTCAAAGCTAGGCAGCTTGCCCGCATTGTTGATCAAAAGGTTAATGTTCTAACCCATGAACATGGAGTTCTACGGTCAAAAGAATCAAGGATATCAGTGATACCTTTTACGATGGAGCTTTTCAAAGGTATGAAGTTATCAAAGAAACTTGATTTTGTCTAGGAAACTTCTTATGAGAATTTATTCTTGTGTTTAAGAAGGATAACTAGGGTTTGGAATAGCCTATGTTGTGATTACACATTGCTATTGCCAACAATTTTCATCTTGCAATGTTTTTAGATTTATTCATTTAAATTCTGAAGTTTATTTGGAAGATGATTTTGCAGTATTAATCTTCATTGGTTTTATATATTGCAAATAATGTTATGGGATATGTGTGTTTGCGTCCGTGAACTATGATTGTCCCACATATGTCAAAAGTTAAGTCTATTATGTCATTATGCAAATATTGATGGAAAATAGAATGAACTTTTGATGTCAAAGATTAAGTCTATGGTATCATTATGAAAATATTGATAAAAAATAGAATGAGTCTTTTAATATTCCGCAGTATTGATCTTTCCCTGATCCACTTCTATGTGAAAGTACTGTATGGCTCCGTAAGTTCTCTTATGTTGAGCATTTCCGATTAAATTAATCATTGAGGTTCCTTTTTGGTTAATTTAATTGAGTTTTCTGGATACAAATTCATGTTTCATGTGATTTGTTAATGTCCAAAGAAATCTTTATTTTCTTGTAAAAGTAAGGTCGCTCTTGTTTTTCTTTCAGGAATGACATTTTGTGGGGGAGAGTTCTTAATTGAACTTGTGCTTAATTACCAAATCTTTGTGGGGATTGCGGCTGTGGAATATTTTTGGAGTTTTCCTGTATATTTATAAACTCCTTGATGAATACACTAAGTTTCGACTATGTTAAATCAACGAAACAAAGTTGATATGTTCTCTTTTAATCATGAAGTATCTCTATTAGAATTTCATTATGATCCCGCTAGTTTTCGTACCTTTGCCAATTTATATTGACAAAAAGGGGGAGCATTATTGTGTAGTTCACACTAAAAATACATATGGTTTACGAATCATTATGTAAGGAGGAGTGGTTTTCATTGTGAGATGAAGTATTCACTAGGGGGGGGGGATACAAATCACCATAGTATTATGGTCAAAGTTGTGATACAATTGAACTTTGATGTTGTGTAATAATACTATGACACTGTATAATAATACGAAAACATCTTGTTTTTATATATTTCTATGGCCACGGATCTACAACAACTATGATGCTGAGTTGAACACGTTCAGAATCACTATAGTACTTGGAAGTGACGAAGATTTTGAGTAATATTGAAGAACCAAGGAAATCAAGCATTTGCATGAGAAACTACAAAGTTTATTTATTTTGTAATCCATATGTATTGATAGTTTTGTAACTAAAATTGACAAAGGGGGAGATTGTTAGAGAACTGCTCGGTCGAACTCGCAAGCGTTGCTATCTCAAGATTGTTTGTCAAGTTTAGTTGTAAAAATATAAGTCTTGATTTCTAGTCTACTTATAGCTATGTCTCGGATTAGGATAGAATGTGTAGTTGAGCTTTAGAATTTACGGCGTTCATCGATTGAAGACGAAGAACTACTAAGGGGAGCTTGTGGAACTTCATCAACAAAAGGTATGTGGAGACTTGAACTCATCTATCACTCATGTTAGAGCATAGCTCGGTTGAACCCACAAGGCATTGGTTGTCATATTTTAGTGAATCAAAACTCAATTAAAGAGTCGCTTGATTATGTACTAGAGACAACTTCGTATAGGTTAGTCTAGAAAGATTAGGATAATGAGACATACAAGTATTACTCGAAGACTTGAAGAATGTGAAGAAGTAACAAGCTACATCGACGACATCATCCTTCCTCTTGAGGTTAGTAATATTTTGACTTGAACTGTTTCATTCCCAACGTATCTTTCAAGTCGTGCTATATTGAAAACATAACTGTGAAGCTGTGAATGATTATACTCTAGTAGACATAGTGTTAAGGAATTAGAATACGAAGTATAACGCTTATCTTTTGAATTTCATATATAAGACATCGACATAATCGTATAAATGCTATTGTGATTATGTGTATGGGTATGGGTGAAGATTTCGTCCTAGGAAACAATGTTTACATTCGTTTAAAGGAAGTACATTCATGAACTTGTTTTATGAATCGAAAGGGAAATCGCTAGGCTTATTGGTATTGTTATTCATTGCATATCTTTGGATTACCAATATGTGTGAGTTAGTAGAACCGATCATAACTTGTTATGTATCTTGGTAAAACTAGTCACAATGCCTGACTTATGTATTGGTATGACTTTTATTAGTGTAACCGATCCTAAGTAATCACCTAAGATGGTATGATCGATATTTGTAATTGGTGTGACCGATCCTAGTAATTGGTGTAACCGATCCTAGTAATTGGTGTGACCGATCACAAAAGAGTGTGTAATCGATCCTTGTAATTGGTGTAACCGGTCCTGGTAATTGGTGTAACCGATCACAAGTAATACCATGAGATATGGTAACCGGTCCTGGTAATTGATGTAACCGATCCTGGTAATTGATGTAACCGGTCCCAGTAACCATATTAAGGTAGAACCGATCCTTGTGTTTGGTAGAACCGTAAACCCATGATTAGTGTATTGATATTTGATCAATCACATAGTTCTTGGAAATAAGATGAACCAGTTCTAAACTTGTTTGGAAGTGTGGTATAATCGGTTCCAAGATTGTAAATATGAAAAAGGATTTACAAAGAAATAAGATGTCGACATACTTTGAACATGTTCAGTAACTCTTATCTTTTATTGTTCAAAGATATTCCTTAATAACTAAAGGAGATCCCGGACCGAAATAAGTTGAGAATCTTTTAATTAAGGTTGTTAATTTTATATGCTTTTAATTACCAGCAATTAAAATGCATATCTCTGGAAAATAAAAATTGGTAATGTGCATTTACTAATTGGAGATTTTCTAGTAGGATTTCAGTTATTTTTGGACAGAGCATTTCTAGGAATTATGAAAACCGATTTGGAAATATATTGCATATCTTAAGAATATTTCAGTTTTGGAAATTCCTTGGTGTCCAAACTTCCTTGGTCTATAAATACCCAAGTTTGCATTTCGAGAAAACTATCCTAAGAGCCAGCAAAACTACCTTGTTGTGTTGTTATTGGTGGAGCCGTCTATTCGGAGAGGAAAGTACCTTAATTAGGATAAATCTCTTACGACCGCTCGTTTAAAGAAGCTCTACGAGTACCGTTGGTGGGAAACTAGATAATTGCAGTATTATTATTTTCAATTTAATTTGGTTGACTAACGGTTGTTGAACTTTGATTGCACCTAGTTTGTTTATTCTTGCGAATCTTCTTTTCTGATATAAGATTCACTCAAACTAGATCGAAGTGTCAACGGGATCTTTTGAACTGTTTGTAGATCTAAAGACATCTTGTGATAATCCATTGTTAACAGACTCCGTTCTATGCATGATTGATCACAAGAGATTTAAGTTGTTGTGTGCAGGTGTTTATTGAAGATTTAAGAAGATTTTAAGACAAAGAAGATTTCTTATTGGGTTTCATAATCTTTGGTGTGCACAAAACTTGATCGGCTGGGATCCAACTATAATCGATTTATCTTTAATAGATTTTATTGATTAGTTGCGTAGATCGGCATCAGTATTTAGTATCTTGGTAGATCCTATTATTGATTGCAAAATCTAATATCAATTACTTTGGTAGTTTTTAATTAGATTGATCTAAACCCGACAAAGGAGTTTATTGGATTAAAAAGAAGAGCCTTTGTCTAACTCATATCATTGAGATTGAATAGAGTTGTTACCGAACAGATTTGTTGTTCCTTTACTGTTTGGAATATGAACCAAAGGAATTGTTCCAGTGCGTGCACTTATTGAATGTCGGAAGCGCAGGGATACTGAAGAAACTAGGTGAACTATAGGTTTAGTTGCTTGGTCTCAACTATACGAAGTTGGTGTGATTTTGTATAGCGGCTTAATTATGAGAGTATTCAATTCTGGACTAGGTCCTGGGGTTTTTCGGCTTTTGCGGTTTCCTCGTTAACAAAATCTTACTATGTCATTTACCTTTGTGTTCCGCAATTATAATTGTTGTTATTATAATTTAAAGTAAATTACACAAACGTTAACTCCGTATTACTTGATAGTGATCCTATAGAGTTTGGTTAAGTCCGAACCTATTATCAAGTAATCACACTTTGATTGTTGTATTGTCTCGATCTTGTATCCATAGATGATCACACAAAGTGTGAATACCGATTCGTTGTATTGTCTCGACTCAGTCCATAGACAATCACTTTTGGTAAGAGGATTTATAGGTGGAAAAGTTTTAGATTGAGGTATATTTGGGTACCCTCGTCTTTTCAACATTACTCGAAATCTTCGTTACTTCCAAGTACTCCAATGATTCCAAAGATATTCAAATCAGCATCATCGTTGTTGAAGATCCGTAGCCATAACAATGAGAAAACAATAGCTCTCAATCATTGTTACACAGTGTCATAGTATTATTACACAGAATCAAAGTTCAATTGTATCACAACTTCGACAACAATACTATGGTGATATGTATCACTCCCCCTTAGTCAATACTTCATCTCACATGAAAACCACTCCCCCTTACATAACGATCCGAAAACCATATGTATTTGTAGTGTGAACTACACATTAATTCTCCCCCTTTTTGTCAATAGCAAAGGTACGAAAACTAGTGGGATCCTAATGAAATTTCCATAGAGACACTTCATGACCAAAAGAAAGCACATATCAACTTTTTAGATGCAATCATATAGCCGAAACTAAATGCATCAATCAAGGAGTTTATAAAGATACAAGATAATTCCACACCGCACTCCCCACAAAGATTTGGAAATTAAGCACAAGTTCAATTAAGAACTCTCCCCCATAAAATGTCATTCCTAAAAGAACAACAAGAGCGACCTTACTTTTACAAGAAAAAAGGGATTTCTTTGGACATTGAAAAATCTCAAGAATATGAATTTGTATCCAAAAAACACAATCAAATTAACCACAAGAGAACCTATAATTAATCTAATTGGAAATGCTCAACATAAGAGAACTTACGGAGCCGCACAATATTTACATAAAAATATGTATCAGGGAAGATCAATATTGCGGAATAAACAAAGATTCATTCTATCTCTCATCACTATTTGCATAATGACATATAATAGACTTTAATCTTTGTAAAAAAAAGTTCATCCTATCTTCCATCAATATTTGCATAATGACATAATAAGATTAACTTTTGTTTGTCAAAAGTTCATTCAATCTTTTATCAATACTTGCATACTGACATATGAAAGACTTAACTTATGACATATATGGGACAATCATAGTTCACGGATGCGAACTCTCATATCCCGAAACAATTTTTGCAATACCAATAAAGATTAATACTGCAAAAACAATCTTTTCCCTTAGAAGGTAGAATCAATCTTTTTCGCACGGATTTATACCAAGAATAGCTACCAAAGTCATACAAAAAGATTTTCTTAACAAAGAAGAACATACAAAGTCATTAACGACCATGCACCATAGTTCACATAAGATGATTATGAACATTCAAGAATCCAAGAGCAATGCGTACTACTACCCATTCTTGAACTTCCTTCATTGTGATCCACCAACAACATTCTTGTAAAAGCTACAAATGAGCTTAGATGAGTAGTACTCCAATAATCCAAGTGCCCAAGTCCAAGAAGTGGAACAAGTGCAACGAAACGGAGCAAAACACTCAAAAACAAGAGATAGGACAAAGACCAATCTTAACTCATCCAAATTCAGGAATTCTCATCTCCATTTTGAATAGAATTCAAATAGGAAGAGAATGCAAAAAAAAGAAGAGGTTAATCCGAGTTCGGACGAAGAAGTTACAGGCAAAAAAAGTTTACCGAATATCGACGTCTACAGGCAAATATGCATACATGTTTGCAAATGAATTTTTCATTCCCTGGCTCTCCTAAGCTCCCAAAACTCTCGACATCCCTTCTATGTGATCCTAGGAACCTATTTATACATCATTTCGACATTGAATCTCCTCCATTAACTACAAATAATCTTCCTTTACTCGGGTATATTTTTTTTTCATTTTTATCATTGATTTTGATTTTCACGCATCTGAAGCTGTATTTATTTCCTTCTATACCTTCTTCACGCTCCAGGATATCGATTAAGTCTTCCAAGCATGTGCAGTACACGTTTAAATTTATCACAACTCGTGCAAGCTCATGTTTTTCCTCCAACTCCCTGTTTGGATTAAGCCAAGTTATCCAGCCAAATTTGATCGATAAAATCACCCATACTAGCTTTCTATAGTCATATCACGTCTACCCACTAAGTTTAAGGGATTGAATCTCACTAAATCACGTCCAAACATCCGATCGAAATTCTGCCAGTGAAGAGAAACGTTTTCCCGCCAAAATTCATTTTTTGAATTTGAGAAGAAGATGTCCTCCCCCTAATCCTGCACGGGTGTCCCTTTAGCACTTGTCTTATGGGGTGCAAATAGTAATTTTTTGGCGTAGATAGTAATTTTTCCGGGGTTCCTCCGACACATTTTTGGAGTGCTTCCGGTGCATTTCTGGGGTGCCTTTAGTACTCTATCCTGGGGTGTAAAACACCACTTTTCGAGCCAATTTTTCCGCAAGAGCTTATTCCCTAGAAAAGACTTAAAACAACTTTATTAGAAATAAAATTAGTCCTAGATAATGTAGTTATGGGTGAAAATGCGTCACACTTACGTGCTTATCAAATTCCCCCACACTTACATTTTGCTAGTCCTCGAGCAAAACCTCAAGACCCGCTCAACAGCTGGTCATTTGCGTAACACCAAGAGAGACCCACTCAGCAGCTAGTCATGTGAATCAAAAGAATAGACCCGCTCAACAGCTGGTCATTTGTGTAACATAGAGAAAGAACCGCTCAACAGCTGGTCATAAGAAAACAAAAATAATAGAACCGCTCCACAGCTGGTCATATCAAAAAAAATATTTATTTTTTTATGACCCGCTTAACAGCTGATCATAAAAGTAAATTCCTAAGGTAGACCCGCTCAACAGCTGGTCATAATATGATAAGGAAACTCCTACAAAAATAAACAAAAAGTTAATCACTCCCCCACACTTAAATCTAACATTGTCCTCAATGTTATAAAGATGAAATTAAAAACATAAACAAGGAGAAACTGTTACTACTTAAAGGAAGTGAGGAAGGATATTACCGTAGTCGACGCATAAGCATGGGTTACCTCCCAAGAAGTGCTAAGTTTAAAGTCTTCAGCTAGACTAGGAAAGGATTAGTCACTCGATTCATTAAATAACAGTCGGAACAACTGTGGGTCTTCAAAACCAAATAGAGCTGACCAAAGGAAACTGCAATAAACCAAGAAAATGAACAAGACTAGCATGCCCTTATCTAGTTTCATGATTAAGATATCTAAATCTAATTGTGGTTCAGGTTCAGGTTCTATGAAAGGGTCTAAATAAAATATTTTCATTGGCTGCCTTTCTTCATAGGTGGGATCCGAATTATTAGGTCCTTAAGTCTGGAAAAACTCAAATAGGAACTTAGAAGCACACAATAATAACCTAAATAACTGAGGATCCTCTAAGTCAATCAGATTTGACTTACATAATTGACCACAATGAGAGTAGTGGTCATTCTTAAGTAAATGTGTCGATTCTATTAACCTAAAGTACTTAGGCTTAGTCTCAAAACTTAATATTTGACACATTTGAAATATAAACGTTCCCACAGTTGGAAGAAAACTATTTGGTGGGAAAACAAAGTCAATCTGGGTATCATAGCCTAGGAAAACCACATCAACAGAAGATGGGTTTCTAACGACTGAACTTCTTCCTGGACATCATTAGGTTCGGGAAAACGAGTATGAAGGTAATCTTGTAAAATGGTCGAGGCACAGATATCAAGTCCTAAGTGAGGGAACTTTCTGAGAGTTAAAGGTAAGGCACTAGGAAAGTGATAATCACCCCCAAACTTAGAGTTTTCAGTGTCTCTAGATAGACTAGTCACAATCTCCCTAATTTCTAGATCATCAGATTCTTGGAAATGGCCAATTGATTCTTCTAAGTTATTATCAGGTAGTGCATCTTTACTCATCTATACGGGTCTATTTTCTTCGTCTAAGACTATTGTTTCTAAGTCGCTAGACTCTAAAACAACATTTTCAGAATAAACCCGTTCCCCTAAACCACTATCGGCTTCATAATCAAAAGGAAAAACTACATCGTCTAAAATGGTGATATCCCTAATCAAATCCTCGTCCTTTTGAATAGGTGAATAATCATAAAAATTATTTGGATTTGAATTAGAAATAATATAATCATTACAAAGCTCAATTGGATTAATAGATTCCTGATCACTATGCCTACATATTTCAGATTCTTCATTACTACTATCCTCATCATCATCATCATAATATAATTTCTGACATTCAAGAATTCTTAATCTTTGTTCCAAACTAAGCGATCTGTGTTTATAATACTTCTCGTAGATCATTAGAGGTGATTCCTCGCTTACCGTTGGAACATCCCAATGTCGTTTCCCTTGCATATATTCACCAAGAGTTATTTTAGATGACGTCTCCTGATAATGAGAATTTCTACGCATATACTCTCGTAATGTCATCTCAGGTGGCGTCTCCTGAAAAGGATTCATCACCCCGAAAATACAAACTACAGAGGAATTCTACACAATCACAAACAAGGCTGACTTAACCAAATCAAACCTATTGAATCTAGCAAACAAAAAGCATGATGGCTCCCTTAGATTGTTTCTAGACCAGCTTATATTCCTCCAAAAGGCAACTAGGTATCGTTTTAGCAAACCTCTCTAGATCGATACGAATAAAGTGAGTCGAAGAGAAGTAGGGGAAGCTCAGAGGAGCTTTGATACCCCCACCTCTTTGGCAACGTTTCCCGTTAGGGCGGCTCTGGTCGACTCACAGTAATCTTCCAGAACTTTTGAGTTAAGCTAACAAGATACCCAATACTTCCCTTTGAATGACTTTCCTACAAGCTCGTTACCCTATCGGTCTCGTTCTAATCAGTATTTTAAGCTTGGTTTCGCGTAGGTTATGTGTTCCTAAGGCGGGAAAGAAGAGAATGGGGATGAAATCCGAACCCTTATCTTGTATGGCCTGGCCTTGCCCTTTTACTAGGAAATTAAATTCCGTATTCAGAACCTCAACATATATGCACCTTAAGGAAGACAGTAAACCCGCTGACAGGGGATTCGCGGGTGTTTAGAAGCTTACCTCCCGTACCAGACATTCGATGAAACGGTTGTAGTCGACTCGGGCCACTAACACCTGTGTCAGTGTACGAACCCGAGGGGCCGAGACGATATCGTAATCGTCGTCCTTCCCTGCAAACAGTTTATATTTAAAAAAAATCCGTTCCGTAGGGTTTAAAAATAATTAAAGTCCAAATAATGTCCCAAAAAATAAAATAAAAAGGTTCAAAAATAAAAAAAATTACAAAAATAAAGGCCTATTTACAATTTCTAAAAATGAAATCTAAAAAAAAAAAAATCTAATTAAAAAAAGAAAAAAAAAATCTTCGACTTTTCTCCGTTCTTTTCGCTTTGTCTAGCTTTTAATCCCCCGGGTCTTTCGTCTCCAATTCCTCTTTGATTCAAAACCTGCACCAAAAAGACAAATACCCAAGAAACGTTAAAAAGAACAAAAGAATAAAAATCTAAAAACTCTAAATCTAAAAAAAAAATCCGCGTCGGCGGCGCCAAAAATTGATGTGATTTCAACTTTTTTGTAGTAAAAGGTTCGTTGAGACTTGTGAAGATTCGAGTTTTTAAATTTAATACAAATTATATAAAATAATATTACAATTGGTGCAAGAGGTACTGGGACTAAGGATTTAGCCAATCTTCATAACATAAGGTTCACTTATTTATTCTCAACAATTTTAGCTCAAGAAATATTAACATGGACTCTATTTTTGCAAAGGTAGATTCTCAAAACATTGATTGTAAATGTTAAGCATGGGACATCAAATCACCTAAGCTAAGCATGACCCATCTAATCAAATGACAACCAATTTAATCAAATCATATTTCAATTAATTTTAGTGCAAAAGTCATGTAAAAAGAATAAAACAAATTTACCCATGTATGAAGTTCGGCCTCCTCCGTCGTCCCAGTGTTGGGGTTTAGCTCCTCATATTATAGACACTCTCAAAATATTTTTTATTTGCTCAAAAATTGTTTACAATGGTGAAAACGGAGAAAATAGTGAAAAACAGTAATTTGCTACGCACAAAAATCGTCACAAAATGAACGACACAAGAGAAGTGCTGTAGACTCTGTTCCGCGGTCGCTGGAAAGGAGTTGGGAACTGTCGCATTTAAGCGACAGTTTTCTACGACTTTCCTTTACAGGCGTTTGTTCTTTGTGTTCTTCAGTTCTGCAGCAGCAGAACCCGAGTTTCTGCAACTCGTGATTTCTTCTTCTCTGGCTCTCCTAAGCTCCCCAAACTCTCGACACCCCTTCTATGTGATCCTAGGAACCTATTTATACATCATTTCGACATTGAATCTCCTCCATTAACTACAAATAATCTTCTTTTACTCGGGTATATTTTTTTCCATTTTTATCATTGATTTTGATTTTCACGCATCTGAAGCTGTATTTACTTCCTTCTATACCTTCTTCACGCTCAAGGATATCGATTAAGTCTTCCAAGCACGTGCAGTACACGTTTAAATTTCTCACAACTCGTGCAAGCTCATGTTTTTCCTCCAACTCCCTGTTTGGATTAAACCAAGTTATCCAGCCAAATTTGATCGATAAAATCACCCATACTAGCTTTCTATAGTCATATCACGTCTACCCACTAAGTTTAAGGGATTGAATCTCACTAAATCACGTCCAAACATCCGATCGAAATACTGCCAGTGAAGAGAAACGTTTTCCCGCCAAAATTCATTTTTTGAATTTGAGAAGAAGATGTCCTCCCCCTAATCCTGCACGGGTGTCCCTTTTGCACTTGTCTTATGGGGTGCAAATAGTAATTTTTGGGCGTAGATAGTAATTTTTCCGGGGTTCCTCCGACACATTTTTGGGGTGCTTCCGGTGAATTTATGGGGTTCCTTTAGTACTCTATCCTGGGGTGTAAAACACCACTTTTCGAGACAATTTTGCCGCAAGAGCTTATTCCCTAGAAAAGACTTAAAACAACTTTATTAGAAATAAAATGAGTCCTAGATAATGTAGTTATGGGTGAAAATGCGTCACACTTACGTGCTTATCAAAGTCAAAATATCCCGAACTAATATTTGCAAACCTAAACACTTAAGAACCTTAAACACAGATCAAGTTAGGTAGAAATGAACGATAAGCAAGGTACATGGATCATTATAAAAACACAAATCTTGCTCAAGTTTATAGACATACCTTTTTTAGAAGAATCCAGTCGAATTCTACAGCCTTACCGAATATAATCTGTGTGCCCCTATTCTCATGCTTCCCTCATCGTATACATATCAGGGCATTCCTTGGTGAGGATGCACTTACAACACAATCAAGTTGTGTTGAGGTGAACAATGTCTTGCTCACCACAAGTGACTTTTGGATTATCATGAAAGAGATTGCTTTTAGAACCTTTTACATCCAAATCCATCTTTCCAAAGAACTTTTTAAGTTCCAACATTATGGATACTGCCTTCTCCATCGTCATGGAATTTTCTGGGAGATCATTCTTTTTCACACTCAAAGCATCATTGACTTTCTTTGGTATCCACTTCTGAGTGCGTTTAGGAACAATCAGAACCTTCTTCCCATTACTCTCTTTTAGATTTCTCGGAAGAGAATTGGATTGACTATTCTTTTGCAAGTTAGTCTTTCTCCAATTGGGAACACCACACTGTATTAAGCCGCTACAGACACTATCCTACTACAAACTAACTTTGGTATGGACTGTAGTTGAACCTCAATAAATCTCACACTGATTCAAGGTACAGTATCGCGTCCTACGTCTCTGATCCCAGCAGGATACTACGCACTTGATTCTCTTGGATGATCTCACCCACAACTAAGAGTTGCTACGACCCAAAGTCGAAGACTTGATAAACAAATCTGTATCACACATAAAATTCTATAGGAATAGAAAAATCTGTCTTCCACAGAAATACCTACGAGTTTTGTTTTATCTTTTGATAAATCAAGGTGAACAGGAACCAATTGATATACCAGACTTATATTCCCGAAGAACAGCCTAGAAATATAAATCACCTCACAATAATCTTTATCGACTAGCAAAACAAGATATTTTGGAATCACAAACGATGAGACAAAGGTGTTTGTGACTACTTTTCTATCTTTCCTACCGGAGATATAAATCTCAAGCCAATCTTACGATTGTACTCAATCACGATAGAAACAGAGAGACCAGATCACGCAACTACAGAGAAAATAGTTGGGTCTGGCTTCACAATCCCAATGAAGTCTTTAAGTAGTTAACCTACAGGGTCTCGAGAGAAACCTAAGGTTAAAGGAGAATCGAATCTAGCTTATACAACTAGTATCACACAGGAGGTGTGGGGATTAGATTTCCCAGTTGCTAGAGTTCTCCTTTATGTAGTCTCCAAATCAGGGTTTGCAATCTAAGTTACATTGGTAACAAGGCATTCAATATTCACCGTTAGCTGAAAATCTGATTAGATTCAAGCTAATATACTTCATCCGTTAGATCGAACTTAGCTTGTTATACACAAATGAAAAG
This sequence comes from Papaver atlanticum, assembly GCA_023531105.1. Taxonomy (NCBI): domain Eukaryota; kingdom Viridiplantae; phylum Streptophyta; class Magnoliopsida; order Ranunculales; family Papaveraceae; genus Papaver; species Papaver atlanticum. Next base: position 2,393,038 of record JAJJMB010002292.1, on the reverse strand, counting down.
TGACTTCATTTAAGTTTGAGTAACCGTACCCAAACGTGTACACCTAGTTGGTTCAACAATAGTTAACCAATGGTTAGCCATATGAGCACTTTCATATCAACCTTATTCATCTTCACCATAACTAGTTCAAATGACTCAAATGAACTAGTTAGAGAGTTGTTCAATTGCTTAGATCTCATAGAAGTATACAAGACACAATCGAAGCAAAATCGGTTTTGATTCACTCGAATCGATTCATGAACATTATAGCCACGGTTTGCAAAGATAGCATTCCTTAATATATATATAAATGTTTTAGTTCATGAACAAACCGATTTTAGAAAGTAACCTACCTAAGTATGCGAACGGGTACGCGTACTTAAGTAACCTGATTGAGCTTGTTTTCACTTCTAAACTCCAGCATAAATTCACGGACGTGAACTTTCTACCAGTACGCGTACGGGTACGCATACTTTCCCGAATTTCCAACAACCGCCAGTACGCATACTTTGGTTTCCCGGTTTTGGACTTTTACACAAATGTGAAAACACACTATGCTTATATCCAAAGATGGTTACATGTTCTAAACTCTCATTTCAATCATTGAAACATTCTTATAGGATGTTACATAGTTGTTATTCACAAACTATTTTTCATCAAAGCCATTTTAAAGATATTGAAATAACCAACATGACCTTCGTCACGAGTAAAGATGAACTTGGCCAAAGCGAAAGCTTACCAACATATATTTAGAGAAATATGCAAGCGAGATAAACTCGGCTCGAAATGGCAAATGTGTATAATCGAAGTCTATATAGCAATACGACATTTGTCTCAAGATAGGAGATAGAGTAGATAGACTTATGAGCGATAGATAAGTTCAAGTCTCCACATATCTTTTTTTCGATGAAGTTCCACCAGTTCCTTGAGTAGTCCTTCGTCTTTGCATGATGAACGCCGTGGAGTCTAGAGCTCAACTACACTTACTATCCTAGTCCGAGATTTAGCTATAAGTAGACTAGAAATCAAGACTTATAGTTTTGGCAACTAAATTTTACAAACAAGCTTGAGATAGCAACACTTGTGATTTCGACCGAGCAGTGCTCTAACAATCTCCCCCTTTGTAAATTTTAGTGACAAATATGGAATACAAAATAAATAAACTTTGCAGTTTCTCATCCATATGCTTGATCTCCTTGGTTCTTCAACATTACTCGAAATCTTCGTCACTTCCAAGTACTCCAATGATTCCAAAGATATTATAATCAGCATCATCGTTGTTGAAGATCCGTAGCCATAACAATGAGAAAACAATAGCTCTCAAGCATTGTTACACAGTGTCATAATATTATTACACAGAATCAAAGTTCAATTGTATCACAACTTCGACAACAATACTATGGTGATATGTATCACTCCCCCTTAGTCAATACTTCATCTCACATGAAAACCACTCCCCCTTACATAACGATCCGAAAACCATATGTATTTGTAGTGTGAACTACACATTAATTCTCCCCCTTTTTGTCAATAAAATTGGCAAAGGTACGAAAACTAGTGGGATCCTAATGAAATTTCCATAGATACACTTCATGACCAAAAGAAAGCACATATCAACTTTTTAGATGCAATCATATAGCCGAAACTAAATGCATTCATCAAGGAGTTTATAAAGATACAAGATAATTCCACACCGCACTCCCCATAAAAAATTTGCAATTACGCACAGGTTCAATTAAGAACTCTCCCCCATAAAATGTCATTCCTAAAAGAACAACAAGAGCGACCTTACTTTTACAAGAAAAAAGGGATTTCTTTGGACATTGACAAATCTCAAGAATATGAATTTGTATCCAAAAAACACAATCAAATTAACTACAAGAGAACCCATGATTAATTCAATCGGAATACTCAACTAAAGTAACCACAAGAGAACCTATGATTAATCTAATTGGAAATGCTCAACATAAGAGAACTTACGGAGCCGCACAATATTTACATAAAAATATGGATCAGGGAAGATCAATACTGTGGAATAAACAAAGATTCATTATATCTCTCATCACTATTTGCACAATGACATATAAAAGACTTTAATCTTTGTAAAAAAAAGTTCATCCTATCTTCCATCAATATTTGCATAATGACATAATAGGCTTAACTTTTGTTTGTAAAAAGTTCATTCAATCTTTTATCAATACTTGCATACTGACATATGAAAGACTTAACTTATGACATATATTGGACAATCATAGTTCACGGATGCAAACACTCATATCCCGAAACAATTTTTGCAATACCAATAAAGATTAATACGGCAAAAACAATCTTTTCCCTTAGAAGGTAGAATCAATATTTTCTGCACGGATTTACACCAAGAATAGCTACCAAATTCGTATAAAAATATTTTCTTAACAAAGAAGAACATACAAAGTCATTAACGACCATGCACCATAGTTCACATAAGATGATTGTGAACATTCAAGAATCCCATAGCAATGCGTACTACTACCCATTCTTGAACTTCCTTCTTTGTGATCCACCAACACCATTCTTGTAAAAGCTACAAATGAGCTTAGATGAGTAGTACTCCAAGAATCCAAGTTCCCAAGTCCAAGAAGTGGAACAAGTGCAACGAAACGGAGCAAAACACTCAAAAACAATAGAAAGGAAAAATATCAATCTTAACTCATCCAAATTCAGGAATTCTCATCTCCATTTTGAATATAATTCAAATAGGAAGAGAATGCAAAAAAAATGAGGTTAATCCGAGTTCGGACGAAGAAGTTACATCCAAAAAAAGTTTACCGAATATCGACGTCTACAGGCAAGTATGCATACCGGTTTGCAAACGAATTTTTCATTCCCTGGAGCAGTATGCAAATGGGTATGCGTACTAAAATCCATGGATTTTTATTTTAAATGATGGTATGCATACCTGTTATGTGTACCATGAAGTCCAAACATCCCGAACTAATATTTGCAAACCTAAACACTTAAGAACCTTAAACACAGATCAAGTTAGGTATAAATGAACGATAAGCAAGGTACATGGATCATTATAAAAACACAAATCTTACTCAAGTTTATAGACATACCTTTTTTAGAAGAATCCAGTCGAATTCTACCGCCTTACCGAACATAATCTGTGTGCCTCTATTCTCGTGCTTCCCTCATCGTATACATATCAGGGCATTCCTTGGTGAGGATGCACTTACAACACAATCAAGTTGTGTTGAGGTGAAAAATGTCTTGCTCACCACAAGTGACTTTTGGATTATCATGAAAGAGATTGCTTTTAGAACCTTTTACATCCAAATCCATCTTTCCAAATAACTTTTTAAGTTCCAACATTATGGATACTGCCTTCTCCATCGTCATGGAATTTTCTGGGAGATCATTCTTTTTCACACTCAAAGCATCATTGACTTTCTTTGGTATCCACTTCTGAGTGCGTTTGGGAACAATCAGAACCTTCTTCCCATTACTCTCATCTAGATTTCTCGGAAGAGAATTGGATTGACTATTCTTTTGCAAGTTAGTCTTTCTCCAATTGGGAACATCGGATCTTGTCTTCTTCTTTACAAATTTATCCTTTTGATAATCATTACGTTTGTGAAAAGACTTCATATGACGTTTATAGGCAAACCAAGGTTTATCACAGCACTGATTCCTTTGCATAAAGGTTGGACAGTTACAACCTGTAACGTTAAGTGGATTAGTCTTAACATATGATCTTGGTTTCACAACTTATTGTGATGCCCAAACAAGAACATCATGAAGTTTTTCATTCTTTATACGGAAACGACATCTCCTTTCCAGGTGACCTTTATTTCCGCAATAGTGGCAAACATAAGGAATGTTCTTACCTCGATCCGTATGTGCTGACTTTGGAGGTTGATATACTTTGCTCTTTTGAACCTCAACTGCCGGTGAAGGTATTTCACTTTTGCCATCAGTGGAAACCTTTTGTTGAGAAGAATCACTAGCCTTGACAAATTTTACCTCTTTGCTAATACTTGGAGCATTTATTCCCTTATAGCCCAATCCTCGTGTATCACGATGATTTTTACTTGCTCCTAGCATAGTGGTTAATTTGCTTGAACTAGTATTGTACTTTTTCAAGTCGTCTTCCAACATCTTGATTTTATCAAGAGCAGCAGCTAAATCAGCCTTAAGGCGTTTTTCTCGAGCGAGAAAATCGCTTTCTCTGTCATCAAAACTTGCTTGTTGAGAGTTCATTCGTCCTTCAATTTCTGCAAGTTTCTCTTCCAAAAAGAAGTATTTTTGATAAACACGATCACATTCAAGTGACTTTCTACTCAGGCTTTCCTCGGTATCTTTGAGGACAGATTCGCAAGAGCGATTCTAACCATAAATACCTCCGTAAATCCTTTTCAATTTCTTGTTTTCTCGACAGAGAGAAGTCAGAAGAGGTGTGACATGAGAAGTTGTAATCTTCTTCATTTTCAACGAATCCGAAAACTTAACATACTCTGAGACTTCCTCATCAACATCTTTATCAATATCTAAATAACCTTCATCAGAAAGTTCATCCAACTGTTATTCTAGGAGCGTTTCCCAATCAACAGTTTTTACATCAAGAGAATGTTTAGATATTAACTTAGATGTGACAGTTCTCTCAGGTGAATCCAAGCTTTCAGAATCGTCTGGTAATTTCTGAACTGGTACGTTATTAGAGATAGACTCGTCCATAATCAGATCGCTACAAACACAGACTTATGAGGTCTTAAACGTGTTTGCCTACTCTTATACCAATTGAAAAAGCGGGGGTCTAACAACCTCACCCAATATTTCGCTTAGCAATCTGTATGGACTAACTCCAATATACTTATAAGAGAATCAACTAGACAGTTAGACTCAATCTTATAAAAAGTATATCAAAGAGTTATATCTCAATCTCTCAATTCAATCCGCAATCAAACAAATAATAATTTGCGAGCCCGATTGAATATAACAGAGATTACTTGAACGGTACCAAACACAAATGTTCAAGGATAAATCAATTTCAATCAACAACCAAAGGTTGGATTTACCGATTGATCGATTCAACGCACAACCTGTGATATTTCAATTATATAACAAAATATAATGCAGAAAAGAAATAACACAGACACCGGAAGTTTTGTTAACGAGGAAACCGCAAATGCAGAAAACCCCCGGGACCTAGTCCACATTGAACACCACACTGTATTAAGCCGCTACAGACACTAGCCTACTACAAACTAACTTTGGTATGGACTGTAGTTGAACCTAAATAAATCTCACACTGATTCAAGGTACAGTATCGCATCTTACATCTCTGATCCCAGCAGGATACTACGCACTTGATTCTCTTAGATGATCTCACCCACAACTAAGAGTTGCTACGACCCAAAGTCGAAGACTTGATAAACAAATCTGTATCACACATAAAAGTCTATAGGAATAGATAAATCTGTCTTCCACAGAAATACCTACGAGTTTTATTTCATCTTTTGATAAATCAAGGTGAACAGGAACCAATTGATATACCAGACTTATATTCCCGAAGAACAGCCTAGAAATATCAATCACCTCACAATAATCTTTATCGACTAGCAAAACAAGATATTGTGGAATCACAAACGATGAGACGAAGGTGTTTGTGACTACTTTTCTATCTTTCCTATCGGAGATATAAATCTCAAGCCAATCTTACGATTGTACTCAATCACGATAGAAACAGAGAGATCAGATCACGCAACTACAGAGAAAATAGTTGGGTCTGGCTTTACAATCCCAATGAAGTCTTTAAGTAGTTAACCTACAGGGTCTCGAGAGAAACCTAAGGTTAAAGGAGAATCGACTCTAGCTTATACAACTAGTATCACACAGGAGGTGTGGGGATTAGGTTTCCCAGTTGCTAGAGTTCTCCTTTATATAGTCTCCAAATCAGGGTTTGCAATCTAAGTTACATTGGTAACAAGGCATTCAATATTCACCGTTAGATGAAAATCTGATTAGATTCAAGCTAATATATTTCATCCGTTAGATCGAACTTAGCTTGTTATACACAAATGAAAAGTGGCTTCATTTAAGTTTGAGTAACCGTACCTAAACGTGTACACCTAGTTGGTTCAACAATAGTTAACCAATGGTTAGCCATATGAGCACTTTCATATCAACCTTATTCATCTTCACCATAACTAGTTCAAATGACTCAAATGAACTAGTTAGAGAGTTGTTCAATTGCTTAGATCTCATAGAAGTATACAAGACACAATCGAAGCAAAATCGGTTTTGATTCACTCGAATCGATTCATGAACATTATAGCCACGGTTTGCAAAGATTGCATTCCTTAATATATATATAAATGTTTTAGTTCATGAACAAACCGATTTTAGAAAGTAACCTACCTAAGTATGCGAACGGGTATGAGTACTTAAATAACCGGATTGAGTTTTTTTTCACTTCTAAACTCCAGCATAAATTCACGGACGTGAACTTTCTACCAGTACGCGTACGGGTACGCATACTTTCCCGAATTTCCAACAACCGCCAGTACGCATACTTTGGTTTCCCGGTTTTGGACTTTTACACAAATGTGAAAACACACTATGCTTATATCCAAAGATGGTTACATGTTCTAAACTCTCATTTCAATCATTGAAACATTCTTAGAGGATGTTATATAGTTGTTATTCACAAACTATTTTTCATCAAAGCCATTTTAAAGATATTGAAATAACCAACATGACCTTCGTCACGAGTAAAGATGAACTTGGCCAAAGTGAAAGCTTACCAACACATATTTCGAGAAATAGACAAGCGAGATAAACTTGGCTCGAAATGGAAAATGTGTATAATCGAAGTCTATATAGCAATACGACTTTTGTCTCAAGATAGGAGATAGAGTAGATAGACTTTTGAGTGATAGATAAGTTCAAGTCTCTACATACCTTTTTGTCAATGAAGTTCCACCAGTTCCTTGAGTAGTTCTTCGTCTTTGAATGATGAACGTCGTGGAGTCTAGAGATCAACTACACTTACTATCCTAGTCCGAGATTTAGCTATAAGTAGACTAGAAATCAAGACTTATAGTTTTGGCAACTATACTTGACAAACAAGATTGAGATAGCAACGCTTGCGAGTTCGACCGAGCAGTGCTCTAACAATAGTGATCAGGAAATTGTTACTCCACTTGAGCTTCATAATGATAGTACTATTTATGGTTCAAATCCCGATAATTTTAATGATTATTCACCTATTCAAATGGATGAGGATTTTACTAGAGATATCACCGTTTTAGATGATGTAGTATTTCCTTTTTATTACAAATCCAATGATGGCTTAGAGGAAGGAGTTTATTCTGAGAATATTGTTTTAAAGTCTAGAGATTTAGAAACAATAGTCCTTGACAAAGAAGATGAACTCGTAGAGATGAGTGAAGATGCACTACCTGATAATAACTTAGAAGAATCAATTGACCATTTTCAAGAATCTGATGATCTAGAAATTAGGGAGATTGTGACTAGTCTATCTAGAGACACTAAAATCTCTAAGTTTGGGGGTGATTATCACTTTCCTAATGCCTTACCTTTAACTCTCAGAAAGTTCTCTCACTTAGGACTGAACATTTGTGCCTCAACCATTTTACAAGATTATCTTCATACATTCTAATTGTGTCCATAAAGAAGTTCAGTTGTTAGAAACCCATCCTCTGGTTGATGTGGTCAACCCAGACTACGATACCACGATTGACTTTGTTTTCCCACCAAAAACTTTTCTTCCAATTGTGGGAACATATGAGTTTCAGATGTGTCAATTATTAAGTTTTGAGGCTAAACCTAATTACTTTAGGAAATTAGAATCGACACATTTGCTTAAGGAAGACCACCAATTCCATTGTGGTCAGCCGTGCGAGTCAAATCTGATTGACTTAGAGGATCAAAAATTATTCAGGTTATTTTTATGTGCTTCTAAGTTCTTATTTGAATATTTTCATGCTCTAGAACCCGATCTTAAGGATCCTTCCTTTGAGGAAATCCAACAGATGAAAACTTTTTATCTAGACCCTTTCATATAGCCTAAACCCGAACCACAACTAGATGTAGTTGTCTTAAAAAAAAGAAAGATAAGGGTGTGTTGGATATCTTCGTGGTCTGTTATAGTTTCCGCTTCTTTTGGGTAACACTTTTTGATCATGATGACCCACAGTTATTCCGGCTACTGCTATATGATTCTATGATGTTACTAATTCTTCCAATGTTTGGCTGAAGACTTTAAACTTAGCACTTCCTGGGAGGTAACCCATGCTTATGCGTCAATACGGTAATATCTTTCCTTTTTCCTTTCCTTCAAGTGATAAAAGTTTCTCCTTGTTCATGTTTTTAATTTAATCTTTAGAACATTAAGGACAATGTTAGATTTAAGTTTGGTGGTAAGGGAGAAACTTCTAGTGTCACACAGTATTCGATTAGCTAAGTTTACATACTGTTTCTCACCGAAAAGATGGAAATTCAAATTGCTAGGGATAACATTCTAGTGAGACATTAGAGTAAAATACATTATTGAGAAATCATTGACACTCAGGAGAGAGAACTTACCTTTTAGAGGGTAATCGTGATGGACCTACCCATCATGATGGAAAGATAATACGGTCAGAAGGAAATGCCAGAAAGACAAAGCAACCTCACAATGTAGTCTTAGTTACTGGATTACGACTCTCTCTCAGTAGAAACTTATCATCATCAACAACCGGAGCGACATCAAAATCTATGAAGAAATTTGAAGACGTTTAAGGTTTATAAGCAATAATAGAAAGAAAAGCAGAATTCAAAATCAAAGTTGAAGACTTGGTTACAAGAAGTTACAAGAGCAAAGAAAATCAAACGATGTAAGTTGTTGAAGTTCATGATACCAAGACATTACAAGTTGCGAAGATTCAAATGATAAAGTCCTTCTCTCATGGCCATGTAATTATTAGTCTTGTCATTATTGTTTCAAATAAAATAAAATAAATAAATAAATTGTATTTAGATTTTTGTTCAATAAAGCCATGGGGAAGTAGAATTCTATAAAAAAGTTTCAAGCAAGAAATTGAGGAGAAGAGTTAATTGTCAAGGTTTTACGAGGTTCGAGAGTTTATCATCAACAGTTGAAGCCGAAGAAGACGTTGTTTCTACTGAGCACTATGAGAGAGTCGAAGAGAGATGCATATTGGTTGCTTTGTTAGTCCGTTTTCCATCTGGCACAAGATCTCTCTAGCACTGGTTCAACTCATCACACGTAATTTATCCAGCTGTGTAGCAGATGTCCCTCTCATCTTTATCTCTCTCCTAATCTTTTATAGCTGAAAAGCGGATACATCTCATAATGTTTATCTAGCTGTATAGCGGATACATGTCATAATGTTTATCTAGCTGTATAGCGGATATCTCTTCATCCAGCTGCAAAGGGGAGTCTCCCATTTTCTTTATTCAGCTGTAGAGCGGATACACGGATACCTTTGATTTCTCCTGCATTCTAGTTACTTGGCGATAGGTTGAGAATATGTATGTCCTCATAGCTCTTTGGATATTTGTGACCAATTAGAAGTCAAGGTTTTGTGCGTACACCTCTTGTAAACCCTCCCGAGACTATAACTCGGCCACTAGGGTCACTTAGGGGTTCAAAGGCTTGTTGCACACGCTAAGTGCAATCGCGATGCCTGTGATAGTGAGTTAGGATTTTATTTTATAGATTAGTTTTGCTTGAGGACTAGCAAAAAATAAGTTTGGGGGTATTTGATAAACACATTTTTGTGTCTGAATTGTCCTCACCTAAGTGTCTCTATTGTTAGTGCTTGATTTTGTACTTTATTATGGTGTTTTTATGTTTGTATAGGTTTTTTGGAGAAATACACTTGTGTTGAAAAAGTTGCTCGAAAAGTGCTATTTGGACCCCCAGGAGAAAAGTACTAAAGGCACCCTTGTTTTGGATAAGGGCACCCCCAAGGAACCCTAGCTGTTAAAGGCTCCCCTGTTTTGGATTAGGGCACTTCATCCTCTTCATTTCAAATCATACTTTTGGCGGGAAAAACTTTCACAGTCAACTGCAGATTAGGGTTCGAATTTTTATCATGTTCTAGGGAGATTCAAGGGCCGAAACTCATTGGGTTTGTTTATTTGAGCCAAACAAAGATGGTAGGAGTGTTGGATTCAATCCAGTTTGACCAGATAATCGGTGAGAAGGAAACATAGGTTCACGGGAAATGTATTATATGGGATTTTATGGACTGGGTTTGGAGAGTTTTTGGTGAGATTTAATCGAATATTTAGCTTTGTTTGGGCCTGTTAAACTCAAACAGGACTGGTAAGTCCTTCAGATTTGAAGAAGGAGAAGATTTCACGTAATCTCGACGAAACAGGGCAAGCTCATTCTCGGGAGAATTTCTGAGATATTTTGGGAAGGTTTGTGTGTGTTTCCAGCGTGCTAAACTTCTTATGTAGTGTGTATGAGTCTGTTGATATTATGCAGAGTACATGCAGACGCGTGAAGGAGCTTCAAAAGGAAATTATTCCCGTAACTAGGAAGTAGAGAATAACAGTAATCAATGAAGACTACATGGAGTTATTGTCGAGTATTTTGGATTCTGAAGAGTATATAAAGTGTGCTGAGGGTTTTGAGAAGGTTATGGAGTGATAGGGGATAGAGCAGAGAGGTGCAGAGAGCAGAAATCACGAGTTGCAGTGCAACTTTTGCTACTTCTGCTGAAGAACCAGACGAAGAACATAATACTGATAAGAACTGTCGTCATAAACAGTCATCTTTTGTATCCTTAAACGACAGTTTCTCTGCGATACCAAAGAGATATAGTTCTTTGTAAACAGTTGTAACAGTGACTTTGTAATGGCCGCCAAGCATTGCAAACTCCCGGTTTATGTTATTTCTCCTCTTCTTCACCATTGCAAACACTTTTTGAGCAATATAAAAATCATTTGAGTGTGTCTACCACATGAGGAGCTAGACTCCATTACTGGGACAACATAGGAAGCAACTTTTCATGATTGTGGTAAATGAATTAATTCTTTTATTAACTTTTTGCATAGATTTAATTGCTTTATGATTTCTATTAATTACTTGTTATTTTGTCTGATGTCGCATGCTTAGTTTTAATTACTTTTGATGCGTTATGCTTACAACTTACAAATAATGTTTTATGAAATCTAATTTTGGCAAAGAATTCGAGTCACAACTTCTTTTGTTTGAGCTATATTGTCCAGAGTTAATGACTGGACCACAAGAATATAAAAAGTAGTGAAATCCTGCGTCTCAGTGTCTCTTCATCTTGTCACCATAATTTGTATATTTTTGCTAGTTTAAGTATTTTTGTTTATTAATTCTTAAAATCAATCTCATCAAGTCCGAGTGAACGACAATTCTATTTACCACTATCTAAAATTCGATCAGTGTAACAAGCTAAGCTCGATCTAACAGTTGAAAGATATTAGCTTGAATCTAATCATGTTTTCATCTAACGGTGAATATTGAATGCTTTGTTACCAAGGTAACATTGATTGCAAACCCTGATTTGAAGACTATATAATGGAGAACTCTAGAAACTGGGAAACCTAATCCCCACACCTCCTGCATGGCACTAGTTGCGACTAGAGTCGATTCTCCTTTAACCTAGGATTTTATAAAACCATTATAGGTTAACGACTTAAAGACTTCATTGGGATTCTTAAGCCAGACCCAACTATTTTCTCTGTAGTTGCGTGTTCTGATCTTACTTTGTTCTGTCGTATTGAGTACTATCTTCTCTAAGATTTGCTCGAGATTTAATTTCTAATAGGTAAGATAAAAAGTAGTCACAAACATCTCTGTCTCATCGTTTGTGATTCGACAATATCTATCTGTTTGATTTGCTGATTACATTGAAAAACAGAGATATAATTCTTGGATGTATTTTCCTTGATTGAGTTTGACCGTCTAGTTGATTCTCTTGGAAATATATTGGAGTTAGTCCATACATATTGCCTAAACGAAATATTGGGTGTGGTTGTTAGACCCACGCATTTTCAAAGCTAATATCTTTCCATCGTTAGATGGTCTTGGCTTGTTGCACACAAATGACATATACCTTCATTTAGATATGGGTAATCGTACCTAAACGTGTATATTGAGGTGGCTCAATAACAGTCAACCGAAGTTAGCCATATTAACACTTTTCTCTTAATCTTTTCCATCTTAACACTTCTAGATCAATTGATAATCAAATGAATCTAATTGTGTTACTCATAATAGAGTTGTTAAATTGTTTATATTCTAATAGAAGTTTACAAGACACAATTAAAGAAAAATCGGATTGATTCAAAAGAATCAGTTCATGAACATTTTAGCCACGGTTTGCAAAGATTGCATTCCTTAATATATAAATGTATTTGTTCATGAGTATGAAATCATACTTAACCGATTTAAGAACCTGAACCACTTAAGTTTGCAAACGGGTACGCAAACTTAAGTTCCGGACCTTGGTCACAAGACGACAGTTTGCAAACGGGTACACAAACTTTAGCTCCGGACCGAACTCAGTTGAAACCGTTTGCGAACGGGTACGCAAACTTGATTCACGGACTTCAACAGTTAAATTAGTTTGCGAACGGGTATGCAAACTTAAGTACCCTGACTTAAACAGTTGAATAAGTTTGCGAATGGGTATGCAAACTTCCGATCCTGAATTCCATCAAAACAGTTCGTACACTAAGTATACAAACCGGAATGTATCCAGACATGGGTTTTAGCTCTTAACTCCCATTTCAATCATTGAAACATTCTTAGAAGACGACAATAGCTGTCTCACACAAACTATTAGCTTATAAACAATTTTCAAGTGATTGAATGATCAATACGAAACATTCCGAGCCTACATCAAATGACTGTCTCACATAAATCATGTAAGATGTTACCAGGTGATTTTTACATGATCATCTTTTGACTTTCATCAAGAATAATGATGAACGTGGTTAAAGAAAAAAGCTTTCCAACACATATTTCGAGAAAGATATACGCGAGTTAAACTCAGCTCGAAATATCAAATGTGTATAATGTAAAGTCTATATAGCTATACGACTTTTGTCTCAATAGGAGATAGAAAAGAATAGACTTCTGAGTGATAGATGAGTTCAAGTCTCCACATACCTTTTGTTGATGAAGTTCCACAAGCTCCCCTTAGTAGTTCTTCGTTTTCAATCGATGAACGCCGTGAAGTCTAAAGCTCAACTACACATTTTATCCTAATCCGAGACATAGCTATAAGTAGACTAGAAATCAAGACATATAGTTTTGACAACTAAACTTGACAAACAAGCTTGAGATAGCAACGCTTGCGAGTTCGACCGAGCAGTGCTCTAACAATAATATTGGCTGCTGGCTCCTCCCAATCATTCCATGCCCCCTTTTATGACTCCAACAACTATTTAAATACTCAACATCACCCAAAATCTTCGACAATTAATCCAAGAAATATCTTCTTTAGTTCTCGGGAATAATTTCCTTTTTGATTCTCACGTGTTTACTTTCAGTTGACACACTCCAACACATTAAATACATGTTCTAGATAAAGTAAACACTTGCAAGCCACAAGCATCTTCCAAAAATAATACAGAAAATCCCGAAAAATATTCTTTCCTTCGTGTTTAATGAAACAGAATATTCTCAATCAATTATGTAATATATTCTTCCTTTTTTTAAGAAAAATTTCTTGATGCTTCGCTTTATGTCGTACCAGAGCATAAATGGGCCACACAACCGTCCACATACAACCGAAAAACTTTGCCATTAAATGAAAAAGGGTCCATGAGAAGAATTTGGCTATGTACCAATGAGAAGTGGTCGTGTAGGCCTTGCAGAAGTTCAATAGCGTTGTCTTGATGAAATCGTTCCATCATTTCCTTCGCATGTCCGCAAATGCAAGGTTGGAGGACAGTCAAGGAGTTGAGGTCGTCCAAAGAGTCTTCAATTTGGTAAGGATGTGTCATCCTTACCTTCTTGCTTTAGAGAAGCAATTGATAGATTTTCGGAGCGTTGGATTGGGAATAACGCTCATGGAGATCTGTCCAAATCCTTTTGGTTGTTTAACAGTAGAGTATGCTTGAACAAATTTCAGGAACAATACAGTTTAGGAGCCAGCTGCTTTCCATATAATTGGATCGCTCCCATTTGTGGAGATCGTCTGTATCCGCAGCAGGTTTCTCCAAGGTTCCGTCAATGAAGCCAATCTTGTTTTTCACCCTCAGAGCAAGAGAAATATCACGACTTCATATACTGTAGTTGTCAGCAGTTAAAAAAGGGGTGATTAAGATTGTTGTTGGGTTATCATAATGATAGAGTTCAAGTGGGTTAGTGAGCGAAGAATGACCATTGAAGTTTTCAGCAAAATGGGATGTTGTTTTCATAGGAAGGGATGTTGGTTTCTGAGTGATCGATATTCCTAGGTGATACCGTATATTACAACCTAATTATTTTCAATTTTAGAATTACATATGTTGGTTTCTTCCATGATGAGGAAGAGGCTAAATGACCATCTTATTTATATTGTAGTGATACAACAATAAGATAAAACCTAATTAATACATATAACTTCTAATTTACATCAATATGAATATAGACAACAAAATAACTTGATAAAATATCTTCTTTCATTCCTGAATATCTTCATTTTATCTTAGAAATATATCTTGAATATATTTGGTCTTCCTATAATCTTTATCAAAAATTTCCTTAACAACAAATTACAACCTGTAAATGGTTGGAATAAAAATTACACGTTGGTAATTTTCAATAGTATCTTTCCAATTTCTTAAAGTTTCTTCTATTTCTTCTCTTCCAGATGATTTTAATGGAGTAGGACAGGGTCCATTGTTCTTTCTTGAGAAAAAAAAAATCGTATTTTGGTGAATACAAATCAAGTGAAAACCATTTACTGGTAAGGTTATTGGTGTTGAGCAGCAGATAGAAGAATGGAAGCTAAGAGAAGTTTGGACCTTTGAGACAAAAGTCAGGTGAAAACCATTTACTAGAGGTAGACAATAACACTAAACATTTCGATTTGATGGCATGCCACAGAAGAACAAGAAACATAATAGAATCTCCAAAAGACTCTCAAGGGAATTGGTGTTCAGAAAGAGATGAAATCAAGGCAGTTCTAAACAATCATTTCAAGAAAGTCAGTACTACCACAAAACTTCAAGTCAATGAAGATCTTATTAATCAAGGTATTTCTGCAGAGGATAATGTTTTTCTTACAAGAGTACCATATATGGAGGAGATTCATAGCATCCGGGAATCAGTGAAGCCAAGTAAGGCACCGGGTACTGATAGTCTTCCACCAGAGTTCTTCCAGACTCAATGGGAACAGTGAAGCATGATGTTACTTCAATGATACAAAGATTCTTCTTTACTAAATACATCTCTGAAGGCATTAACAAGACTAATTTTAGATTGATTCCTAATATTAAGTTACCTCAACAAGTTGTTGACTATAGGCCCATTGCATTATGCAATACCACCTATAAGCTGATATAAAAATCCTAGCTACTAGAATTATAAAGTTTATGAACAGAATTGTCCCACCTATGCAGTCTACCTATGTATCATGTAGACAAATTTCAGATAATGTCTGCTTGGCCCAAGAAATTATCCACTATATGAAGAATAAAAAGGGTAAGAAAGGTTATATGACAGTAAAATTGGATCCATCAAAAGCATTTGATAGAGTGGAATGGGTATTTTTGGAGAAGACAATGAAAAGAATATGTTTTGACAGAAATTGGTGTGCTCTAGTGAATCAGAGCATTGACACAACTGAAATTCAGATTCAACTTAATGGCAGTTAAGTTGAATATGAAGGATTTTTGGGGACCATATTTCCCCTTGCCTATTTCTTATTACAATGAAGGTCTTCACCAGAGCCTTTTCTTTTACAGAGCATACAAAAAAGATACAAGGTATAAAAATTACAAGACGTTCCCCCCCAAGTTACTCATCTGCTTTTTGCAGATGACTGTTTACTCTTCACAAAGGCCAAAATCAACAGAGCAAACAATTTTCTAGATGTTATTCAAGCTTTCATGGATAGTTCTGGTTAGCAGGTCAATTTCCAAAAGTCTTCAGTCTTTTTTTCCAAAAATCTTCATACAAGACACTGCAGAATTATAACACGAAGACTTAAAGTAAAGTAGATGAGCATTAATCAAACTTATCTGGGCATTCCTTCACTTCTTAATAGGAAGAGGACTTCTTCATTCTCAAGTACTGTAGATAATATGAGGAAAAGAATATCAAAGTGGAGAAGCAGGTTCATTAATCAAGCTAGTAGATCAACACTTGTCAAGACCGTACTAAATGATATTCCAATACACCAAATGAGTATGTTAAAGCTACCTGATGCAACCATTTCAGAAATGAACAAAGTCCAGTGGCAGTTTTGGCGGAACAAAACCAAAGGTGTGTACACAATTTCTTGGAGGAAACTTGAATGCAGCAAACATAAGGGAGGATTGGGGTTTAGAGACCTTGATTGTTTTAAGAATGCTATATGCTGGAAAAAACATGAGGCTCTGCACAAACAAGAATCAACTTTGGGGAAAAGCCTATGAAGCTAAGTACTTCCCTGATTCTTTTCTTCAAGCTAAAGACAAAAAGAATGCAACTTGGGCATGGAGAAGTATGTATAAGAATGTTGATTTTGTTGGAGAATTCAGTTTTTGGCAAGTGGGAAATGGTATGACAACAAGAAAATGGGAGGACAAGTGGATCCCAAATTTGAACAATCCTCTTAATCCCAAAGCAGGTTCGCCTCAAGCTCTACAGAACAACATATTTGTGTCTCAACTGACAAATGAGGATATCAACACCTGGAAAGTAAGCGAAGTTCAGCTTTTATTTGATAGCGATGTTGCAGAACAAATTCTAATCATCCGAATCCCATTGAAATCTGAAGACTGGTTAATATGGAGCTTAACAAACATTGTTATTTTCATGTTCAAGTTAGCGTATTACAAGCTTCATGAACTGAAGAATGCCAACCAGGCTCTTAGTAATGTCCAAGCCAGTATTTGGAAGAGGGTTTGGTCCTTGCAGACGATGCCAAGAATAAAACATTTCATATGGAAATATATGTCTGATAATATCCCATCTAACGAAAGATTAAGAAGAAATACAAGAGGTAAAATATCACATTGTTCTCTATGTGGTGATCAGCTGGAAACTACAGACCGTATTATCTGCAATGCTCCTTTATTGTAGTTGTCCTTATATCTGTCCCTAGAAGTAGTAGACTCTTGTCCACTCACAACAATATTCTAAGTTGTATTATCAGTTGGTTTTCGGGAAATGCAAGTGTCATGTGAAAGAAGACTGAATTATCCATATATCACGTGCTCTTTGGGAGATATGGATAGAAAGATGCAGATATGTGTTTAATAAGGCAAAGCCGAATCCTGTTGGAACTATAAGGAGGATACAAATCCTTTATAATGGTTTGCCGAATACTAAAGCCAACGCTAAATCCGACTATCATAAGAATCTGACTTGCATTAATAGGATTTGGTTACCTCCTCCTCTTCCTTATCTAGTTATAAACTGTGATGCTTCCTGTAAATTGAATATGGATGATAGTGGTATTAGTCTAATAGTAAGAGATTTTGGAGGTACATTTCTTGTGTCAAGGTGCATCTAAACATCGAGGAAGATGAGGGTGATGCTGTTTTGGAAGCAGTTTGTCGGGAAAACAATAGACAAATATAATATCTGAAGTTAGAAACAGATTCAAAGAATGTAGCTGCTGCAATCAACGGAGTTCACACTTATATATTTCTTAGAGAAATCAGAGAATAATGGAAAACGTTAGATATCATCTAAATAAATATGATGGTTGGATATGTCAGAACATCAGTAGAAATTGTAATAAGCCAGCGGATACTCTGGCTAAGCATGCAAGGAAGTTTAGGGCGTGTTTGATATAGATTTTTTAAAAAGTTCCTTATTTTCTAAAATGATAAAAACGAAAAATAGTAGAAATGTTCGTGTCGTTTCTAAAATTCGTTTCCTATAAATTTTTGTTTTATAAAACGAAAATATGAAAATGTCAAGTCATTATTTTCTCATGTTTCTTTCAAATCGATCTCCTTCCTGTCTCCACTCTTATTTATTTCTTCATCCTTTGTCTGTATATCTCTCATTTGCTTGCTCTCAATTCACCACTTTGTAGCTTTTAGGCCGAGTTGATCTTGTTGGGGGTAGTAAGTGTACCACGATAGGAGAGACTATCGACTAGCGAGGGATTTGACCCTAAAAGGTCACTGATGGTACAATAACCCAGGAAAAATACTCAGAAAAAATTGTAAGTTTGTTTTTGCTTTGATTATATCAAAACGAGATATTTCGAGGATTCATTAAAAGTTGACTAAGAAGATTGATTAATCTTTTTCCTAACTTGATTGATTAAGAGGATTCATTAATCTTTTTCCTAACTTCATTTTACAATATAATTTTGATTTATAAAGAAGAAATCAGAAAGAATTGCAGTTTTGATTGGATCAAAACGAGATATTTCAAGGATTCATTAAAAATTGACTAAGAAGATTGATTAATCTTTTTCTTAACTTGATTGGACTGTTATCAAGTGTTTTGGTAACTACTCGAATAAGTTTATTAAGTTTATTTCCGCTTTGATTGGATCAAAACTCTCAAAAATATGACCCAAGATTTGGTGAAAAGATGAGATAACGTGTGAATTAAGAGGTTTTAAGAATTTTTAGTTCCACCCATACAGACCCAAAATCAATATCATTTGACCATAGTCAGCTTTTCTCAAAATCATTTTGGCTTTCCCTATAAAAAAAAATGTTAGTTTATCTTCACTAAATGACGAAAAGAAGCTTCACCATTTCAAGAATTATTTTCTGAACTTAGTACCTTTAAGCCTGTCGTCATATTATAGAGAATGATTGATGGTGCTGAACCATCAATCAAGTATACCAGACGCAATTTTTAGATTAGAAAATTCTGAAAACAATAGAAAAATACCGTTTTTAAAACTATTTGAAAACAGGTTTAGAATATGATTTTAGAAAACTGAACCAAACAGGCCCTTGGAATTCCAAAAATATGGCATCAATATGGCCCAAACTTTATCTCTCACCATCTAATGGAAGAGAGGAACAATGTAACTACTGATCAAGTTTTTTATATAAAACCTCCTTGCATTAAAATGGCCTAATACTAATAGTGATCTATTATGCTTGAATCACTCATCTGCAGTTGACATGCTTGAATGAGATGGGTACTCCCATTGGATATCTGCCCAAGTTCTTACTCCATCAGTAACATCCTGCACCACAGATGCCACCTTCTCGATTTCTACACGGATTTGATCCTTGCTGTCTCTTTCCCGGATAGTCACAGTGGTAGTAGTATCAACAGTAATAGCAAATGGTACACCAAGTTCATCTGTTCTTGCATATCGTTTCCCAATTGATGTGCCTGTGTTATTTAAAATTTCAATTAAGATCATAAACAACCAAAAAAAAAGTAAGTGCAAATACATTCACATGTGCTGTGTTTGTGTGTCGGGGTGGAGGCAGGCTTGAAGCATTTCAAGAAATTATGTTGGAAAACCAGAACAATCCATACCTGTTATGTCAATTCTGTGAGAGATTCCAGCAGCAGTTAGTGATCTTGAGATTTGTTTGGCGACTGCCTCATATTCTGGATTCTGAACAAGTGGAAAGACGGTGCACTTGATGGGAGCTACAACAGGGGGGAAACTAAACACATTCAACTGTTCATCCCCTGCTTTGCTTGGCCTCGTGTAGAATGAATGCTCAAAGAGGCAGTAAATTATTCGCCCAATACCAAAAGAAGGCTCAATCACAGATGGTGTGAAGACTCTCTGATGTTCTTTCTTTATCTCCTTGGAAATTGAGACCATGTTCGATTTAATGGTGACAGCCTTCCCTAGAGTGCATACTTGGAACTCCACCTCCCCTTTTGATTCCAAAGCAGCTTTCACTTCCATAGCCTCTTTTTCATCCATGGCCTATTCGACACAGGAGATGAAATGAACAGCAGGCATGGGAAAAAAATGTAAGACCGCAGAAAAACAAACTGATATGGACTTATCTCTGGGTATGGCCTTATTATATCATAGTAAAGAAGAGATCCCAATAATTAGAAAGAGTATTGGTGTATACCTCTAATGCTTCCACTATCTTCTTTTGGTTACCCTTGAATGCAAGGCCTAGCTCCTTCTTCACTGGAGTAATAACCAGTTTCTGAAATTGAATATTTTTTATTAGGAAGTATTAGCACAACATAATACATAATTATAAACTGAAGTCTGCAATTCAATGAGAATAGGGAAGCGTACCTCCACTTCTTTTGGTACTGAGAACTTCTCATGAGCAACAAGAGGAGTACCACTTTTTTCCTGCAATATAATGGGATACAGCATCAGCATTCTGTCAGAATGCAGTACATATTTTTTCCATATATCACTTCATTATTGCAAAGCACAACAAATATAAATATGATATTTAGCAACATAATGCTAAACTCCCTTGTCAATATTTCAAACTAAAACCCCACACAAATAAAAGAAATGTATTGCTTTATTTTATTTCACTTCGTGATACTAAAGGGTGAGCACATGCCATGAGAGGATTATTTCTATAGAGCAACATCTACAGTGGATCTATTGAAATTTAGAAGAGCCAGACAGATGACATAGAGAAAATACATCTTTTTCTAAAACAGAAACATCTCAATTAAAGTAGTCAATAAACTCTTACCGAGTGCGCACGTAGATCGTATGCAGATCTATCTGCAATACCAACACACTCTATCCAGCCATAGGAGCACTCAATCTCAGCATCCCAACAGTCAGCTGCATAGTGGGCCATCTCATTTGCAAGATGCTGGCGAAATCGTAGACGTTCTTTACTGATCCCAAGGCGTGTAAGGAATAGATATACCCTCCCAATGAAGTAACCAAGAGTTTCATTGTTCACAGTTCCCTGAACCAATGTAACATCACAGTATGGGTACATAAGCAAGAGGAAAGCCAAGTTTTTATTAAAAATAAAATAAAATTAGAACAAATTAAAGAGGTCACTAACGTTTGATACTGCATCACCAAGGCGAAGTTTAACAGCATCCTTCCCCGTCATTTGTTCATCCCTAGGAAACATCAAGAACTCCAAGTCTACAACCTCGCTATACTTGGGATGAGATTTGTCCTCTGGGTCGACGAAATGCTCAATTTCAGCTAGAGTGAATTCACGAACTCGGAGAAGACCTTGGCGAGGAGATATCTGCATTCGCCAAAAACAATTATTTGCCTAATTAAGCCTCATTCATTTTGTTCAGTCATTAATAAAGGAAGACTTATATTGCAAACTAACAAGGAGATAGACGGAAAGAAAAATCCTTCAGTTCTAAAAGAACCATTATCTGGTTCCAGCCTATATAACAATAACATTTTTCTTCTTCTTCCATCTTTTCAAGCTTTATAGAACGACATCTTGCAAACATATTATAGTTTAACGGCTAACATAGCTGTTGCCATGCCGGACACGAAACCCATTGTCAGAAGTGTCAATACGAAAATATTTAAAGAACAACTACTCAGTAAAGTTCTATAAAATAGCGCTCTATTGCAAATTATTAAATATCACGTCTTTAAGCAGAAAGTGACACTGCTGCACATGTCATATGTACTTAAGTATGAGACAATGTGATAGAATATCTAGGTGGGTGGGCAAAAAATAGGATTGACCATGAAAAGAAGGGTTTCTAACCTCATTTCTGAAAGCCTGGCCAATCTGAGCAGCAGCAAAAGGGAGTTTGCTTCCATTGTAGTAATACAAGTCCTTGAAGTTCACAAATATACCTTGAGCGGTCTCAGGTCGCATGTAACTGTCAATGAGTAAGAGTACAAGAAACAGACAAATTATCACACCGCCAGTAATTACTAGAAAACTCTTGAAATATAAATTTGTCGCAGCAAACATAATTACTAAACAACAAATATAAACACATTCACCAAGAAAATCGAAATCAAAACCTCACCCAGGGATCGTGCCAGATGGGCCAATTGACGTCTGAAACATCAAGTTGAATGGGTAAGGATCAGAAAGAGGGTTCTTTGTATCTGGAGCAACTATCCCATACTCCTTAATCTTTGAACCCAATTGTTCAGGAGAGAAATCATCCAACATAGCAAGATCATGTTTAAGCTCTTGGACCTTCTCTATAGACAAACTAAGATCCTTCTCAAGCTTCTCCTTGCAAAAATCCTTTAACAAATGGTCTGCACGGTAACATGTTCCAGTTTTCTCATCTTTGACCATAAGATCAGTAAATTTTTCAACATGGCCTGATGCCTTAAGGACAACTTCAGGTGTAACACAAGGGCAATCAACTTCCAACATATTCTCCTCCAGTACAAAGTGCTGAAATACAAAACAGCAGACATTAACTTATTAGCTGCATTACGGGGATAACCTGAAGGGAAATCAAAGAAGGTGTATGACTTCATAAAGATGACCATAAAGGAAACTACTTGGCACAGCATTATAAAAGAGACACATTTCCAGCAACTTGAGTATATGATGGCGAGAATTTTTACTGAATTTGTCTCCAGGCTTGATATATAGGTTTTAGATATAGAAACATCAGGCCAAACTATTCCACTTTAGAGCAAATTACTCTTACATATGCAAACATCAATTCGTGTTACAGCATTTCTTGCATGAAAAAAAATTGTCCATTGCAATTACACAATATCATAACTCCATCAAATAAAATCTCATAATTGACAGATATTATGCTCAAATTAGAATTAGAAAACAATATCCAGCCACGAACTCCTACTGTGTTAGTATTTTTCAAACTTCCTGAAAAAAGCATTTTCATATCATATTCTCCTACTTAGCTAATCATCAAATTTACTCAAAACAAACACCAATTCAGTTTACAGAATTCACATTTCACCTCAAAACTGTACCAATCGTTATTTCAGCAAAATCACAAACATGAACAAGTTAACATTTGAGATAACCTCTACTGTTTTGTTATCAGCCCTCACTAAAGAAAGCATTTCACAGTGATTCCTACAAATCCACTTAATATAGTCAAGAAAACATCATGAATTTTCACCATTAAAATCTCAGAATTGCATCAGAGTAACATAAAATTAAAAATCATAAACATCAAATTCCACATTCAAAATGAAGTAATACCAAATTGAAATCAACAAAGTGAGTAAGGGGAATAGTTGTATGTATACCTGACGCCAGAAAGCAAGAACATTAGATTTAACAGCACAACCAGGAGGACCATAATCATACAACCCAGCAACACCACTATAGATCTTAAAACTAGGTATATAAAACAATCTCCTCTCTAACGTATTCACTAGATTCTTCCTAAACACCTCTTTATTCACACCACCAACACTACTCCCATCAGCAGTAGTCAACAATTGTTGTTCAATTGATGATTTCTCAAGTTTCAGTGAATTAAGCGTCTTAATAGCTTCATCTAAAGCTGATTTATCAGTAACAGATGATGATTTCAAATCACGAACCACGTTGCCTTGAGATTCGATTAGTGTTAGTTTTTCGGCTAGGGTTTTACGAAGTAGCTCTTCTGTGGAATCCATTGTTTTGAGTGAACAAGTGAAGAAACGGCGGAGAGTAAGAGAAGAAGATGATGATGAAGAGAGATAACGAGATGCGGATGAGAAGAGATATTGCATGCGAAAGGAACTTCAACGGCTGTGATTTTTATTTTTTTCTCTTTTCTATTTTCTTTTCTCTTTTCTCTGCTCATATGAGCTTTGGCTATCTCCGGTAACCCTAGATTTAGCGTTTTTTGTTTTTGGTACACAGCATGAAAGGGACTTGTCAGGCAGTCAGGCACTTGAGTGAGTTGAGGTCCATTTTCTTTGGACGTTGTTTGTAATTGCATCATATGCACCAAAGGTGTGAGCCAAAGTGGAGTCCATTATATGAAAGTTGGCAGCCGCGGCAGCGGGCCATCAGCTTTGTTTTCCAAATGAGAATTTTGACAGCCGCACTCGATAAAAATTGAGTCAACTCCCAGCCATTTGCCTAATTCAGTAGCAATAAAGAAGCCCATAGCCTCAGCTACCACAGCGATACGTAGAGTTAGCGCAAGCACCTAAAAATTTGCCTTGATCTGTTGCTACAACAACGCATGTGAAATGGTTGTTTCGGATAGCAACATCTACGTTTATTTTGATGATTGGTGGTGGGGAGGATTCCATGAAATCTGCGACATGCCGTTATTTGTTGGCTGCTGATTGTTGAGAGTGTGCATCCATTTCAGTTGTGAGAAAATAGGAGTTCAATCAGAAGCAGTGAAGCGCCAAGAGAGAAAACATGTTAATTGTCCTGACTGTTTAACCAAACCGGATATTGTCGGGTATATATTGAAGTTTTTGAACTCTAATATGATACCCAAAGTGAAGCAAACCATACAGCTTGTGCGAATGGGCAATGAATAAGGAGTTGATTAATGCTTCCATTATTTATTTATTTATTTTTATTGAAAACACATTTCAGTTCATTCAAACCAAAATAGTAATAACATGATTGTTTTGAAGATTATCAAAAACATCAAAATACAAGATAATCAAAACCCAGATACAAATGATGACACCAATTGCAAATACATCGCGAAGAGAAAGAGCCATGAACCGTAAAGATATCCAATTTTTGTACCAATAGTATTGACGAATGATGGTGTGAACCGGAATCAACTTCGACCACTTAAAATAATTATCTTCTTCAATAAGAGATGCTCCAAATAAATGGAGTATTTTGCTCAAAATCTTATAGATTCAAACGAATATGGATGCCCTAAATCCCTCTTGTTGAAGATGAATGCAAAGCGAACCCGAGCAGAATCATTGATGTTCTTGATGAGTCGAGAATAGCAATCCAAAAAACACCATGGACTGTTGCAAATTCTGCATTCGATAGGTACCCCGTCAATATGATTTCCCATTTCCTGCAATATTCCAACTCCATCATGAATAATAATATAGTAATACTACAACCGTAAATTACGACCTCTTCACCATATCTCTTTTGTTTGCATTATTTTTTGTGGTTAACTTGTATAAAGTGATGTCACCATGGCATATAACAAATTCTCATTTAACTTAAACAGCTTTCAGAAAGACCTTTGTATAATATTAAGGGAAACAAAGTGTTTACACGAACTAACAACATTAATTTATGTAATATTGATTAGATATAAAAATATATATATTTTTTACCAAGATGAACAGAGTTACCCGATATATTTCTGATAATTCCAACAGGATAACCTTAGAATGGTTGAATTTCTTTCAAACAACCTAAGTTTAAATATCAACATGATGATTAGATAAAAATCTTAGAGCATGACTGATTTTGGCTAGTTAAACAAACATTCTCATAGATTTTGTTGTCGTCTCTTGCTGAGGAGTCAGATAGGCACGGGAGTAATTTGTTAAAAGCACAAGAGTTGCTGATACCCATATTGATGGAGTCATTACAATTTGGGCTCACTGTTAGTGATGTGGTAGCACCAAAGTCAAATTGACTTTCTTTATAGATACTGGTGCGTAGGAGACCAAAATGACACCACATAGGGATTTACGTCATAGAATCTCATCGTCATGGATCAAGGCTCAAAATATGAATCTATTAATGTCTTCACTACTTAAAGAAACATTCATTCTTTATTATCCAGTATAGAATATTGGAGAATACTTAGATCCCGCATGATCCACCTGATAAGACATAAAATAGAAATATCACAACAAACCAAAGATAAATACAAACAAAACTACTATCTGTTACTTGCCCCATTTCAAGTTGTGGACATGATGGGGTGGTGCCAAACTCTTGTTACTGAGAAGTTGGGTGAGCAAGAAGATGTTCTGATGAATGAGTAATTCTCAGAGGTTACTATAACTATATGACTCTGGTGAAGTTGAGTTTATTTAATGGATTCATCTTCTGGTTTTGATTTCCATTAGTTTTCCATGAGATTTACTAAAAGTTTTCGGACCGCTTTTATGATTTGTTAGATTGCATTAGTTTTGTCTGGTAGTCTTAGATTTACATATAGTTTCTGTTTATTGTTTTTCTTTTCCCAAAAATCAATTCCTTTTCTATAATCTGATTAATCCATTCGTATCTTTTATTATGAAGAACTAATCTTTTGATGTGCAGTACTCGCTCGATAATTTAGTAGTGATCCAGTGGTGGTTTTCAGGGAGCAGTGGTGTTGGGTTTTTTTCAATAGTAACCTCGTTCGAATGAGTGGTGAGATTCTTTACTTCGGTATGGAATCGACGATCTCTTCCGAGATTTGTGGCATGCTAATAACAGTGGTGTTTTTAGCATTTATCTCATATACTGTAACAGCCAAATCGGTGGTGTTTTCTACCATTCTTCAACCTAATCGTCTTCATAACAACCCAGAAATCATCAAAACCATGACGATTCATCATAGGGAAAGCTTCAAACTGCATTCGTATGAGGGTAGTTATGGAAATTCACCAACAACAAAAAACGCTTACAAGATATTCAAAATATTTTGAATTCCTTTTACCAATTATAGACTCAACATTTTCTGCGGATATCACTGGGAATATTTGTAGACTTTGTCCAAAAAATGAGTATAATTTTGGCAAGGTCTGTTATATAAAGAGAAACCCTAATTGTATGTTCGTGTTTATAAAGAAAAGAGATTCTAGGGTGTCTAATCACAGCATCCATCACGCAAAAAAAAAATGTCTCAAATCTCAAATCTTTAATTGGCTGCAATTATTAAAAGGATGAAAGAAACTAATCTAAATCATTCAGTAAGCCTAGGAAGCAGTCTAATATCGACAGAGGAAGTTGATGAAGCGGCTAATAAGTTGATGAAGTTGATGAAGCGGCTAATAAGTGGAAGGAGTCCAAAGGAATAACTGTCTTATTGGAAAAGTTGTTTCAAAAGATGATGCAGACTATGAAGGAGTCCAAATAGACGTGAACATCATATGGAGAAGGTACCGTAAGGTGGAGATACACACAATGGGTCGCAACTTGTATGTCTTCAAATTCAAAAATGTAGAAGAGGTGGAAGCTGTACTAAAAAAAGTCCCTTGGATTATGGAATTTAATCTGGTGGTTTTGCAAAAATATGATGCCTCAATCCATCTTAAGGATTATTCCTTCACACATCAAGTATTCACAGTGTTAATCAGTGCGCTAGCATTGGAATATCTAGACAAAGGAATAATAGACAAGATGTGTAAGGATATTGGGAGGAGAATTGATGAAGACTCCAAGCCGGGTTACACAATCAGAGGAAGAATGGTGTATGCACGAATTGAAGTTGACTTGAGAAAACCTCTTAAATGAGGTGTTTGGCTCCTAACTGCTGCAAAGGAAAGGGTGTGGGTTAAATACCACTTCGAAAAGCAACCCAAAAAAATATGCCCTCACTGCTTTGTCCTAGAACATAATGAAGAAGATTGTGAAGAAATTGCATGAAGTCTATTCATTTATCGTATGACAGAAAAACAGTTTGCAGACTTCTATGCTAAGCATGAACATAAAGTTCAGGAGATGATGCAAAATGCTGAAAGATCGAATACTGCTGATGGGCTGAGCAAACCGAATAATGGGCTGGTGGATTCAGATGAGGAAGGACCCGACCATAGGAAAAATAAAATACTAAGAGATGATGGGATCGAAGATAACTACTTTCTAATTGAGCAGAATTCCCAAATCAATAACCAAAACCCTAGCTGCACCAACTCTGAAACCAATCAAACCCAAATCAACGGTAGGGTCTGTAACACTGAGATCAGAGCCACAAGTGCAAGAGATGATGATTTCAACTTAGAGGATGTAGATAACGGAGGATTGATTGAAAAAACCCATCAACCCCCCACTATTGAATCTTGGATGGGTACTGCAAATCAGGTTCGCAAACTTTTTAAATTCTTCTCCTATCTGAAAAATTATTATATTCCTCTTTTTAGGTTTGAAATTTTTCTTGTTACAAAAACGAAAATCCTCTCATGGAATGTTCAGGGGTTTGGGACTAAAAACACTAGAAACCACCTCAAATATCTGGTTAGAGCTAATGACCCAGATATAATCTTCTTATGTGAAACTAAATCCCATAGTAAAAAAACGCAGAGATTGGTATCTAGATACAACTATCCTAATATTTTGTTCTATGACCCAATAGGTTATTCCTATGGATTATGCCTTCTCTGGAAAGATGGCATTGATCTCACAGTTGTTGATCACAAGTTTAATATTATAAGTTGTTTACTTAGGTTTGATGCTAGAACAAATCTGTCTCTTTTTACTTGTATGTATGGGAAATTGAATGAGGTTGATAGGAGAACCCAATGGAACTACCTGAATGATATTAGTGTCCAATATAATTTTCCCTGGATCCTTGCTGGGGATTTGAATTTTATCCTCACTAGATATGCAAAAGAGGGAGGTCTCCCTACCTCCCAATCCTATTTAGATGCTAATAATCTGCTTATTGACCAAATTGGCCTAGTTAGTATGCCCTATATAGGTAATCCATTCACTTGGACTAATAGGAGGGACAAAGGGGAGCTTATTCTAGAAAGACTAGATAGATTTCTAGCTACTCTAAATTGGATGGATCAATTTCCTAATTTAGCAGTCTATCATCTGATTTCTATAGAAAGTGACCATTGCGCTATTCTGCTAAATACTTCTAAAAAAGAAAACTCTACACAGAGACCTTTTAGATTTAATAAGGCTTGGTTTAGAGATGCTTCGTGCACAGACTTGATTCAAAATAACTGGAACTCTAATAGGGAGGGCTCTTGTGCTTATAGGTTCTCTAAAACTTTATGTGCTACCAAAGCTGTGCTAAGGGACTAGAATTATAATACTTTTGGGAATATCAACACACAAATTAGGAAAATAACTTGTCAAATACAAGACCTAGAGAGTAGAAATAGTGTGCATGATAGGAACAGAGTTATTGAAATAAAACATAGCCTTGAAATTGGTATAATGTTGAGCATGATTTTTGGGTCCAAAGAGGAAAAGAAGATGCTTTAAAATATGATGATAGAAACACTGCCTATTTTCACAACAAGGAAAATTTTAGAAAAAAAAAGACTCAAATAGATGCCATAATAAATGACCTAAGCCTGTGGTTGACTGATAGAGAGCAAATTGCTGACACTATTAGAACTCACTTCTTTTACATGAGTAGAACAACTAGTCCTGCCGACCCTCATGAGTATTTGAGTCGCATTGAGCCTTGTATTACAGAGGCTGATAATCTTCTCTTAACTAGACAGCCAAGTTCTGAGGAAATAAAGCAAATTGTCTTTAGTATGCAACCGTGGACCATGCCAGGTCCAGATGGCTTCCCTCCTAGATTTTACCAGGAAATGTGGCCGACGTTTAGAGAAGATGTGGTTAAGATGGTGCAAGCCTTCTTCAACTCTAAGCATCTCCTGAAACAGTTAAATCATAATTTTACTTCTTTAATTCCGAAAAAAGACTATCCTGTTAGTCCTGCTGACTTTAGGCCCATTAGTCTGTGCAATGTGGCATATAAGATTATATCGAAACTCATAGCTTCTAGATTAAAGCCTTTACTAAACAAGTTTATTTCTCTTTTTAAGAAAACTTTTCTTTCTGGTAGAGTTATTACTGATAATATAGTTATTTCTCATGAATCGATCGACTCTATGAGGAAAAATAGGTATGAAAAGGGTTGGATGGCTTCTAAACTAGATATGTCGAAGGCTTTCGATAGGATAGAGTGGAGATTTCTTTTAGCTACTCTGAAAAAACCAGGCTTCTGTGATGATTTTTGTCTTATTATTGAACATTATATTTCTACTGTTTCTACTTCTGTATTGTTGAATGGCTCTCTGGGGGAGGTTTTTACACCCCAAAGAGGTCTGAGATAAGGCGATCCCTTGTATCCGTACCTATTTATAATATGTATGGACTCACTTTATAGAGCTCTTCTGTCAGCATAAATAGATAACAAGATCCATGGTGTTAGAGCACTGCTAGGTCGAACTCGCAAGCGTTGCTATCTCAAGCTTGTTTGTCAAGTTTAGTTGCCAAAACTATAAGTCCTGATTTCTAGTCTACTTATAGCTAAGTCTCGGATTAGGATAGTAAGTTTAGTTGAGCCTTAGACTCCACGGCGTTCATCGAATGAAGACGAAGAACTACTTAAGGGAACTTGTGGAACTTCATCAACAAAAGGTATGTGGAGACTTGAACTTATCTATCACTCAAAAGTCTATCTATTCTATCTCCTCACTTCTTCACATTTTTCAAGTCTTCACGTAATACTTGTAATGTCTCATATCTTAATACTTTCAAGCTAACCTATATGAAGTTGACTCTAGTAAATAATCAAGCGACTCTTTAAATGAGTTTTGATTCACTAAAATATGACAACCAAACTTGATATACCAACGCTTGGTGGGTTCAACTGAGCTATGCTCTAGCTATCTCCCCTTTTTGTCAATTTTAGTGACAAAACTCTTACATCATATGGATAAACAAATTACAAGAATTCATTACACATACGCTTGATTCCCAAAATTCAACATCACAATAACCAGTATACATTCAATCCATAAATGTCGCTGTTAACATTATAATAACAAAGCTAATACTCCCCCTAAAGGTAAGATATGTAAATTTTCAATCCGCACATATTTGTTATTTCCATCATCATATGATATGTTACTCCCCCTTAGTTTATGCTTTACTCTTTCGTTAGATATAACGTTTGAGCACCATTGTCCTTTCCTTAGTGATACCAAATCAATACAAATCAATATAAGTATCACTTGTTTACTCCATATATTTCTTCCCCTTTTTGTCACAAAATGACAAAGGTACGAGCAAACAATAAGACAAACTGAAAGGAACTTACAAATCTTACAAAGAGACTTGCAACCTATAAGAGTTAAGCATGAGGGTTCCACACACCATTTTTGATAACCAGTATCAAAACCGAAACTATAAGTAATTTTGTTTTGATATGTTACCAAGGAAACAATTGCCCGAAGCAATTTTCCCTAAATAGTTTAGCAAACCAAAAATCGACTAAGCACCTTAGTTCCTTCGCAAAACCGATTGCACAAATACAATCGCTTGTTTGATAAGACCAAAATAAAGTTAATAATTAACTCTATTTTTCTCATCAGGTTCTAATTATTCAAATAATAACTTAGACCTTTCACTTTTAAACAAGACAAGTACTAGGTTAGTTAACAAGCATTTCTTGTTAAGGCATTCGATTAGACTTGAATAACCGAAACCTCCACTTTGATAAGTCTAACTAAGATTAGAAAACTTAGTTTCTCTTATCCGGAATCGAATTGGACTAAACAATTGATCCCAAAAACATTTTTGTTAAGCCATAAACAATTCATACAAACCAAATAAATCAACCTGCATAATTATTTACCTCAATCGGAAGCAATTGAAACAACATAGACATTAAAGCACCGCAATTGCATCGAAATTTTGTAAGTCTAAACAATTGATACCAAACAATAAAGCAAGATAACAATAGTTTTTCTTAATCGGAAACAATTGAATCACACACACATCCATACACAAACAATGTAATATACATCAATTGTACCGAAATTTTGTTAAGCAAAAGCAATAAATATATGCAATAAAATCAGGCTTTTCTTAAACAGAAAAACGATTAACTAACAAAGTTTTTACCTAAAATTCCGCATCCTCTTCACCTCAGAACGATATATCATTAAGCATCAGTTCAAGATAGAACTCTCCCCCGTTGTGTTGTCATCCTCTCGGCAAAACAAAAGAACAACAACAAAGAGCAACCTTTACCAGAGAAAGGCTGAAAACCGGTTTTAACTATTGCAATGCAAAAGTTGAAACCCCGAAACACATATGCTTTTATGCTAAACCAAAACGATTCAACATATTGTGACTTTTTCACATATTGTTTCAAATAGAACCCCTCATGATCCTTTGATAAAGCCTACCAACATGGGCTAGAACTTAATCCCGCTAAATCAAAAAGTCACCCAAACCATAAGGGTTCACACATATGAGATCAAATATTAAGGTCATGAAAACCGAAATCAAATATCCCATAAACATACATAACAATAATATAAAGCATTCAAGCACAAACGAAAACTATCACAAGAAAAATTATAAACTAATAATTTTATTCATAAATAAGATAGTTTTATTCATAAAAGACCTTAACAATTATTGAAAGATCAAAAACTGATGTCTATTCTCTTTGCAACTCAATCCTTCATATCAGTGCTAAAGGAAGGTAGATTATTACTTTCAGTCTTCATCTTGTGAATTTCTTCAAGTAGATAACCTTGTTGCTTGACCATAATTTCTTGCAGCTGAGAAATTTTCGTGAAGGATTTTGCAAGAGCATGTAATTCTGTCTTTGATTGAACACAGAAGTGTGTCAATGCTTCAATACACTGACCTTTCTTCAGCATATCCTCTCTTTCCTTCTTGCTAAGCCAATCTCTCTTTTTGATTTTACTCTTAATATCAAGAGAAGATGCAGACTTATTCTTAAGTTGATCTTTCTGATCTAGCATCTTATCAAGAGAAGATGTTGGATCCAGACTCATGGTTCGGACAAGGAATGACCAAAGAATGAGAAGTATCTTTTTATAATTTTCATACTTCCGAAAATATAATATTCCTATAAATACGAATATCTCAAATATTTTTCAATCACTAGATTTTATTCCCATAATCTACACATAAGTGCCTTGATTTTTCTTCTTCCTCACTCAAAGATTTGGCACACGTGGTGAGGAAAGAATTCTAATACCGATCAGTTGGTATTAGTATGAGATTTACTCTCATTATGGAATTTTGAACAACCAGAGTGTTCTTGATCTAGTATAGTATGAAAGGATCTCCTTTTGTTACCTCGAACTAACGAAGTATCTTGAGATTGACAGGAGTTGCATATGCAACTTTTAGCAATTCTGTTTTTGAGATAGTTTTTGCATCTTGTATTATTTTTCCATTTACCATTAGATGATTTAATAACATCAGATGACATGTCCATTTTTAAAATGAGTAAATCACAAATGGAGGAGGAAGAAATAAGATTGACAACTAATGCAATATTATTTGTTTCCTCTTCTTCATAATTATATGAATCAGAGCTCTCATCTAGAGTTACAGCAAGAGCTTTGCTTTCAGTGTATTTCTTAAGATTGTTATAGTCTTTAGCAATATGACAAAATCCTTTACACTTGAAGACCTGAGGCTGATATTCATCATCTTCTTCCTGATCCTTTTTGACAGGGACTCGATCATGTTGACAATAAAAACGATGAGTATCCTTTATGAATCTCTTATTTATTTTCTTTAAGAGATCTCGAAACTGTCTAGTAATCAATGATAATGATTATTCAATTTCATCGTCAGAATTTTCTGCAATCTATTCATCTGAATCATCCATCTGTCTATTCCTCTCAAATGGAGCTTTCAGAACTTTTACAACTTTAAAAGCGATTCCTTTTGTTTGAATAGACTGTGATTCATGATCAAAGATCTTTAACTTTCCAATGAGTGTGCATCGTGAGAGTGTTGAAAGATCATTTACTTTTATGATTGCATGCTTTTTAGAATCGTATCTAGATGGAAATGATCTGAGAATTTTGCACATTATATCTTTTTCAGAAATAATCTTTCCAAGAGAGAAATAAGAATTTACCATCTCAGAGAGTTTAATATAAAACTCTTCAAAAATG
The DNA here is from genome assembly GCA_023531105.1 of Papaver atlanticum. Classification (NCBI taxonomy): domain Eukaryota; kingdom Viridiplantae; phylum Streptophyta; class Magnoliopsida; order Ranunculales; family Papaveraceae; genus Papaver; species Papaver atlanticum. Next base: position 2,359,193 of record JAJJMB010002292.1, on the reverse strand, counting down.
TCGTTGTCACCCATTCGAAGGTTTTCCCAATCGGACGTAAGAGTTTGAAGTCTAGCTTCTTTCTATGATGTGTTTCCTTCGAATAAGATCTGAAAATTATCCCAAGTTTCTTTCGAAGTTTGACATGTTGATACATGATGTTGTAGATCACGGCTTACAACATGTATTATAGCATTCAAACTATCTGAATTCTGCTTTGCAAGAGCCTTTTCTTCGTTTGAAAAATCTACTAAGCGTTTAAACTCAGTTTCCGAATTTTCTATCTTTGGACGAATATAACCATCGATGACTAATAACCATGTATTAAAGTCTCGTGATTGAAGAAAAGATCTCATAGCAGATTTCCACCATAGATAGTTTAATCCGTCAAATATTGGAGGTACGTTAATTGAAGTCGATTCATGAGAACTCGAGTTCATTGCTTATAGGATGGATCGCACCAAACACATATTGTTATATCTATTCGTGTTTGCCTGCTCTGATACCAATTGAAAAGACGAGGGTACCCAAATATACCTCAATCTAAAACTTTTCCACCTATAAGTCCTTTCTCCGAAAGTGATTGTCTATGGACTGAGTCGAGACAATACAACTAATCGGTTCACACTTCATGTGATCGTTTATGGATACGAGATCGAGACAATACGATAACAAGATAACTTGTGTGATTGACTATGGATACAAGATCGAGACAATACAACAACGAAGTATGTTTACTTGATAAAAGATTTGAACTTAACCAAACACAATAGGATTGCTATCAAGTAAATAGGAATTAATGTTTGTGTATATTGCTTCTAATTATAATAAAACAATTATAATTGCGGAAATAGAAAAGTAAAAGACACAACAAGATTTTGTTAACGAGGAAACCGCAAAGGCAGAAAAACCCGGGACCTTGTCCAGAATTGAATACTCTCAGGATTAAGCTTAGCTATACAAAATCTAAACCAACTTCGTATAATTGAGACCAAGCAACTAAACCTATAGTTCACCTAGTTCCGTCTGTATCCCTACGCCTCCAACTTGCAATAAGTCACGCACTTGGAACAATTCTTTTGGTTCGTATTCCAAATAGTAAAGGAACAACAAATCTGTTCGGTAACAACTCTTTTCAATCAAGTGATATGAGTTTGAAAAAAGGATCTTCCGTTTATCTCAATAAACTCCTTTATCAGGTCCTTAGATCTATCTAATAACAACTACCAAAGTAATTGTCAAGATTTTGCAATCAATACTTTGAATCACAAAGAATTGTATTGATGCCGATCTACTCAACTAATCAATCCAATCTATCACAAAGATAAACCGATTATGGTTGGATCCTTTTCCAGCTGAAACAAGTATTGTGCACACCAAAGATTATGAACCCAAATATCTTCTTTGTCTTCAAATCTTCTTAGATCTTCAATAAACACCTGCACACAATCAACTTGAATCTCTTGTGATCAATCACACACAGAACGGAGTTTGTTAACAATGGATTATCACAAGACGTTTTTAGAATATAAACAGTCTAAAGATCCCCATTGAAACTTCGATCTAGTTTGAGTGAATCTTATATCAGAAAAGAAGATTCTCAAGCATAAACAAACTAGGTGCAATCAAAGTTCAACAATCGTTAGTCAATCAAATCAATCGAAAACTAATAATAAACTGCAATTATCTAGTTTCCCACCAACGTTACTAATAGAGCTTCTCGATCCTAAAGAAGTCTTTAAACCGAGCGGCCGTAAGAGATTTCGCCTAATTAGGTTACTTTCCTCTCCGAATAGGCGACTCCACCAGTAACAACACAACTAGGTAGTTTGCTGGGTCTGAGGATTAGTTTGCTTGAAATGCAAATTTCAATATTTATAGACTAAGGAAGTTTGGACACCAAGGAATTTTAAAAACTGAAAATATTCTCAAGATATGCAATATATTACTAAATTCGGTTTCCATAATTCCTGTAAATGCTTTGTCCAAATATTGACCGAAATCTCAGTAGAAAATCTCCAATTAGTAAATGCACATTACCAATTTTTATTTTCTAAAGATATGCATTTTAATTGATGGAAATTAAAAGCATATAAAACTAAAAACCTTAATTAAAAGATTCTCAATTTATTTCGATCCGGGATTTTCCTTTAGCTATTAAGGAATATCTTTTAACAATAAAAGATAAGGGTTGTTGCACATGTTCAAAGTATGTCGACATCTTTACTTGGTAAAACCTTTTTCATATTTACCGTCTTGGAACCGATTTGCCACACTTCCAAACAAGTTTAGAATTGGTTCATCTGACTTCCAAGAACTACGTGATTGATTATCCTATCAAATCACCAATCATGGGTTTCACGGTTCTACCAAAACAAGTTTCGGTTCCACCTCCATGTGGGTACTTGAATTAGTCACGCTAGTTACCAAAACTTGGTTGACTAGGTACTAGGATCGGTTCCCACATATATATGGTATCTAAGTTGTATTCGCTGTACATGTTCATAGGATCTGTTCCCAATAACTAAAAACGTATTGCACATGTTCATAGGATCTGTTCCCAATAACTAAAAACTTGTTGCACCTCTTACAAGGATCGATTCCCTTTGTGTGATCGGTTGCACCTCTTACTAGGATCGGTTCCCTAATATCTAGAGTTGGTCATACCAATTACAACAAATCGATCATACCATCTCAGGTGATTACTTAAGATCGATTTCACTAATAAAAGTCATAACAATACAAAAGTCAGGCTTTGTGAATAGTTTTACCAAGATACATAAACAAGTTATGAGCGGTTATACTAAACACACATATTGGTAATTCAAAAGATTTGCAATGAATAACAATACCAATAAGTCTAGCGGTTTCCCTTTCAATTCATAAAATAAGTTCATGAATTTACTTCCTTTAAACGAATGTAAAACATTGTTTCCTATGACGAAATCTTCACCCATACCCATACATAATCACAATAGCGTTCATACGATTATGTCGATGTCTTATATACGAAGTTCAAAAGATAAGCGTTATACTTCGTATTGTATTCCTTAATACTATGTCTAACTAGAGTATAATCATTCACAGCTTCGCAATTATGTTTTCAATATGCACGACTTGAAAGATACGTTAGGGAATGAAACATTTCAAATCAAATATTACTAACCTCAAGTGAAAGGATGATGTCGTCGTTGTATCTCTTCACTTCTTCACATTCTCCAAGTCTTCACGTAATACTTGTGATGTCTCATATCCTAATACTTTCAAGCTAACCTATACAAAGTTGACTCTAGTAAATAATCAAGAGACTCTTTAAATGAGTTTTGATTCACTAAAATATGACAACCAAACTTGACATACCAATGCTTGGTGGGTTCAACCGAGCTATGCTCTAACACAAAGTATGTGTACCCGTATGCGTACTGGCGGTTGTTGGAAATCCGGGCAAGTATGCGTACAGATTGCGGATCGCAAATTATTATTTGTTTGATTGCGGATTGAGATATAACTCTTTGATATACTTTTCTTAAGATTAAGTCTAACTATCTAGTTGATTCTCTTGAAAGTATATTGGAGTTAGTCCATACAGATTGCTAAGCGAAATATTGGGTGAGGTTGTTAGACCCCCGCTTTTTCACATGGTATGAAAATTAATAATAATTGTCCCAGTGTGTCTCACCTTTTTTTTGTTGATGATTGTTTGATTTTTGCTAGAGCCAGTCCTAAGAAGCTAGAACTCTATCCAATATCATCCAACAATTCAGTATATTCTCAGGGCAATCAGTGAACTTTGACAAGTCAGGGATATCATTTAGCCCTAAATTACCAAATAGTATTAAAGTAGAGACATCTAATATTTTGCATATTAAGAGACTGGCCTTGCAGGATAAATACCTTGGCGTACCACTTCTCCTGCAACGTAACAAGGTTCAATCCTTCACTTCCTTGCTTGATAAGGTAAAGGACAGACTTTTACCTTGGAAGTCGAAATTTCTAAATCCTCCAGGTAGAACTACTTTAACTCAATCTGTGTTAGGTACAATGGCTACTCACCAAATATCCGTTTTTCCCATGCCTAAGGAAATTACAGATAAACTCGATAGTATTCAAATGCATTTTTGGTGGAATAAGAATGCAGGTGAAAGAGGGTTCTTTCCAAATAAATGGGACGATATTTCCATACCTAAAGAGGCTGGAGGTTTGAACATTAGAAAGTCTCATATCCTTAATCAAACTCTGTTAGCCAAACTGGCCTGGAGACTTTTGCATGAGTCTACAACACTCTGGATTCAAATTCTAGCAGGTAAGTATTTCTATAACCTTAATCCCCTGATGGATGCTATTAATTCTCATGGCTCGTGGGTGTGGAGAGGGATATGTCAGGGTTTAGAAATAGTAAAAAAACATTATTGTATAGAAGTAGGTGATGGCACTGATACTCCTATATGGAAGGCTAGATGTATTCCAAATAGGAACCAACCTCCTAGATCTCAGTTTATGTCACAAAATATGAGCACTGTCGATCAATTGATTAACAAAGACACTAAGACTTGGAATCAGCCTACAGTTAGAGCTTTATTTGATGTGGATACATTTTAGCAGTTGGAATTCCTTACTCTGGAAAGGATAGGATTATTTGGAAACCTGCAAGCAACAGTCTTTTTTCAGTCAAATCGGCCTATAGAGCTATCCTAAATTCTACTACTAATGTGTTGAGTATGATTGCTAGCAATGATATTGTATGGACATCTCTGTGGAAGAGTAAACTTCCACCTAAAATATTGCACTTTTTGTGGAAATGCCTTCATAGGTGTCTGTCTACTAGAGACAGAATTTCGAAATTCTACTCTCATAAGGAAACTGTCTGTCCCCTCTGTAATTCAGTGCCTGAATCCACTGATCACCTATTTTCAGAGTGTATTTTCACTAGAAATGTCTTGAATAATGTTGATGCAAGTCTTGCGAATTACAATAATGGAGTTGGTTTTACTGATTGGTTAAAAAGATGGTTCATTTCTGAAGTGCAAAGTAGACCAACAGATTTGTATATGTTCCATTTTTCTTTTTATAATGTGGTATGTGTGGAAAAGCAGATGTACTGTTATTTTTGATAAGGTGCAGGTTCAAGCTACAATAGTAGCTATGCAAGCTAGACAGCACCTAGGAGATTGGTATGAAAGCCTTCAAAGTCCAAATAACAGCACCCAAAATAGGGAGAGTACGGTGCCTTCTTTTCAGTGGAAAGCCCCAGATTCACCTTATGTTAAAATTAACTTTGATGCAGCTTATAATCATAATACTAAAGTATCCAGCATTGGACTAATTCTTAGAAATGTTTCAGGGATTTGCGAAGGAGTGAGATGCTGTCCAGGAAGCTTTCTAGATGCAGAACAAGCTAAAGGGAAAGTGGCGTTAGAAGCAGTAAGGTGGGCAGTGAGAAAAGGAATAAAGCATCTGCATCTTAAAGGGGGAAGTTTTAATGTAGTTAACGTAATAAATGGAAGTATACATTTTGTCAAGTGGACAACTAGGAGTCTAATAGTTGATACTGTTTATTTTCTAAAATTTCTGGATAGTTGGAAATGTTCTTTTATTCCAAGAATAGGAAACAATGCTGCAATGAAATAACAACATATGCTAAGACCTTACCAGTAGTTGAAGAATGGTGTAACAATTGGCTTGGGCAACTTACAGGTTCAATTAGTGCAGATGTAATCAATTACTCTCAGTAGTTAAATAAAAAAATTTATTTCCTATTAGGAAAAAAAAGCAAGAAGATGTTCATGAACCATCTCATAATGATAATCTTCGTCTCTTGTACTTGGAGTATGATTTATGAGGTGAGACTTCTTAACCATGTTTACGAATCTCCGTCTAGTTCCCTTCTTGTTGAAGATGTGATCAATATAATGAGTTCCATAACCAATTGGATTAGCTATCGTCAGTGCAGTTTTCCTTTTGGGAATCATGTAAGACCTCCTAACGTGTCCACAATAAAAGCAAATTTTACCATAGTTAGAGCATTACATGGAATGACCTTATTCTTGATCGAAACAAGATATTGCAAGAATTTAAGAATATTCTTAATGGATATGAAGAGATCTTCGTCTATAGACCTTCCTTTGTTGCATTCCTTAAACATACTGAGAGACAACCTTTTAAGATAGCGAAGCCTCATACTCTTGACTGATAGATTCTTGACTTTTTATCTTGTTAAGGGAATTTTTATTTTTCTTTAACTTCTTTACCACTAACTGAGAGATTGGAGGTCTTGGTGGAATTGAAAGTATTAAGAGAAACTGAACAATTAAAGGGTTATTTGACAAAAAATACTCTGACGAATCTTTAAGGAATTTTGGTGTATATTACAGGAGAATGAAACGAGCCTCCCAAAGCAGTTTCCCATTAGTATATACTATTAAGGTCAATTATAAACACATACTTGTTAGGTATAACAGTGTTTGCCTGCTCTGATACCAATTGAAAAGGAGATGGTACCAAGTACACCATCAACTTTTACGTTCGGCAACCTGTATAGACAAAACCTAATATAATCACAAGTAGATCCAATTAAAGATCCTTGAATGCGATTATATATAGAGTTTCTCTCTTATGTCTTTCATAATCAATATGTCTAGACACAAAGTCCATTAACCCCATCGTGTAGAAGCCTACTTTGACGATCTCACAAATCAATATTAAAGTTTAAGCAAGTCGTATCCAAATTTTGCAAAGTACGAGACTTGTTATTTAACTTTTAAGATATGAATTCTACAAGCTAGTCTCGTAATCGATCATAATTAATAAAGGTTTAAACATCTAGATTGATATACGTACTATTTGTGTAATCATATTATAAAGATAAACAATATAATGCGAAAATGGAAAAACACAAGCTACCAGAAGTTTTGTTAACGAGGAAAACTGTACCTACAGAAAAACCCAAGACCTCATCCAGATTTGAACACCGAACTGTATTAAGCCGCTACAAACACTAGCGTCAACTATCATATTTCAGACTGGAATGTAATTGAAATCGAATTAACCATCCAAGCAATTAAGTTCTAGTCGTGCTCCTTATGTCCCTTGAACTAGGTTTCACGCAATTGATTACCTTAGCTAACGTCTTTTACAGCCTAATAGTTTCTTCAACCTCAGTGGAGACTTTCGATACCAATCTACCTCTAAAAGATTAGCCTATTTAATTTCCCTTTAGATCATATAGATCAGGGTATGGAAATGTGTTTGCAATAGACAAAGCTAGCAAGCCTCACAAATCCGGAACACTTACACTCAATGCTGAGAAGCCTGAATAATTAAAAACCTCTCAAGAACAATCTAGATCGATTCATAAAAGATTTATATGTCTATCTTAAAGAATCACAAAGTACGGGACTAAGAGGACTTTGCGATTTCTAACTATCTCGTTCCTGATCTAGGAAATCAAGAGTCTCGAAGATCAATAAGAACAAGATGATCATGATACACTAACTATTAAGGTAAAGATAATCGGACCCGACTTCATGAATTCCTAAGTGAAGTCTTTAGGTCGTAAACCTAATTATGTTTCTCAGAGGAAACCTAAACCAATAGAGGACGACTCTAGTTTACAACTAAAACACACAGAAATGTCAGGGATTGAAGTTCCCAGTTATTTTTTGAATTTTTATATTTATAGATTTTTAAGACTCAAGATAGCTTTGAATTTAATGTATGATAATCTGAGATTCAAGCGAACACTTTCTCTCCTTAGATGAAATTCATATGGAATTCATGTTAGCATGCGAGAAGTTTGTCATGAAATTGCACCAAATAATATACACTATGGTCCTAGTTTTGGAACTGTGTATAATGATAGTTCATGGAAGATATGCCTTACGAACTTTATCAAGCTTAACCGTGTTTAATATCAAACACTTAAGGCTTTTCACTCGTAAGGCAAGATTAGAACTGTCGAGATTTGGATTTTGGATCCTTAAAGAGCTACTTATGATATGAATACTCTTTAAATAAAAATTTCATGCTCTTAAGGAGTTGTCAATATTCAAAATTATGCTCTTAAAGAGCTTGTTTTCACTCTCAAGGAGTTTGGTATAATCCAAGTTATCTCTTATAGAGATATTGAAATTCAAAATAATTCTCTTAAAGAGTTGTTTAACATTGTTTACACTCTTTAAAAGTTATTAGGCTTCACTGCACTTTATTCAGCTAACTGTTGTCCAATCCATCTTTGTTGCAGGTAGTTGTGTACCATGTATAAAGGCTTAGCTTTTTTCTGCCACCTTTTCTAGAGATGTAAAATATCTTTCTGTCATCATATAGCTTGCTCCGTTTAAGGGTTATGGATATAGATGTAGGTACCTGTCACTCACACTTAGAGGTTGCAATAGTAGTAATTCAATATCAAAATGAATTCAAATTTCAACCTCACTTCATGGGAAGATTCAATGTATATATATAAGGATACAACTAAATTGATATTTTTCATCTTGATAGCAAGCAATCATTCAGGTGTTGTTAGAAACAGTTAAAACGGATAAGAGATAAACAGAAAGAGATAAACAGATATTGACAAGTATAGCTAGATATAACTGCAAATTTTTTTTCCAAGAGATATAAAAGAATACGTAGTCTCATTTGAATTAGAAAATAAAACTATATTAACAATCGAATTAAGTTGAGAATACTTAGCTAAAGATAAAGCTCTCAATGCATACTTGAGATATATGGAAGATGCTTGAGTTACACATGCAAATAATGCTATCAGTTAAGTATTCCATACTTTTGAGCCTTTCCTTTATACAAAAACATTTAGAATACATAGTGGTGGAAAACAAGTATCTTGTCAATAACTTTTAAGTATTCCAAAGCTTGGCTAAGTTAGGCTAGATAAAGAGCGGCAGAGATTTGTCTAGGAGGGATAAATCTACGGCCGTGGTTTTTACAACTAACCATTATAAATACTTTATTAATTAGTGTCCTATTAATTGCTCATGATGAATGATTAATTAACTTTTTATGATAAATGTTCATTTAATAAATCTAATAAAAATATGTATTTTATTAATAAATAAGTTTATTAAAAACTATATATATATTGATCGGTAAAGAATTTGGTGCTGGCGAGTTTCGAACTCAAGTAACTGGTATCATCACCCAATGACTTTACCACTGTACTACAGTGACCCCGGTTAAAAATTATATTAATAATTTTTAATGATGGTAGTGAAAGAAGCAGTGGGTGGTGGGAACTGTGGCGGGTATTTGTGAGTGGTGGAGGTGGTAACTGTTAGAGCATTGCTCGGTCGAACTCGCAAGCGTTTCTATCTCAAGCTTGTTTGTCAAGTTTAGTTGCCAAAACTATAAATCTTGATTTCTAGTCTACTTATAGCTAAGTCTCGGACTAGGATAAAAAGTGTAGTTGAGCTCTAGACTCCATGGTGTTCATCATGCAAAGACGAAGAACTACTTAAGGAACTGGTGGATCTTCATCGACAAAAAGGTATGTGGAGACTTGAACTTATCTATCACTCAAAAGTCTATCTACTCTATCTCCTATCTTGAGATAAAAGTCATATTGCTATATAGACTTCGATTATACACACTTGCTATTTCGATCCGAGTTTAACTCGCTTATCTATTTCTCGAAATATGTGTTGGTAAGATTTCGCTTTGGCTAAGTTCATCTTTACAAGTGACGAAAGTCATGTTGATTATTTCAATATCTTGAAAATCGCTTTGATGAAAAATAGTGTGTGAATAACCTCTATTTAACATCCTCTAAGAATGTTTCAATGATTGAAATGAGAGTTTAGAATATATAATCATGAATGGATATAAACATTGTATGTGAACTCATACTTGTGTAAGTCCAAAATCCTTGAACCAAAGTATGCGTACTTTGCTGTTTAGGATGTCCGAAAACTAAGTCCGCGTACTGGCGGAAGTTCACATCCCGTGAATTTCTGCTGGAGTTTGTGAACTAAAAACAAGCTCAATCTGGGTACTTAAGTATGCGTACCGGTATGCATACTTGAGTGGCTTATTTTCTGAAAACGGTTTATTCGTGAACTTAAACTTATATAAACTAAGGAATGCAATTTTTGCAAACCGTGGCCATAATTTCATGAATCGATTCGAGTGAATCAAAATCGTTTTTGTTTCGATTGAGTCTCATATACTTCTATGAGATCTAAGCAATTGAACAACTCTCTAACTAGTTCTTTTGAGTAATTTGAACTAGTTATGGTGAAGATGAATAAGGTTGATATGAAAGTGCTCATATGGCTAACCATTGGTTAACTACTGTTGAACCAACTAGGTGTACACGTTTAGGTACGATTACTCAAACCTAAATGAAGTATATTTCATGTGTGTATAACAAGCTAAGATTCGATCTAACGGTTGAAAGATATTAGCTTGAATCTAATCAGGTTTTCATCTAACGGTGAATATTGAATGCTTTGTTACCAAGGTAACTTAGATTGCAAACCCTGATTTGGAGACCATATAAAGGAGAACTCTAGAAACTGGGAAACCTAATCCCCACACCTCTTTTGTGATACTAGTTGTATAAGCTAGAGTCTGTTATCCTTTAACCTAAGGTTTCTACTGAGACCCTATAGGTTAACGACTTCATTGGGATTGTGAAGCCAGACCCAACTATTTTCTTTGTAGTTGCGTGATCTGATCTTGCTATTTCTATCGTGATTGAGTGCAATCGTAAGATTGGCTTGAGATTAATTTCTCCGATAGGAAAGATAGAAAAGTAGTCATAAACATCTTCGTCTCATCGTTTGTGATTCCGCAATATCTTGTTTCGCTAGTCGATTAAGATTTTTGTGAGGTGATTGATAATTCTAGGCTGTTCTTTGGTGATTGATAATTGGTTCATGTTCACCTTGATTTATCAAAAGACGGAACAAAAACTCGTAGGTATATCTGTGGGAGACAAATTTATCTATTCAATAGACTTTCTGTATGATACATATTTGTTTATCAAGTCTTAGACTTTGGGTCGTAGCAACTCTTGGTTGTGGGTGAGATCAGCTAAGGGAATCAAGTGCGTAGTATCCTGCTGGGATCAGAGACGTAAGGAGCGTAACTGTACCTTGGATCAGTGTGAGATTGATTGGGGTTCAACTACAGTCCAGACCGAAGTTAGTTTGTAGTAGGCTAGTGTCTGTAGCGGCTTAATACAGTGTGTATTCAATCTGGACTAGGTCCCGGGGTTTTTCTGCATTTGCAGTTTCCTCGATAACAAAACTTCTGGTGTCTGTGTTATTTCTTTTTCGCATTATATTTTGTTATATAATTGAAATATCACAGGTTGTGCGTTTGTATCGATCAATTGGTAAATCCAACCTTTGGTTGTTGATTGAAATTGATTGATCCTTGAACATTGGTCTTTGGTACCATTCAAGTTTATTTCTCTTGTATTCAATCAGACTAGCAGATTTCTATTTGCTTAAGTTGGGATTGAATCGAGAAATTGAGATATAACTCTTTGATATGCTTTTTATTAAGATTGAGTCTGACTGACTAGTTGATTCTCTTAAAAGTATGTTGGAGTTAGTCCATACAGATTGCTAAGCAAAATATTTGGTGAGGTTGTTAGACCCCCGCTTTTTCAGCAACATTATTGGTGGTGGAAAACATAGTGGGCGTGGCTGGTTTTTATGTACGGTGGTGGATGTTAGTGAATAGTAGTGGACAATAATATTTTTGTGTCTTTACAAAATGGGCAACATTTTATTGTGATAGATGTAGTTAGATGTTTTTACAAAACAGAGCTTGGCTCAGTTAAGCTAGATAAAGAGCGACAGAGATTTGTCTAGGAGGGATAAATCTACGACCGTGGTTTTTTCAACTAACCATTATAAATACTTTATTAATTAGTGTCCTATTAATTGCTCATGATGAATGATTAATTATTTTTTCATGATAAATGTTCATTTAATGAATCTAATAAATACATATTTTTATTAATAAATAAGTTTATTAAAACTATATATATATATATATATATATATATATATATATATATATATATATTGATCGGTAAAGAATTTGGTGCTGACGAGTTTCAAACTCAGGTAACTTGTATCAGCACCCAATGACTTTACCACTGTATCCGATCGAATAAATCACGGTTTTTAGTATTAAAATAAAATTGATTACATTTTCAGAATACAAAACAAAGTTTGGACAAGTTAGGCTAGATAAAGAACGACTTAATTTATACTTGTAGAACATAAATCTACCGCTATAGATGATCACGTTTAATTAAAATTTAATATTAAATGTTCAATTGATATTTCATAATAAACGTTTCTTTAATTAATCAAATGAATATATTTTTGTTGATACATAATAAATTTATTTGATATTAACCATATCAGTAAGCATTAATGGTGGTTGTGATTGTGATGGTGAGCAGTGGTGGGGATGATGGTGGTGGGTATTGGTGAGACTAGTGGAGTGGTGACGATAATGTGGTGGTGGAAGAAGTAATGGTAGTAGGGTGAGAAAAGAGGTCCTAAGATAGGTAAATTAAGCACTAATGGTGGTTGTGATGGCTGGTGGTGGTGGTGGATCGGCGGTGGGGATAATTGTGGTGGGTATTGGTGAGACTGGTGGAGTGGTGATGATAATGTGGTGGTGGAAGAAGTAGTGGTAGTACGGTGAGAAAAGGTGTCCTAAGATAGGTAAATTATTTAGTCACCCTTGGTTAATTTTTTTTTGTTTTTTTTTTGTTTTTGTTTGTTTGTTTTAATTTGATTTTAGTTTTCAAAATACTTTTTAAAATTAAAACAATTTTTAAAGGCCATATTTTTCCAAAAATGAAGATGTTGTGATTTTAAGATTTGCCGGATAGGGGCAAGAAGAAAAATGAAACCTATAAAAAAAATTGACCAAACAGAAGGCTACGGGCGAATTAATTGTAATCGGTTCAGTTTCTCATATCTCTCTTTATTCCCCTTCTTTTGTCATGGTTTCTATTTCTGTCATTATTTCCCCCATACTTCATGGGATTATGCAAGGCTACACGCGAATTAATTGTAATCGATTCAGTTTCTCACATCTCTCTTTATTCCCCTTTTTTGTCATGATTTTTGTATTTGTCATTTCTCCCCAACTTCGTGTAATTATGCATGCTTGAGAAATAGTTCATGATAATAGGTAAAGAGACAAGAAAATAAATTGATCAATAATTAAATATTATTATAAATTTTATAAAAATGAATAAACACAAATCTATGTAAATTGGGAACCCAACAATTTATATCATAGAGAAAAATTAAATTATAATACTAACAGATTTTGCAAGATTAATCTAATTGATTTTAAAGTAATTTTAAGTGTTTTTAGTTTTGTTACAAGTTTTGTGAATGACCTTTGATGATATTTTTTTTGAAGTAGTGAACGAAGGAATGTTCTACTGCCCATAGGATTTGCTCTAACGATTAACTATGTTTGTCCTAAAGGGTTGTATGACTTACATACACAATATTAAAAGATTAGAGGATAAGGACATGTTTATTAACCAGCTCCTCAAAACATTTAGACCTAGATTGATCGGTTCGATTCTTCTCAGACAATTACGACATGTATGAATTGATAGATACATTTGAAACACATAACCTTTACCGTGGCGTTACGGCACAGGTTGAGACCTAGTATATATATAGACTATGGTATTTAGCTCTTGCATTGGAGCTTATGCTGCTATAATTAAGATTGGTGATTCCGACTAGGTTACCTACAAAAGCTCATGTAAATATGTAATGGCGTTTTGATCAAAAATTTGAGTGACATCACTTTTAGCTAATCAACAGAGATACTAATACTTATCTTTATTTCAGATAAGCCGGTGTTTTATCAGATTTGTGGTTGTTCTTGGACAATTTTATGCTTTCTGAGTAACCATCCACCCATATTCATATCAGGAAGGTGAAGATCATAAAGTAATATAATGTTTCTTCAAACTGCCAAACCTTTATATTTATGTTTTTTGTTGTGATGGAGCATCTAAAGGATACCTTGGAGTGGCAGGATATAGGTTTTTATGCAGGAATTCCTTGGGGGATTTCATTTATGCTGAATCTGGTGGTATATATATGTATAGGCACAAACTTAGTTGTAGAGATTTTGGCATTCATGAACGGGGGGTTAATTCAAAATGGTCTTTTGCACATCCTAATTCAATCAGATTTTATGGCTTAAATTTTCACATTGAGCTCTCAGCCTTGAGCCTTGGTTTGTGCGAGGTCGATGGAACTACATTGTCAATAAACTTCATCTTCTGCAGTTTAAGCACTGCTACCGGAAAATCAACTCCTCTGCGGACAATTTTGCAAAAAGAAAAGTCGCTAATCTAAACAAATGGCAAGTAAAGAGTCACACTTCAAGAACAGATTTTATAACCAAATTAAAATGATCTTATTATAGATATTTTAGATTTGAAGTGAGAATTTTTACTCTTCTTTTTGTTTATTACTTTTGTTTCTTTGTGATTGTACTTTTGCTGTAAAACTCTTATTTTCTTTTCAATAAATTATTAAAAAAAAAGTGTTCATCCAATAAATTTGATCCGAGTGACATCTTAGACTTTCCATCACATATTCTATGGAAAATAGAACCACTCTTATAACGCATTCCGCAATTAATTGGGGGATATGAACTATTTTTACCATCCTCACTATCTTACTATTGGGTGACTTAAAAATATAAAAAATCCAAATAACCCTTATTATCATTACCGTTTAAATTATAAAATTTAAGCTTTTTTAAAGTTTACTTTTTTCGAAAAACGCCATAAAAAATTTAAAATTAGAATAAAAAACTTAAAATTTAAAATAATTGTTTTCTAACAATAAATAATAAAAATTATTTTTTCAAAAAAAGAAATTTAAACTTAATTAAAAGTATAAGGACAATTTAGCCATTATAAAAAATATATGGATAAAAGGTTGTTCATTTTGCTTTATTCTATATCCCCAAATGAATTTCCATATCCCCCAATTGTGAGTTCGTATGTATTTGTTACACTTCATTCAATACATAATTGCAATCCTTTTTTTTTAACTCGTACTTACTTTTAATTTAATAAAAATTTGTAGTTATTTGTGAAGAAAAAAAAACTAAAAAAAAGAAAACACTTTTTGGATAAGGGACAACCTAAATTTTATATGAAATGTTCACAATCATAGAGTGTTTGGATGTACAGTCAGAGGTTGCTTTTCAACTTCTAAAAGTAGAAAAATCAGAAATCAGTTTGGCAATAATTTTACAGAACGACTTCTAGAAGCAGAAAAATCATCTTTTTGTGAAGCAAAATAGTTTCGCTTCTGACTTCTATTTCTGAAGAAGCAGAAATCAGAAGCAAATTTGTATACAAAAGCAGAAGCGGAAGTCAGAAACAAATTTGTATACAAAAACAGAAGCAGAAGTCAGAAGCAAATTTGTATACAAAAGCGCTATTAAAGAGCGTATTTTTGCCCGGTCTCTATGAATCGGACCTCTCCATGCACCCATACCCATTTGTATGTGTAGAGATGCAGGTGGCAATTGGCATCGATAGAATGAAAGAAATATAAAGAAATAAAATGTAAATAAAACAGTTAATAAGTGTGCATATGCATGGCACGTGAGTTTCAGCTAGTTCTAGAGTAATCTTAAGAACAACTAGTTCCTTTCTCCCACTAATAGATTAAGCCCTTCAAAATCTATGTTCTTCAAAATAAGATCGAGTTCACAGAAGATGAAGACAAATGACGCCTAACCTATGGATTTCCACATACAGATTTGAAGATTCTTTCATCGATTTCATACTATCTTTATCCTAATTTTCCCCCCTTTTCGATATCAGTCTTTTTGGAAAGGGAAGTTTGGGTTTCTCTTTAAAATTGTTATAAGAAGATCTAAAGTTCTTATTGTTGCTGTGAGTATACTTGAAGGAGTTGGAAGCCATGGCTGCTAAGGTTACAAGGTACATTTCCTAAACCCTAACTTTCTTTTACTTGTACCCACTTGTGTTTATGGGGATAGTTCAAGTCATATTTGGTGTAGCTAGTGCTATATGAGTTGAGCTTGTTTGATTAATAAATGATCAGTAGTTGTAAGTTATCAAAGTACCGTAATCATGTGTAGGTAGTGCTGGTGATGTTTTTGGATATAAGGGTAGTGCTAGTGATGTTTTTGTCTCTATTTAACATAGTAATTGAATTTTCGTAAGATGTTTTAGAAAATGCAGTCGAATTGTATGTTGGTTCATCATTGGTGTTGCGCAAGTTACTAGTTATGCGCTTGCTTTGGTTAGTTAAATATCTTAAATTTCTGTTATATTAGTATGTAATGAATTGTGGTCACTTGATTTAGGATTCTCTTTGTGATCTTAATATATGTTCTTGTCAATAAAGATCTTAAAATTTTTGTTGAATTAGGGGCTGAAGATGTTTTAAACTTCTTTATGTAATTTCTTATGCATCCGGTCAAGATTTCATTATGTTTTACTATTATGTTGGGTAGTGTTTATATTGCTTTTCTTTTAGAGTTGTTGAGGAAATACCTGAATAGAATTTTCGTTTTTGACGTTTCATTTCGCTAACTTTTTTTCATTATCAGGTCGCGAGCTTTGATTGGAACAGATGACAGTGATGCAAGTTCTTATTCTTCTTCTCCGTACTTCTCTCCTATTCGTTTTCATGGCACAGCACTTACTGGGTTAGTTACTGACACTGCCATGGTTATGACTGGTGATGGCATGTCACACACAGAGGTTCAATATGATTTAGCTCAAGATGCGTACACGGTTGTGAGACTTGATGAATTTTATCAGCGTAAGTTTTTATTCCTACATATTTATAAAGATTTTTTGTCTTAATTTACAACTCATCTAATGAAAAAATTATTGCACTTGCAGCTGTGATTAAAGTTTGCAAGATCAATAGCAGTATGTTCTTTTGCGCTTCTGGAAACGAGGATGATTGCAAAACTTTAAGGATATGGCTTTTGCGATGGGTGAGTGATGCAGGGGCATATTGTGTTTCTTGAATGTTTATTATGTCTCAAACTTTATATGCTTATTGCTGTTTAATTTTGTTATTTTATGTTTTTATTTATAGTTTGCCAAATGGGGATGGGAGAAGAAGACGTTTCGTCAGTATGCAGATCTTCTTCAAGATGGAATTAAGAAACTAGAAGGTTCTGATGAGGAAAAGCCACAAGCTCTGCTTGGTGGATTTGATAAAAATGAGGTAATCACTCGATTATTATTGTTGTAATTATGGTTTTAACCCTAGATTGAGGTGTCTTCTTATTATTATTATCATTCTTCTTGAATGAGATCAATTAAAAATCCATCTTTCCGTAAAACACACATGCCCCCAGATAATCCTTTGGAGCTGTAAATCCAATAATTTGCATAACCAGATCGATATTGAATGGGTGTCATTTTCTGTATCCCAGTCTTAGTTTCCGACAGAAAAACAAGATCTGGAGAATGAGTTGAGGTTTCATCTGTTGAATGTTTTCTTGTTAGGGAATTGCCAATCCCATGCACGCTCCAAGCTAATACTTTCATTTTACAATAGAAGTGTAGCTTAGAGTGAAGACAAACCAGGACAATAAAAGAGACAGAATCCAAATAAAACAAGACTTGAAAATAGATAGTAAAGAACAAGGCTAGAGGATGCACGAAAATGCAAAAAAGATAATAGAAAACAAAACTATTGATCACTATAAGTAAAGTGAGGGTTAGACAAACTATGATGTTTATGAACGGAGTTTCAAAAAGAGAGATTAAGGGATTGAAAATAACTTGTTCATCAGCTTCATTAGGGCTAGCTTGTTGTAGTATCCAATAAAACAAAACTTACAAAATAGATAGTAATGAAGTTGATAGAACTGTACTAGGAGCACTGGCAAATCTTGTTGCGAAGAAATCATGGATTTCTGACTCCTCTTCTTTCAGCATATTTTAGATTGTAGGACCATTGGTTCTATCATGATTACAGCCCAAACACTTGGGAAAAATCTTAAATGACATATTGATATAAAAGATAATCACTTTAACATCCTAACGATTAAGTTTGAGAACAGAAATTCCACGTCTCCGAATATACACGGTAATCCTCGCAGTGGCCTTAACTTTCTTATTACCAACAGTGCTAGCATTTGAAGGGGAAACATCAATTACCCGTCCCACCATTGCTCTCATTTGCTCGGTTTTGATGTTCATGAGGCAGACTGAGTAAAGTAAAAGAGATTTCTAGATTTGTCCAGTTCAAAGTAGAAGCATCCATGGTTAAATCCAAATTAAGAAATAGTGACAGTTGACCATCCAAAGAGGAGTACTTTTTGTCCAAAATGGTATATTTTATTGTCCTCTGATTATGATATGCATGTTTTTGTCATGATAGCTAAAAGAAAACTTATCTGCATCCATCCAACTACTTTAGCATGTTTCTCCGCAGCACACACCGACAACATTTTGTCGTAGTAGACTTACGCTATTGAGAGAAGACTATTTAGTGTCTTTGTTCTTGTACAGGATCCATGTGTTCCACTACTGTACATGGTTAGTACAGAGTATGTGTTCGCTGTGCATGCTTCTAGAGAGCGGTTTGTTTGTATAGGCTGTGGACATGATATTAGCGGGGCATTCTTGACACCGCGTTTCGATGCTTCCACGTGTTCTGTGGATCAGGTTGTTTGGCTAGGTCAGGGGTCAGTTGCACGTGCTGGTGATGATGGTAGTGCTGATGGGATTATTACGAGTAAGTGCAAAGTCTAGTGGTTGTTAAGTACACAGTTTTTCTTTTCCTTTTTCTACTTTATATAATAATACAAGTGTGATTGCAGCTGTTGCTGTCACGGCAGCTGGGATCGTCCACCACTCAGGAATTGATATCAAGGATGTCAGGAAGTTACATGGTTTTAGGCCCGTGAGGAGACCTTTGTTATAGATGAACAGCAGCAAACGATACACATATAATGAAAGAAAGTGAAGACTAATACAAAAGCAGATCTTACCAGAAACTAGAATACTACTCAAATGGTTATAAGTTTATATTATTTACGTTGTAGTCTGAATGACAGTTTTCTCAATATAATGAGAAGTCAGATGAGTTGAACTCTTATATGTAATGAGTTGAACTCTGATATTTCTATTAGTCTAATTGAGTTCATATTTATGCGTCCTATGATCCATCCTTAAACCCCTTGTGTCTTCTTTGTAATTCTCGATCATCAGAAACTGAGGAAACCTATTACTTTGTTGCCCTTTCTCATTTGCTCTCGTACATAGAACCCTAAGTTCATTTTATTTTACATCAGGGTCTTCAATTCCAAAGAGCAAACTTTGTGTGATGCATGACTGCATTCCCCTGTTAAGCCCTCGCTTTTTCCTTTTATATTATAAAATTCCTGCCCATGTGAACAATGCCAAGTAGCTATCCCTATGAAAAATAAATATAATCTTCCCCAAATTTCCACCATCTCATTTCCAAAACAACAGATAATGGTAATGTTACCATTGCTCTAATACTCCGGGATTTTGCAGAAGAGTTCAAGAGATGCGCAACAAAGTTCTTTGATGATGCAAAGAGAAGCTTGGAGCATGTTGAATGCTTAGCAGTATATGATAAAGCTATGGGGCAATGAACTGGAGATGCAACAAGATCTGTTCAAGACTGATCTAAAAGGGATAGATGACTTTGTTGTGGAAATCCAGATCACATTTCTTGGATGTGTACTGACATATTGTCAGATGCAACTACCAAGTTAAACTCGTTTGGTTAGATGGCATTGTAGGTTCTTAAATAGAGTTTGTAATAAGCCGGCTGATAAATTGGAAAAGTTCGGTAGGAAATTTAAGGCATCTAGAGATTGGATTGATCATCCTCCCAACGTCATTGCTAATAAACTATTGGAGCACAAAAACATTGTTATTTACAACATGCTAAAGACTAGAATGAAGAGAACCGAAAGAAATAACAAGACTTTTCCACATGGGAACAACTAGATGAAAATGGCATAAATGCATCATACATGCTAAAACGATACTAAAAAGGTTCAGCTCAAACAACTTGGTTCGACGCTCTTGTGAGTTTTTTTTTTACTAGTAAAATCCTTAAGAACTCGTACATAAAGAAAGATAAACGACTCTTACCATCGACCCCCACAAAGACTCCTTTTTTAGTGGACAAACTATACCGAATCTAGACGAAAGTTACTTTTTACTTTGAAACTATATTGCTCTGTCGCCTTGGAAATTACCACAACTACTGAATTCAGCTAGTTGAGCATTAATATGTTTCCTTAGTAGGTTTAACTGGTGAATGAATGTCTTCAAATTTCTTCGTCGAACCGATTGTTCCCCAAAATTCCTTCATGAATTGTTTTGGAGCAAAAACTACTGTTCACATCCAAGTTCTGGGAACGCCTCCGACAAGCTATGGGAACCAAACTGGATATGAGTACTAGTTTCCATCCTTAGTAGGTGGTCAGTCAGAACCTTAGTCACCAGGAGCGGGAGCGAGGTCGAAATCGAAATTCGTAAAATTTTCAAAAATGAAATTCGAGGAGCGTGTCGGGAACGTAAATTAGGTTACATAGATATATTAGTTATACTACTAATTTTCCTAAAAGAACATAGAAAAACATTTAGAAATCTTAATAAACATATCTCAATCGCTCACTTATTTTTTCGAGCTTTCTGAAGTCGATTTTGTGCTTATGTATCCTGTGAACTTGGGGTTGGTAGTGGAGGTGTAGACGCTATATGGGAAGATGAATATTTCCTTATATCCGTTTATATAGGAGGCTGAGATACACTGACCCTAACTTCTTGACAAGAAAAATACTAAAACTTAGCTAGGTAAGTAATACAGATGTTACATGGAAAGTTAACTTAGAAAATAAAGGAGCTAGATACATGATATACTAGATAAAGATAGGAAGATATGAGAATATACAGTTAGCAGGATATGAAGCCAGATATTAGATATGCACCCACATAATTATTATAGTTGAATAGAGTGAAACCTTTCTCAACCAATAGGAGCGCGTTTCTTCCTTGTTAGGAGCGTGTTCCCATCACGAATTTCAGAACGCAAATTCGCAAATCTCAGGGAAATTCGTGAGGACTTGAACGAATCTGGTGACTAAGGTCAGAGCAATAACACCCATTAGTTAAGCATTGGTACGCAGTTTGTCATGGGTCCGATTCCGTATGAAGTCTCCGACGGTAAAGCATGCACTACACTGTTGTGTTGGCAGAAGTTGTCGAGAAAAAGGTTATAGGTCCGAAAGTGGTTGCGTAGACGACCACAAAATAAGGATCATCCAAGAATGTCCGAAAGGAGTCGGAAAATCAAACGACGGGCAAGGATGGGAATCGTACACGATTCAGCGAGAAGAGTAGACTGTCTCCACGATATACTGGACTTTGGATTTCTTCGGGCGAAATTGGAGAAGTCGTTTCTCGATAAGCATTATCAGTATCTGACCATTCTCATGGGATTGAGTGACAAGACTTGCAACCAAAAACACATGAAGCTCATGACAGTGTTATTGCGTGTTGTTGTTTATAATGATCAAGTTCTTTGGGGCAAAGACCATCAAAACAGCCAAAGTGAGATGGTGTGGAAAAGGCAATTTGAGAACTGAAACCCGAGAATCAATCGAACTCTAACTACTGCATCTCATCATCTCCTCAGAAATCTAGAATCCCCAAATTCAGACTCGAACTGAGTCCAATTCTCCCCCTCACTCATGTGCTGTAACCGTTCCATTTGCCAAAACAGAATTGCAGATTTAGAGCAGCAAACATAAACAAATTGAATGAACTTTGAAAAGGTTGTTTTTTGAGGAAATTCTTTCGATACAAATAACCTAACACAAGTCTGAAAAAAGTAATCAAAACTTACCTCCCTTTTCAACAGAACTTAACCATTTCAATTAAGAGTCAATTAACAGTCAACACATAATATAAAGTGAAGCAGCAAACCCTAATTAATCCATAATGTTTTGGAGCATCTATAACACATTACTAATAAAGACTGATACAATTAATCTCATTTTCGATATCTTCTCCTAGTTAAATCTTTGCCTCCCTTCATCTAGCTCTCCTTGTGGCTTCATTTGTCATTTTTTTTAGTCCAATCTCTTTTTAGTCCCAGGTTCTTATCTATTTGATTACTCTCAATCAAGTCGTTAAATTTAAGAACGGCTTTCTCGTACTTTCCAATCTTCGAAGTCTTAGTAATGCGTATATCCAAAAAGCTGGCTCGCTCCACCTCTTCTGCAGTTAGTCTTCTACGGGGTTCTGCTATCAATTTCAGCTCTTTACGCCGTTTCTCTCTAAACTTTTTTTGTCTTCTAATTCTTCTGCTTCTTTTCTTGTTTTTCATTGGTTGTCCCCTAAACAGAGACTCTTTAGGAAGAAAAGTAATCTTGTCCATTGAACCTACAAGGTACACACAATATATGTTAATAGAGAACTAATTAGCTGAATGTCATATCACAAACTTATAAACAATTGTATTTAAGTTCAGGCTTTTCAGCTCAACAATCACAAATTACCTTTATGTTATGTGCATCAATTTCTAAGCCAGGGAGAGAACAAATGTTATAAGAATGGGGTTCAGTCAAAAGAAAACTTTATGTAGTCCAAAGTTTCTTCAACATAAAGTCACCAGTTAAATCGAACCCTAACCTTAGAAGATTGTAAAGCTCCAATCTCAATCTGATGTCCCATATTTGCCGGCTTCATTTTAAAAATCAAGCAAGAGCTAAAAATAAATAAAAATAAAAATAAAATAAAAATCAAGGAACCTACAATAATCATGGTTTTAAGTTGGGATTTTTTTTTCTTTGAGATTTTTTAGTTGTGATGATGAAAAATCAACGTGAAGGGTTTGATTTTCGTTTATAGACTTTCATGGAGATGGATTAATATATTCAGATGATGTGGATTAATATATTCAGATATCTATTATATCTTGAGTTGGATTACACAGTTTAAGTTGTATATGACCTTGAACTTGCTTTTCCATTATTCCGTTTTTGCTTTTCATATAATAACCACCAAATCTAATTGTATCAAAAGCTATTGGATGTATTCACATATTAATCTTGCTGTGATTTAATGGAAGATCATTTTTAATAAAACATTATGTAAATCTAAACATTATTAAAAAGGAAAAGAGAAGAAAAAAATCTCACAAGAACCTAAACAGAGCAAACAAGGGCAACATGAGGTAAGTTGAAACAAGAGAAAAAGCAAAAAAGAACAGCAAGTAAGGCAAGATATTACAAGCTGCAGAGCACCATCAAAATTTCTTCATCAATGAAATCCCATTTTGATCAAGCACCCAAAAGTATATAAAAAAGAAACCACGAGAAGCTATAACTTAGAAAAAACAAACTGATAATGGAAGGAAGGAAGGAAGAAACTTACTCAGTACCTAAACAAATGATGAAGTGATGTAGCAGAACCCTGTGAAATCATGTGTATGAAGAATAGTCTTTTCTCATTTGCAAAAGGACCGAGAGAGAGGCTAAGAAAGATATAACAAGTACTCCTGCTACTCTTACACTCTGAGCAGAGTTGATGATCTTTAACGTATATACCCCTCTTTAGGTTTCCATTAGTGCGGTTATATGAGGGTAAACGGAGTCATTTGTAATTGCTATATTCGAGTAACAAAACTGATAAAGTAACTTTCGTAGCTGTTAATAATTTCAGTTGGTCAAACACAAAGTATGGCATCAGATCAGAGATATAGTACACCCGAATAACTCACCGTTTACCCGAGATGTTACCAAATTTCAACCTAGCTGTCTCACCCAAATTTCAAAATCTAATTACTTAAAAGGATTATTATATGATTGTACCCTTAGCCTTATGGGCTTAAGAATGGAAATACTGATGAGGTCTTTAAAAAAAAAATAAAAAAAAATGCAAAACTTAGCACGGCAACCTTGATGGTCGTGTTTTTTTCTCGCCAGTTCTGCTTGTGTATTTTTCGACCGTCCATACCATTGAGTATAGTATATAAAAAAGGCTAAGCTGTCCCGCACATATGCAAAATGTCCTCAAAGGACTATACAGTACACACCAATTAAATCTCTACTTCCACTAATTTCAGTTCCTCTTACAAAATTATTAAGACTTTAAGATAACTTAGAAAGCTTAAAAAATGCCTCCTTTGCAGCTAATGCATCTGCCAGCTAATTTCAATGAGTATGAACCTACAGTGACAGCCGAAAGTAGAGAAATATAAGTCAACAATGTGTAGATTACAGTAGTCTCTTTAAATCTCCTTCATTGTCCGAGTTCATCTTCTCTGTCAACCTGAACAATATGCGTAGTTGGTGGCCTTGCACCATCTTGTTGTTTGCACAAAACTATTTTCCCTAGATGGTGACCCACTGCACTTGCGAAACCTAGCTAGTTTAGTGACCCTTCTGCCTCAAAAACCTACTTGGTATCCCAGCTGCACTTGCAAAGTAATCCCTGGTACCTTCTGCAGACTTGCATTGTATGTCTGCAAGAAAAACCCCAAATTAGAAATAGAAACTGAAATGGAAACGAAAAATGTAAATTTGGAATCCAAAGGGCTAAACACTTCCCTATTAGAAACCAGTTTCGTTTCTGAACAATACGGCAATGTTCTACGTACAATGTTTCCATAACTGACTATCAGCAGTCTCTCCTATAATTTATGACCCATTTGCGCAAGATAGTTCTGTATATAATATTACTACCAAACTACCCATCCTCTATCCTAGATTCCCATGCATTTGATCTTCAAGTTACAACTACCAACTCTAACAGCAGGGGATGCCCTCTATGATTACTAGTTAAAGAAAGACAAAGAAAGAGATGGATTACCGGCTCTGACCATGGTATGCAGCTACATGAACACAACGAGAAACAGTGGACATAGAGCGAAAGCTATACTAACAAAAGACAAACAAATAAAACATCAAAAAATAAATGAATATGATGTTACCTGATGAGGCGGGCACACCCCCCAAATTTACTTGCAGTGAAGAAGGTTTGCAACTGTGTAAAAGTGGAATTTGGACTTGTTTCAGTTCTAGTCAAGTGCGCCACATTAGCTACATCGACTCTGCCATCCATTTTCCTGCAAGTTTTTTCACAGGAAACTCCGTTTTGCAAGCCTCTCAATATTTGAGCCTATAGTAAGTTTAACATTATAAAAGATAAATCTGTCACTGAAGCTATGAATATGAAAGAAGAAAACTATAATTCACAGCCACATGTTTATACTCTAAGACCATTGGCATATTTCTGTAGAATAACATTTGAGCAAAAGTTTACTGTTCCGGATAAACTGAGAATGTTCATGTGCATCAGAAAGATAGAATAGTATTTCTGCTTATTCTCATTCATGCTCCGGTTTCGACGAAAACCCTAAACTATTTACTAATGGAAACGGATCTCGAAGGAAGTCCAAGGCAGTCCCCCCTCAACAAGTAGGCAATCAAGTAAACAAATGCAAACAACATGTGGAGAAACTTCATTTGTCAATCATTAAACTGAATCATGTTTACAGAGAACAAGCTTAACAGCTGGAAAAGTTCCTGACAGGCATTACAAAATTACAACTTCATGTTCTTAGTCGATTTAGTGTTCCAATATCCCTCTTTAATCTTTAGCTTGATCGCGGCATATGAGCAGTTTAGATCTTTGAGGCCAGTGACTGATTAATAGAAAGCTTTTTAAAAATTTGGGGTGGGCTGGAGCCAGGGGTAGCTAGGCCCTGGTTCCACCGCTATTTGCAGCTGCAAGTTTAAGTATCAGTGACTAGTCTGAGAAGTGTCTGTCATTCACATGAACTATCATGTAGTTCATGATTGGTGAAGGGATGTGAACAAAATATTATACCCAAACTAGATTCCAGAATTGAGTAACAACTGGCACCAGTTTTCAGATTCAACATAATGTAGTTTAAATACGGACGAAAAATAACGACACATATATGGTTTCGTTACTTGGCCTGAGACCTTGGATCATAACAATTGAAAATGTGCCTACTAGGTACAATTTAGCATACTTACGTGAGCTAGGATGTTATCAGGCATGGTAACCGGTCATTTTCAGCTCAGAAATGTGCAATTGGTTGTATGTTATTAAGCCCTAGGTAACCAATAATCTGAACCCGTTTTGCTAGCTCAACATCTAAAAAGATTCTGTCAAACATGTTTCTGTAATAAAAATGTGACGCTACTTCTACCATTGCCAAGCTTTGAAATTCTGGTGAGCAGTTTTGGATGTCATACAGATACTAAAGGTATCTCAAATTAGGAGTAGAGGCGTAAATACCTTCTCAATAGCAGCATCATCAGGAATAACCACATAGTATTTGCACCCATAAGCAGGAGCCACAGTTGCAAGACTTAAAGAGTACTACCAGCAGAGCCCTCAGTAACAACAACTCCTCGCACAAGCTCTCCAGAATCAAGAGCCTGTAACAGATATTCAAACTCATGAAGCTAAAAATCTACAGGGAACACAGTAGTGTTTCCAAAACAAAATAAAACAAAGCCTTGTGAGAGACAGTTTCTATCAACCACCAATAGTATTCTCATGCAGTAATCAAGATTAACTAGAGAGGTCCACAAAAACTTTAATCGAATTTCAAGCAAGGGGTAAAGAGTTACAATTATAGCTGCAACTAGAACAATCATGTACTGAAGGAGCTTAATTTCATGAATCTATTACTAAAACTCTAATGAAATTATGTCTCGGATTACTTCACCTCTTCATTGATTTCACTGCTACTCCATCTTTCACGCTTCCCCTAGGATTCAAAAACTCAGCTTTTGCAATAATCCCATAAAAACAAAGGTAACCAACAATCAAAATTGAGAAACTGAACTATTGAACAAGATAGTAATTAACTGAAATTTTTGAATGGGGTTAAAGAGAAGTTAATGATTTTTACCTGGCAACCAGTTGTTTCAAAAGAGAAAGGCTGTTGATTCTGATTAGAGGAGTGTCGCAAATGGCATCAATGAGTCCACCATTTCTAGATTTCTTCCTCTTCCATTAGATTTTTCTACTCTTCAAAACTAGGTTTGTTTTCTCTTTCGGACAAGAACATACGAAGAACAACAAAGAATGGAAGAGAGTTTGTTTTTATCACCGTATCCAAATCAGGATTCTTCTGTTTCGAAGCATTTTTTGAGACCATTCTCAGAGGTCATTTTGAAGTAATTTCCAGCATCCCTTATCTATATTTTTTGCTTAATGACAAAAATGCCCTAACATGATTAGTTAAGCTAATGATTAAGTTAAACTAACTAATTATTGATTTTAGATTAAATTAGTGAGTTAAATTTTAGATTAATACTAGTGCTTATTTTAGAAGTAGAATTATCGAGAAAAGACGAAGAAGAGGAATAAGAATTTTGGGAACAAGTATTTGTTTCTTTTCTCGTTTTGAGATGGTAGAATTCAAAATGAATGATTTTGTTCTTGCAGAACTTTGTTTAAGTCTATGTTCGCAATGTTCGGCATGAATGCATAAAAGTCAGGTTATCAATATAAAGTTCGGTCAGGAGAAGAAAAGTCAACTTAATCGAATTCAAAATACAGGCCTATTTGAGAAAAACTCGGTTAACAGAAGAAAAAAAATCGATATCACAGAACTCAACATTTTGTTTTACAGACATAATTTCGACATTACCGACAAATCTGGACTTTCAACCAAAATGGGTCTTGGCCTGCTTGGTAAGCTCCGACATCCTAATATACCATTCGAGAAACTAGGTTTTCATATTTTACGGGCCAACTCGATTTTGCCAAAAAAAATGTCTATCGATTATTTTTCTCAAATCCGCTTTATAATCAAACCAGCACGATTTTCATTCTAAGGGTCATCGAATCCGTCAAACTGTTGTACAGTTTTAGAAATCGTTGCTAACATTTATTTAAACCAACCAAACTATACGAGTCACCTTGTGTAGGTGACATTCATATCAAAGCAAACACCAAAGTTCAAAGATGAGTACTGAATGAAAACCTCGTTTAAAGGTCATCTAATTGTCAGTGTAGTTCTGGATACCCGCTCCACTTTTATAGAAATAGTCATCCGGTTAGCCACCGAGGTGGTTGATTGGCCACTTAAGCTTGATGAAACACACCATATTAAACGGGTGAGGAACAATCAGTCCCAGTGTCTATCCACCATTACAGAAACGGTCTTCCGGGTTGCCACCGATGTGGTGGGTTGCCACTTAGGCTTGATAATTATACCGTCCCACACAGTTCATCCGCCTATAGCGGGGGAGAAAATTATGGGCTAGTAGATGGTATGAGCTATCCCGTATTAACCATCCCTCAATGGAGGGTATGGGGTTCTTTTAAAGGACTACAACCATCCCTTTTCATATGATATGCGTTACCCCGTGTGATAATAACCATTGCTTATCTCACAAGCCGAGACAGATGATATCAATTACCTCGAACAATAATAGCCATGTTTCACGGGATGTACATTTATCAAATGGTATGCAATACCTCGGATGGTAATAATAATCTTTTACTAGGTAGTATTAACAACCAATACTGCAACTACCTCTTACCAACGATATATACTTTCAAGGTTGCAATAATCTCTGAATAGATGGTATGAATTGCCAAGTAATAACCAACTCTTTTCCAATGATACGAACAACCTCGCAGAGTTGTGCGGAATCACGTAAAGGTTGCCTACGTACCCTCTCTGTTGCTCAAAGGGATCAAGCATTACCGTAGTTTGTCACTTATTTATTTAGATAATATGAACTACCAACAATAGTAGCAATTATCTCTTATCTATTATCAAGTAAACGGATTCCTTTTGCAGTGTCTATAGTGAACCTCCAGTAGTGTACTACTCCGAGTAAACTAAGGGTGCAAAAAAAATAATCCATATTTTCCAAAATGCCAACTCAAACTTACATTACATCCATAAAACAATCCGTACCCAACCAAAAGTAATCATGGCTCTGGAACACAAGTTTAGGCCCTGACAAATAACTAGACTATAGCACAACACAAGAATTGGATGTTAAATTCAAATATGCATTTATCGGCAACTAGATACAATCTCGAATTTAGAGTACAAAGTTGATATCCTGAATTGAACAATTTTTTTCTTCAACTGAGATACATGGAAGACTGGGTGGATTCATGCATTTGTGGGTAACTCTAACTTGTAAGCCAGAGACCCAATCTTCTGTAATACAGTGAAGGGACCATAATACCTAGCAGAGAGCTTGAAGTTCTTACGCAATGTTACAGAGTCTTGCATGTAGGGTTTTAATTTCAAATATACCCTGTCTCCCACTTCAAAGACTTTATCCACTTTATTCTTGTCAGCAAAGAATTTCATTCTTGCTTGAGATTGGTGTAATGTCTCCTTTAAGATATCCAGCATAGCATCTCTTTCCTTTAGATAACTTTTAGCTGCAACTACAGAAGTGTCAACTGATGCTGGAAATGCCATATGAGGAGGGTTGTAACCATAAAGATCCTTGAAGGGGGTCATATTTAAACTGGTGTGGTAGCTTGTGTTGTACCACCATTCTGCTAAAGCTAGCCACTTGAACCATTTGTTTGGTAGATGACCTGTAAAACACCACAAATAATTCTCTAAACAAGCATTTACTCTTTCAGTTTGCCCATCAGTATGTGGGTGGTAAGTTGTACTCAAGTTCAAACTGGTACCCAATGCTCTGAATAGGTCTTTCTAAAAAATAAAAATAAAAAACTAGTAAAAATCTTATCTCTGTCAAGCAGGCAATCCATGTAGTTTGAACACTTGATTCAAGAAAATTTTAACTACAATAGCTACTATATAGGGATGTTGCAACCCAATAAAGTGATTGTACTTAGTCGATCTATTCACCACCACCAAAATGACAGTTTTGTTTTCACTCATGGGTAGGCCTTCAATAAAATCCATAGTGATATGTTGCCAGGCTTGGTATGGAACAGGCAGGGGATGGATAATACCACTTAGAAATTGATGGTCATGCTTGTTCCTCTGTCATACATCACAATAAGAGACAAAAGAGAGTACCTCTTTCTTCATGCCTAGCCAATAAAAGTAGCTCTTCTTCCTGACATAAATGGCTTGGATTCCTGAGTCTCCTCCCACTGCAAAAGTATGAACTGAATGCAAAATAGTGTTCCTACTATTCCGACTACTACCCACATACAATCTATTTTTATACCTCAATATAATTCATCAGTGTATGTATAAGGCTCTTCAGTTGTAGGAGATATGAGTAACTGAGAAATTAATTGCTGAGCCTTATCACCAATTCTTGTATCCAATTTGGTATGGATAGTGTCATGACCTTGCAACTAGCTTCTCGATGTGGCCTTCTGGATAAGACATCTGCTACAATATTCTCTGCCCCTTTCTTGTACTTGATTTCATAATTAAAGCCTATCTATTTCATCAGACATCTTTGTTGGAGTACTGTAGTGATTTTTTGCTCAAGGAAAAGTACTTTAAGGCTTTGATGGTCTGTTTGTATAATGAATTTTCCTCCTTGTAAGTAGTGTCTTAATTTGGTAACAACCATTACCACAGGTAACAACTCTTTTTCATAAGTAGATAGAGCCACTGCTCTAGGCCCAAATGGTTTGCTATAAAAAGCAATAGGTCTACCTTCTTGAGTTAAGACAACTCCAATACAAGAATTACTGGCAGCAGTCTCCATAGTAAATTGCTTTGAGAAGTCTGGTAGAGCTAACACTAGAGTCTTGGTCATGTCCGGTTTGAGCTGTTCAAAGGCCTGAGTGGCTTCAGATGTCCATAGAAAGGAGTTCTTCTTCAGAAGGTTGGTTAGTGGTATGCAGATTGATCCATATCCTTGGAAAAACTTTATGTAGTATCCATTTAACCCAAGAAATCCCCTCAATTCTCTGAGATTAGTTTGTAGTGGCCAATTCTTCATACTTGGAATCTTACTAGGATCTGCAACCACTCCATACTAGAAATAGTCTTCCGGGTAGCCTCCGAGGTGGTGGGTTACCACTTAGGCTTGATGACAAACACCATATTAAATGAGTAATGAATGATCAGTCCCAGTGTCTGTCCACCGTTACAGAAACGATCTTCCGGGTTTCCACCGATGTGGTGGGATGCCACTTAGGCAAGACAATTGTGACGTCCCAGTGGTTCATCCACCTATAGTGGGGGAGAAAATTATGGGCTAGTAGATGGTATGAGTTGTCCCGCATTAACCATCCCTCACTGGAGGGTTGAGGTTCCTTTAAACGATTATAACCACTCCTTTTTAGATGATCTGAGTTACCTCGAACGATAATAACCATCTCTTGTATCACGGGATGTACATTTATCAAATAGTATGCATTACCTCGTGTGGTAATAATCATATTTTACTAGGTAGTATGAACAACCAATACTGCAACTACCTCTTACCAACGATATATACTTTCAAGATTGCAATAATCTCTGAATAGATGGTATGAATTGCCAAGTAATAACCAGCTCTTTTCCGATGATACGAACAACCTCGTAGAGTTGTGCGGAATCACGTAAAGGTTGCCTACGTACCCTCTCTGTTTCTCGAAGGGATCAAGCATTACCGTAGTTTGTCACTTATTTATTTAGATAATATGAACTACCAACAATAGTAGCAATTATCTCTTATCTATTATCAAGTAAACGGATTCCTTTTGCAGTGTCTATAATGAACCTCCAGTAGTGTACTACATTTGAGTAAGCTAAGGGTGCCAAAAAATAATCCTCATTTTCCAAAATGCCAACTCACAATTTTCATTACATCCATCAACAATCCGTACCCAACCAAAAGTAATCACGGCTCTGGCCTACGAGTTTAGGCCCTGTCAGATAGCTGGACTATAACGCAACACAAGAACTAGATGTTAAGTTTAAACATGCATTTATCGGCAACTAGATACAATCCCGAATTTAGAGTACAAAATTGACATCTCAACAAAGACAGATAAGGATTCAATAGTATATAAGCAGACTAAGTAAACATAACTACTGCAAGTCTTAGCAGAATTTAAGAAGTTAAGAAAGGTTAAAGCCTTTAACTCACATTTGATAGAAAAACTCAAACATTATCTTAACTTTATGAGACAAACAAAATTAATAGACTAGCTAACTTGTTTTTCTAACCGCCGATCCAATAGACACAACTTGCATATGCCATTTAGCGCATAATTTGATTTTCCTGGGAGTTCCGACCCTATATGAAATATCCATTTCCCCCGAATATTTCAAAGAACTTTTTAGATTTATTAGACCAAATTAATTAAGTCCAGTTATATATATATCAATCACTTAATGCTAATTTACTTAACTAAGACAAACGTCATATAAAGCATCAGATTTACCACCGAAAAAATGCATATTTATAATCCTAAGAAACATGTTAAGAAAAACTATATGCAACCAAACTAAAGTTCAAGAAATCCACAAACCTAACTGATAGACGCATTTATGTGTCTATTTTCTTCTCTTTTGTGTATACTGTTAGTACCCATTTTTGTACTAATTTTGGTATTTTATCCCTTTGTAGGTGTTTTTGGAAAAATGGGCTTTTGCTGCGAAATTGGCTCGAAAAGTGGTTTTTGCGCTCAAGAGAGAAAATTACTAAGGGGCACCCAGATTACTAAGGGGTATCCACTTGCTATTCGCATCCCTGGTCCGGATAAGGGGAGGTCATCCCCTTCGTTTGAATTTTGCTTTTGGCGGGAATTTAAAACTCACGCTGCGTAACTTTCTGTTATCGGATTTGGGGCAGTTTCAGTCGGATTTGGTTGTTGTTCTGGATTGCAAACAGCCTGTTACGAATAAACAGGGAATGTGACGTGTTTTGGGAGATAAAAAGAGGAATTAAATCTTCTTATCTTCGGTAATTTTGTGAAACAGGGAAGTTGATTATTTTTGGAAACTTTTGGATTTCTTGGATGGAGAATATCTCTGCTGATTCTCTATATTAGTTAGAGAAGTTGTTAAACAGCAACAGAGGCGTGAAAGAAAGGAGAAAAAAAAAAGTAAATCCCAAAGGATTATTTCCGTGAAAAGAAGGTGAGAAATATATGGAAAGTCCGAGACTTTTGGTGGAAGAAAAAGAGATTTTCATCGAGTTTAAGCCGACCTGTGAGGTATATATAAGCTCTGGGGAGGTCAAGGAAGAGTTAGGTACACTTTGGAGAGGTTTAGAGCACTAGAGAAGCAAAGAAAATAAAAGACAAAATTCTGTTCTGCTGCTGCGAAGAAGAAGACACGAAGAACATAAGACGCGCATGCTAGGTTTTAAAACTTTTGATGTTTCATGCTTTGTGTTTACAACTATTACTTCAAAAATCTATTAGAGGCAAAATATTAGAATCACTTTAAAATAAAAAATTGCATGAATATTGATTAGAGTTTATCACTTAATTGGTCAATGGTGGAATCCATAGTCTCGGTGTTTTCTTTATATTTTTGATATAACTTATTTGAATTGTTGAGTTTAATTTAAGTCTAAAAAAATCCTTCACAAGTTCGAGCAACGAATCTTTTTACCACTATAACTACAAAACACATCAATTTTTGGCGCCGCCGACGCTGACTTGTTTTTAGGGTTTTAGATTTACTTTTATTTTTATTTATTTTGTTATATTTTACATTTTTGGGTATTTGCCTTTTGTCTACAGGTTTTGGAACATAAAAAAAAAAATCTAGCCAAGGAGTTTGGTGATTTCGTAAAGACTTGGAGCTAAAGATTAAAGCGAAAAGAACGGAAAAGAAGACAATTTTATTTTTTATTTTTTTTAAGGTTTGTTTATTTTAGAAAAAAAAAATTGTATTAGGGTTTCTTTATTATTTTGTAATTTTCCTTCTTTTTTTTTTGGACTTTTTGGACTTTTGACATTATTTTATTTTTATTTTTATATACCCTACGGAAGGGTATCCTTAAATATAAAAACTGTTTGTAGAGAAGGAGGACAATTACGATATTGTCTCTGCACCTTGGGTTCGTACACTGACACAGGAGTCAGTGGCCCGAGTCGACTACAACCGATTCATCCCCCGTCTGGAACGAGAGGTAAGATTCTGAACACTCGCGAATCCCCTGTCAGTGGGTTACTGTATTCCTTAAGGTGCATATCTGTTGAGGTTCTGAATACATACATTTATTTTTCTAGTAAAGGGCAAGGCCTGGCCATACAAGATAAGGGTTCGGAATTCATCACCGTTCTCTTCTTGCCCGCCTTAGGAAAATGATACCGAACGCGAACCCAAGCTTAAAATATTGACTAGAACGAGACCGATAGGGTAACGAGCTTGTAGGAAAGTTGTTCAAAAGGATTGTATTGGGTATCTTGTTAGCCTAACTCAAAGTTCAGGAAGATTACTGTAAGTCGATTAGAGTCGCCTTGTAACCCAGGGAAGCATTGCGAAAGAGGTGGGGGTATCAAAGCTCCTCTGAGCTTCTCTTACTTCTCTTCGACTTACTTTATTCGGATCGTCCTATGAGGTTTTCTAAATTTGTACCCAGTTGCCTTTTGGAAGAGTAGAAGCTGGTCTAGAAACAATCTAAGTGGAGCCATCATG
This sequence comes from Papaver atlanticum, assembly GCA_023531105.1. Lineage (NCBI taxonomy): Eukaryota > Viridiplantae > Streptophyta > Magnoliopsida > Ranunculales > Papaveraceae > Papaver > Papaver atlanticum. Next base: position 2,324,583 of record JAJJMB010002292.1, on the reverse strand, counting down.
CTTTTTGTTTGTTAGAAATCAATAGGTTTGATTTGGTTGAGTCGTCCTTGATTTGTGATTGCTTACCCTTCAAATTTTTGAAATTCTTGTATATGCCTGAACGTAAAAGAGACGCCCTAGGTAGATTTGTTAAAGAAAAACCTAGCAATTCTAAGCGTCTCGATTACCTTAATCTAGAAAGTCCGATTTTCAGAGAGTCCTGTTTTGAACATTCTCCTGAAGAGAGAATCCCTAATACTCCGATAGTACCAGAAATGGCTACTTTGAAAGCTTTGTTAAATCCGACTAGGACCACTCGTCCCTCGTGTATTAAGTTAGATGACACATAAGCCAATTATGATCTTAAACCTGGGACCATACAGATGCTCCCAATCTTTTTAGGGAAATAAAATGAAAACCTTTATTTCCATGTTAGGGATTTTGAAGAAATTTGCAGTACCCTAAGAATTAGAGGCTTAGATGATGATGCTTTGAAACTTAGGTTATTTCCCTTTTCCCTGAAAGATAAAATAGTTTGACTTCTGAGTCAATCGAAACATATGAACAACTTACATCTACCTTTTTCAATAAGTTTTTCCCTAGGCATAAAACATCGTCGATTAGGACGCAAATCTGCACATTCTCACAACAAGAGGGAGAATCTTTGTATAGGTATTTGGAAAGGTTCAATGATTTGTTAACACAATGTCCTCAAATGGTTTAGAAAAGGTTAGGCTAGTTCAGATCCTTTATGAGGGTTTAGATTATTCCACAATATCCACGGTTGAATCTTTGTGTACAGGTGGGTTTGAGAACCAAACTGTTGATGTGGCAATGGCATTTTTGAATGAAGCCGCTGAAAAGACCCAACAATGGGAAAATAGTAAGGAACCCCGGAAAACAATTCTTCTAAGCAGAAGAAACGTTAATAGGGTAGAAGGAGGCTCTGAATCAGATGCCAAGATTGCAGTGATAGCTAAAAGGTTAGAAGTTCTAGAAATGGGTCACACTAGTGGTAGATCGGAGCCTTTTTTGGAAGTCCATAATAATGAAGAGCAAGCCAATGCTCTTTATAATAACACTAGACTCGATAATCGTCAGAAATTTGACCCATATCCAGAAACCTATAATCCTGGATGGAGAAACCATCTGAACCTTGCATGGTCTAAGGGCCAGAATCAAGGTCAGTTTAGTAACTCTAATGCTCCCCTAGGTTTTAGTTATGCTAAGAATCATTCGGGTCAAGCTCAATTTCAGAATCAGTAGGATAAGAAAATCCTAAGCCTAGAGGAGTCTCTCGTTTTGTTAACTCAGCAAACTGTAAAATTTCAGCAATCAGTAGAACTAAGTCTACAAGCTAGTAACAAGATAGGACAAGAAAATAGTCAGGCTATTTCCGAGTTGAAAACCCAGGTAGGTCTGATAAATGAGTCTTTGAGAGAAAAATCTAGGTTTCCTAGTCAAACACAACCCAACCCTAGATGAGTTCATGAAGTAGGTACAAAACCATCGAATCAATTGAATGCTGTTAGAACCCTTAGGAGTGGTAGAATTGTAGACAATGAGGTAACCATGCCCGATAGTGAACATACTATAGTTCACCCCTCAGGATAACCCATAGTTGAGGAGACCGATAAAGTTTCTGATGATGTCAATTCAGTCCCTGGGAGGTCTGATTTTGTGCCTAGAGCCCCATTTCCCCAGCTATTAGTACCAACAAAGAAGGAATCGAACTTTAATGACATATTGGAGGTTTTTAAGCAAGTTACCATAAACCTTCCTTTATTAGATGCAATTAGGCAAATTCCTGCTTATGCCAAGTTCCTTAAGGATATGTGTACGCGAAAGCGAAAACTTAGCATCCATAAGAAAGCCTTTTTAGCTAGTCACGTAAGTTAATTCATTCAGAACACCACAACTCCAAAGTACAAAGACCCAGGTTCCCCTGCCATTGCTTGTACAATAGGTAAATTCTGAGTAGAAAAAGCTTTACTTGACTTAGGAGCCAGTGTGAACTTACTGCCATACCATGTGTATTTACAGCTAGGACTTGTTGAAATGAAACCTACTCAGATGACACTACAGTTAGCTGATAGGTCCGTTAAAATTCCTCGAGGTGTTATCGAGGATGTTCTCATTGAGGTCGACAAGTTTATTTATCCAGTGGATTTTGTTGTGCTAGATACCCAACCTGTCCCTGACCCAGAGAACCAGATACCTGTGATTTTAGGTCGCCCATTTTTAGCTACGTCTAATGCGATCATTAACTGTCGAAATGGTGTGATGAATTTATCTTTTGGTAATATGATTACGGAGATGAATATTTTCAATGTCAGTAAACTACCTTATGAGCTAGATGACACATGTGTTGAAGAGGTGAACATGATAGAAGCCTTAGTTCAGGAGTCATTACCAAACATTTTGTCTGAAGACCCATTAGAAAGTTATCTATCCCATTTTGGTTTAGATCTTGACGACGATAGCACTATTGAAGAAGTGAATGCCCTATTAGATTCTACCCCTGTGTTAGACACTAATAGATGGAAAGCTAGGTTCGAACAATTACCAGTTTCTGAGACTACCTTAATTCTTTCTTTAGAAGATCCTCCTAAGTTGGACCTTAAACCGCTACCCGATACTCTAAAATATGTGTTTTTAGTGCCATCTGAGACTTTACCTGTGATTGTAGCTTCCGATTTGGATAGTGATCAGGAAAGTAGGCTAGTGAATGCACTTCAAGATAATAAGGAAGCTTTAGGATGGACTATAGCAGACATTAAGGGTATAAGTCCTACTGTGTGTATGCATCAGATTCATTTAGAGGAAGATTCCAAACCTTCTAGGGAGATGCAACGTCGACTGAACCCTAACATGAAAGAGTTAGTTCGAAAAGAGCTCCTTAAGTTGTTAGATGCGAGTATTATTTACCCAATTTCAGACAGTAAGTGGGTCAGCCCCGTTCAGGTTGTCCCCAAGAAATCAGGTATCACTGTAGTCCAGAATGATAATAACGAGTTAATCCCAACCCGAGTGACCACGGGATGGCGTGTCTGTATTGACTATAGGAAATTGAACAAGGTCACAAGGAAGGATCACTTTCCCCTTCCTTTTATCGACCAAATGCTAGAGCGATTAGCTGGACATAGTCATTATTGCTTCTTAGATGGCTACTCCAGATATAATCAAATCGTTATTGCCCCAAAAGACCAAGAGAAAACCACCTTTACCTGTCCCTTTGGTACCTTTGCGTATAGACGCATTCCTTTCGGGCTATGTAATGCCCATGCGACTTTTCAGCGTTGTATGATGAGCATATTTTCTGATATGGTAGAACGGTTTTTAGAGGTCTTTATGGATGATTTTTCAGTGTTTGGTTCATCTTTCGATGAGTGCTTGCATCATTTGACATTAGTGTTGACTAGGTGTAAGGAAAAGAATTTAGTGCTTAATTGGGAAAAATGCCATTTTATGGTTAAATCAGGAATTGTGTTAAGGCACATCGTATCCTCTAAGGGTATAGAAGTAGACAAAGCCAAAGTTGACCTTATTAAGACTTTACAGGTCCCAAAAACTGTAAAAGATATTAGGTCATTCCTAGGGCATGCAAGATTTTATCGTTGATTCATTAAGGATTTTAGCTTGATTTCTAGACCTCTTTGCAATTTGCTTGCAAAAGATGTTAAGTTTGTCTTTGATGATGGGTGTTTAAAGGCTTTTGAGAAGCTTAAGAGTTTACTCACTACCGCCCCCATAGTCCAGGCACCTAACTGGAACCTATCCTTTGAGATTATGTGTGATGCTTCAGATTATGCTATATGCGTTGTGTTAGGACAGCGATAAAACAAATTACTTCATGTGATTTACTATGCTAGCAAAACTCTGAATGATTCCCAACTGAACTATACAACCACCGAGAAGGAACTGTTAGCCATCGTGTTTGCCTTGGATAAGTTTAGATCCTATCTATTAAGTTCGAAGGTCGTAATTTATACCGATCATGTTGCTTTGAAATACCTTTTGTCTAAGAAGGATACGAAACCTAGATTGATTAGATGGATCCTCTTGTTGCAAGAATTCTCTCTAGACATTAGAGACAAAAAGGGTGCATAAAATGTAGTAGCAGATCACTTGTTTAGGCTAGTTGTTGATCATTCTACTGATTCTCTTCCTATAAGGGATAGCTTTCCTTATGAACAACTGTTCTCTGTTTCCCAATCACCTTGGTATGCACATATAGTGAATTATCTTGTTACTGATCGAATGCCTCAACATTGGGGTAAACAAGATCGTTCTAGGTTTTTAGCCGAGGTTAAGCATTTCTTTTGGGACGATCCTTATCTGTTTAAGTATTGTTCAGACCAGATTATTAGGAAATGTATACCTGAGAGTGACCAGTCCAGTATTATCTCCTTTTGTCATGAACATGCATGTGGGGGTCATTTTAGTGCTAAGAAGACTGCTGCTAAGATATTGCAGTGTGGATTTTACTGGCCTTCGTTGTTTAAAGACTCCCATAGTCATTGTGTTTCTTGTGAGCGTTGCCAGAGGTTAGGAACCATTTCCCATAGAAATATGATACCTTTGAACACTATTTTAGTGATTGAGGTCTTTGATGTGTGGGGCATTGATTTTATGGGTCCATTTCCTAATTCTTTTGGTTATCTTTACATACTTGTCGCTGTAGACTATGTGTCTAAGTGGGTTGAGGCGGTTCCGTGTAGAACAAATGACCACAGGGTCGTAGTCCAGTTTTTGAAAGAGAATATACTTACACGTTTCTTTACGCCGCGAGCTATAATTAGTGATGGAGGTTCACACTTTTGTAATAGACCGTTTGCTCTTTTAATGAAACAATATTGTATTACCCATAAAGTAGCTACCCCATATCACCCACAAACTAGTGGTCAGGTAGAGGTTTCCAATAGGGAAATTAAGCGTATTCTAGAGAAAACAGTTAATCCTAATCGGAAAGACTGGTCGTCGAGGCTTACTGATGCCTTATGGGCTTATCGTACTGCGTTTAAGACACCCATTGAAATGTCACCCTATCGTTTAGTTTTTTACAAGGCATGTCACCTTCCTGTTGAGTTAAAGCATAGAGCCTACTGGGCTATTAAGCAGCTAAACTTTTCACTTGACAAGGCAGGAGCTCACAGAAAGCTCCAGCTCAACGAGTTGGACGAGATTTGTAGAGATGCATACGATAGTGCTAAGGAGTATAAGAACAAAATGAAACTTTTGCATGATAAGAATATTTTACGAAAGTTATTTTCTCCAGGTCAAAAAGTTCTTCTATATGACACTCGTCTGCATCTATTCCCCGGGAAGTTGCGCTCTCGGTGGACCGGTCCTTTTATGGTCCGTACTGTTTTTCCTCATGGCGCTATTGAAATTGAGACACCAAACAGTAGTAGTTCTTCAAAGGTTAACGGTCAGAGATTGAACATGTGATGTTGAGGAGGTCCCTATGGAAGATCTTGTTTACCTTGATTGACCATCGAGGCGGTTTGTATGTTGTATACTATTTTTGTAGGTTTTTGATTCCACTTCACCCAGGTACTATCTTTCCGACTTCTCTCTTTACTGATTCCTCATGTTATTTATACTTTTGGTACTGTTCTTTAATTAGAAACATTGAGGATAATGTTAGATTTAAGTTTGGGGGTGGGGTACAAAATTTTTGTCCCTTTTTGTTGTAATAAATAAACTCCAGAGCCTATAAATTTATGCCTATTAAGGATGGCACTAACCAATCTAAGTGGATGGAAGCATTTCGGTTTAGGAGTTGAGGGACCAATCTGACTAGATGGAAACGTCTATAAGAGTCTATTCATAAAAGCACAGAGCTCAGGTGTTAGAAATAACATGATAGTTTCACCGTATCTCGGAATCATCTTATTACTTCTGTTTTTATTTTTGCAAATTTTTATGTTGATGTCTGCTAAGTTGAAATAGAGTGATTGAGATACTAAAAAATAAAAAAAAACAAAAAAAAAACAGACCAATTAGACCAATCGGAATAAGTATTAACACTTGGATAGCAATGTGTGTGTGTTCTCCCTGTCTCCGTCGCCTAAACAAGCGTGGAACGCAGGATCCACGGGAATTACCATGTAATCTGCTGACAAGAAGCATGCGCTTGGATCCAAATGATCTAATCATGTCGTTAAAAATTTTTTTATTATAAAGTCGACCACTGGTTCCCTTGTATATGCCAGCTGTGTTGATATTAGTCCAGATCAGTATCTCAATCCATTGGGTCATAGGTTCATCTTGGCATTAAAGTCCATTCGCAACCATCTATTTCTATATCCATTTTATTAATATATTCATGTGATTTGTTTGATTCCGGATAATTGATGTCCATAGTGCGACTATCTGAGTAGAGCTCTGTCACTTATATATGAATTTTAGTATACTTGAGTGCAAACTCATATACAACAATTGGAATTTCGCATCAGGGTACTTCCTCCCGTAATCAATAAGTATGCCAACCAAGGAGGTTCTTTAGTGCATTCCAAGGGTCTGCGTAGATAGTTAGGGTCTGGAGTAAAGGTTTTATGGGTACACCTCTGGTAAACCCTCCTGAGACTATAACTCGGCCACTAGGGCCACCTAGGGGTTTAAAGGCTTGTTGCACATGCTAAGTGCAATCGACGATGCCTACGACAGTGAGTTAGGATGTTATTTTTTGTAGTTTTGATTTGCTCGGGACTAGCAAATAATAAGTTTGGGGGTATTTGATAGACGCATTTATGTGTCTATATTCATCTCTTTCGTGTATACTGTTAGTACCCATTTTTGTACTAATTTTGGTATTTTATCCATTTGTAGGTGTTTTTGGAAAAATGGGCTTTTGCGGCGAAATTGGCTCGAGAAGTGGTTTTTGCGCTCATGGGAGAAAATTACTAAGGGGCACCCATATTACTAAGGGGTATCCACTTGCTATTCCCCTGGTCCGGATAAGGGGAGGTCATCCCCTTCGTTTGAATTTTGCTTTCGGCGGGAATTTAAAAACTCACGCTGCGTAACTTTCTGTTATCGGATTTGGGACAGTTTCAGTCGGATTTGGTTGTTGTTCTGGATTGCAAACAGCCTGTTACGAATAAACAGGGAATGTGACGTGTTTTGGGAGATAAAAAGAGGAATCAAATCTTCTTATTTTCGATAATTTTGTGAAACAGGGAAGTTGATTATTTTTGGAAACTTTTGGACTTCTTGGATGGAGAATATCTCTGCTGATTCTCTATATTAGTTAGAAAAGTTGTTAAACAGCAACAGAGGCGTGAAAGAAAGGAAAAAAAATTAAATCCCGAAGGATTATTTCCGTGAAAAGAAGGTGAGAAATATATGGAAAGTCCAAGACTTTTGGTGGAAGAAAAAGAGATTTTCATCGAGTTTAAGCCGACCTGTGAGGTATATATAAGCTCTGGGGAGGTCAAGGAAGAGTTAGGTACACTTTGGAGAGGTTTAAAGCACTAGAGAAGCAAAGAAAATAAAAGACAAAATTCTGTTCTGCTGCGAAGAAGAAGAAGACACGAAGAACATAAGACGCACATGCAACAGTCGCAGGAGCAGACTTATTTCAGTGACAATAAACGCCTATCGTTCCTGTCTGCAGTGATCGAAACCCTTCAGCAACGATTCAGTCTTCTGTTTTAGACTTTTAACGACTACAATGTATTCTTTTACTCTTTTAATCAATTTTTGAGCCATAAACATGTATTTTGAGAACATGATTAATATGAGGAGCTAAACCCCTTAGCCGAGGCGACGGAGGATGCCATTGTTTCATGAAAAGTGGTATAATTCTATTTTAATTATTTTTTTATTTTTTTTATATGATTATTTGCATAGAACAAATATAGAAAAATTGATTTTTATTGAGTAGTTGTGAGTTGCTTTGATGGAACATGCTAGGTTTTAAAACTTTTGATGTTTCATGCTTTGTGTTTACAACTATTACTTCAAAAATCTATTAGAGGCAAAATATTAGAATCACTTTAAAAGAAAAAATTGCATGAATATTGATTAGAGTTTATCACTTAATTGGTCAATGGTGGAATCCATAGTCTCGGTGTTTTCTTTATATTTTTGATATAACTTATTTGAATTGTTGAGTTTAATTTAAGTCTAAAAAAAATCCTTCACAAGTTCGAGCAATGAATCTTTTTACCACTACAACTACAAAACACCTCACTAACTTAAAACTTTTAACCTACCTTTGTGTCAAGAATGCTACCACTCGACAAATAGTATAAACATGGCATAACAACACTTTATGAAAAGTCACACCTAGGCATACATATCATTTCATGCTAGATCACAAAAAGGATGTGCATCTCTCAAACAGACACATGTCATATTTATTATCATAACGTTAAGCGCGACCAAGATATCTTGCTATCACTTATAAGTCACACCTAGTCATATACATATCCATGGACACTCTTAGATGGACACTATCACATATGATTTGCGTCATTTTCTCCGCAAAACCCAAACGATAATGAATTTAAATATAATATTTTGATGATACATTCCTCTCATAAGACTTTACATTTATACCAAAAATGAGCACAATTCGAGACGTATAACACCATCATCTACCCCTTTGAATATCATCAGTTAAAAATTAACGGTTGAAATTAAGGTTGATCAATGGTGAGGTTTTGGTATCTCGGATTATGCTCATTTTTGGTAGGAATGTAGAGTCTTATAATAGGAACGTATTATCAAAATACGAGATTTAAAATCATTGTCGTTTGATTTTTGCAGAGAAAATTGTGCAAATCATGTATGATAGTGTCCAATTAAGAGTGTCCATGGATCCTTTCTCATTAACTATTTGTTATCTTATTGTGTATCCTGCATATGTGTGCACCCTTTTTTTTTTCTTTTTTTTTTCTTTGTCCTTTGTATAAATAGACCCAACGTCTAGTGTTTCTGTAAGGCGGATATTTTCGTTTCTTTACTTTCTGTAATGTTACTATGGTATCATTTGACCTGTATGATCATGTTTCTCTTTGATCCTGTTATTTCCTACCGATTCTTTTTTATTTTGCATTGTCATATATTATTTCTTCAGTTTTTAATGATTGTTACCGCCTAATAACTCATTTATTTCAGTCTATTCACTGCCTTTCTTCATATCTACTTTCAAAAAAAATTCTTCGTTAAACCTATTATTTTATTTGTTCTTTACGGTAATGACTCATAAACTAATGTTTCTATCATGTTTACCTCTTCAATGCACATGTCATCTTGTTTAGGGGGTTGCTTACTAATATTAAAAACATTAAGCTCAATATTCATATTACCAAAAGATAAATTCATGATACCATTTAGACAGTTGATGATCACATGGGAAATATTTAAAATGGGCTACCTAAGATCACAAGTATCTGATTCTCTGGGTCAGGGACAGGTTGGGTATCTAGGATAACAAAACCCACTAGATAAATAACCATATCGACCTCAATTAAAACATCCTCTATAACACCACGAGGAATTGTCACAGACCTATCAGCTAACTGTAGTGTTATCTGGATAAGCTCTAACTCACCAAGTCCTATATGAAGGTATACATGGTGCGGAGTAAGTTCAAATTGGATCCTAAGTCAAGTACGCTATGTCAACACGGTTGTTACCTATTATGAAGGAAAGGGTAGGGGAACCTGGGTGTTTGTACTTAGGAGTAGTGTTGTTATAGATAATTGAACCCACATGACTAGCTAAAAAAATCTTTCTTATATACACTAATCTTTCAATTTCATCTACAAAGATCCTTAAGGAACTTGACATAAGTAGGAATCTGCATAATTGCATCTCATAAAGGAAGGTTGATAGTACGTAACTTGCTTAAAAGCCTCCATTATATCACTAAAATTGGATTTCTTCTTTGTTGGTACTAGTAATTGTAGGAATGAGCCTCTGCGCACAAAGTGGGGCTTATCAGGAACCGTACGTATTAAACTCTTTAAAGACTTTATCAGTATCTTCAGCTACTGGCTCAAAAAAGTAAACAACATTATATTCATTATTGGGCATGGTTACCTTGTTGTCAACTATCTTTCCGTTCCTAAGCATTATAACAGAGTTCACATTATTAAACGGTTTCTCTATCATAAAAGTACTTTATGAATTCACCTAGGATTAGCTTGTTTCTGACTAGGAAACTTACCTTTTTCTCTTAAAGACTCATTTATCTGACTAACCTGGATTTGTTAATTGGAAATATCCTGAGAGTTAGCCTGTACAATTTTATTATTAGCTTGTAAATTTTGTTCAACCGATTTATGAAACTTTGTAGTGTTCTGAGCTAACATGACGATATATTCTTTTAAACTTATGATTTTCTTATCTAACGGATTCTGAAACTGTGATGTTCCCGAAGAATTCTTAGTATAGCCAAAATATGGGGTAGCCTGAGAATTACTATACTGACCTTGGCTCTGGACCTTAGACCAGGAAAATTAAGTTGGTTTCTCCAACCAGGGTTATAGGTTTCTGAATATGGGTCAAACTTCTGACGGTTATCAAATCTAGTGTCATTGTAAAGAACATAAGCTTGTTCATCGAAAGTCTATCCATGCCAAAGTGACTTGGGATCTATCCCAAAACTAGATTGACTCAGTTTTAAAGCTTCTAACCTTCTAGATAAAGCAGCAAACTTAGCATCTGACTCAAAGCTTGTATCTACCATGTTGGTGTTACTTAGATTGACCAAGAGTCTTTTGGGGGGTTCTACACAAGACTCCCACTGTTGGGATTTTTCATCCAATTCTTTTAAGAAGGAATACACTTGATCAGCAGTTTTATTGAATAACCCACCGGTGCATAATAACCCGACCATGACCTTGGTTGAATACTCTAAACCATCATTAAAAAATCAGAACTAATTTTATTTTGTCAAACCCATGGTGGGGACATTGTGACAAGAGAACATCGAATATTTCTATAAACCTATATAGATATTCTCATTCTTGTTGCGTGTCAACACTAATTTTCTGCTAATAGATGCGGTTTTATGCTTAAGGTAAAACTTTTGGAAGAAAATAGTAGCAAGTTCAGCCAATGTTTCTATTGACTCTCACTTAGCTTTATCTCTCAAGGAAAATGGAAACATCATAAGTTTCAAAACTTCATCACTAAGGTCTTTAATCCTAATTGTTCAACAAATTTCCTCAAATTCCCTCACATGAAAGTAAGGGTTTTCATCATCTGTCCCTAAAAACATAAGGATCATTTGAATAATACCAGGTTTCACCTCATAATTAGCCAGGGTGGCAAGCAATTTTACGCAAGATGGTCGATTGGATCTAGTTGGTTATATGTAATCTTTCAATGTTGCAATTGCTAGCACATTAAAAATACTAGGGTAACTTCCTCACTAGGAGACATTCTCAAAAATGAAATTTCCAAAAACAAGGCTCTCAAAAGAAGAGTCTTTGATATCCATGTTTCCACAACAGAACTACTAGACTTTCCACTAATTAAATAACCTATAGTGTCCCTTTTCCAAATGACGCTCAGTGATGGTCTCGAGCAGTCTTGACATACACTAAAAAAACTAAAAAGAAAAATCCTAATTACAAGGGAAATCATACCAAACACAAACAAGGCTCACTTAACCAAATCAATCTTATTGAATCTAGCAAACAAAGAGCATGATGGCTCCACTCAGATTATTTCTAGAAAACTTAGACAACTAGTTATAGTTTTAGCAAACCTATTAGAATGATCTGAATTAGATTAATTCGAAGAGAAGTAGGATAAGATTTAAGGAGCTCGAATTACCCTACCTCTTCGGCTCGTTTCTTCGGGTTACAAGGCGGCCCTAATCGAATTAAAATAATCTTCGGATCTTTGAGTTAAGCTAACAAAGTACCCAATACAATCCTTTTGAATGACTTTCCTATAAGCTCATTACCTTATCGGTCTCTTTCTAGTGAAAATTTTAGGCTCAGGTTCGAACGTGTTCCGAAAGCGGGAAAGAAGATAATGATGATGATATCCGAACCCTTATATTTTATGGCCAGTCTTTTCCCTTTACTAGAAATTAAATTCGTTTTTAGGTCCTCAGCTTATATGCATGCACACGAAAGAGTCCATCCCACTAACAGGGGATTCATGTGTGGTTAGAATCTTACTTCCCGTACCAGATGGGAGATGAACCGCCAAAGTCAACCCGGGCACCGACTCTTGTGTTAGTGTGCTAACTCGAGGGATCGACACAATATCGTAGTTGTGGTTGTTAGAGCATAGCTCGGTTGAACCCACCAAGCATTGGTATGTCAAGTTTGGTTGTCATATTTTAGTAAATCAAAACTCATCTAAGAGTCGCTTAATTATGTACTAGAGACAACTTCGTTTAGGTTAGACTAGAAAGTCTAGGAATATTGAGACATACTAGTATTACTCGAAGACCCGAAAAACGTGAAGAAGTAACGAGCTATAAGGACATCATCCTTCCTCTTGAGGTTAGTAATATTGACTTGAATTGTTTCATTCCTAATGTATCTTTCAAGTCGTGCTATATTGAAAACATAAATGCGAAGCTGTGTATGGGTTTATTACTCTAGTAGTGAGACATGATCACATGATCATAGTATTAGGGAATTAGACTACGAAGTATAACGCTTATCTTTTGGACTTCGTAGATATGACATCAACATAATCTTATGAATGTTTTTATGATTTTGCGTATGGGTAAAGGTGAAGATTTCATCATAGGAAACAATGTTTTACATTTGTTTAAAGGAAGTACATTCATGAACTTTTTTTATGAATCGAAAAGGAAATCATTATGCTTATTGGTACAACTACTCATTGCAAATATTTGGATTATCAATATGTGTGAGATGGTAGAACCGATCATAACTTTGTTATGTATCTTGGTACAACTAATCATAATGCCTGACTTATGATTTGGTATGACTATTTTTGATTAATTAGTGAAACCGATCCTAAGTACTCACCTGAGATGGTATGATCGATATTTGTAATTGGTGTCATCGATCATAGAGAACTTGTGTAATCGATCCTTGTAATTGGTGTAATCGGTCCTAATAATTGGTGTAACCGATCCTGGTAATTGGTGTAACCGATCCTAGTGACTGGTGTGACCGATCACAAGCAATACCATGTGTATATGGTAACCGGTCCTGGTAATTGATGTAACCGATCCTGGTAACTGATGTAACCGATCTTGGTAACTAGTGTGACCGATCACAAGTGCTTTCATATTAGGGTATAACCGATCCCAATGATTGGTAGAACTGATTGATCCCATGGATATGATTTGATATTTGATCAATCACATAGTTGTCTTGAAATACAGATGAACCAATTCTAAACTTTTTCGGAAGTGTGGTGTAATGGATTCCAAGATTGTAAATATGAAATAGGATTTACAAAGAAGAGATGTCAACATTCTTTGAACACGTACAGTAACTCTTATCTTTTATTGTTCAAAGATATTCCTTCGTACTCAAGGAGATCCTGTTCCGAAATAAATTAAGAATCTTTTAATTAAGGTTATTAGTTATATATGCTTTAATTACCAAAAATTAAATGCATATCTCTAGAGAATAAAAATTAATAATATGCATTTACTAATTGGAGATTTTCTATTGAGAGATTTCGGAAAATATTGGACAAAGCATTTAATGGAATTATGAAACCGAATGGCCATTTATTGCATATCTTGAGAATACTTTCGGCTTGGAAATTCTTTGGTGTCCAAACATCCTTGGTTTATAAATACCTAAGTTTACATTTCTAGCAAACTATCCTAAGAGCCAAGCAAACTTCATCTTTTTGTTGTTTCTGGTGGAGTCGTCTAATCGAAGAGGAAAGTACCCTTATTAGGCGAATTCTCTTACGACCTCTCGTTTAAAGACTTCTGTGGGATCAAGAAGCTCTACGAGTACCGTTGGTGGGAAACTAGGCAATTGCAGTGCTATTAGTTTTCGATTGATTTGATTGACTAACGGTAGTCGAAACTTTTATTCCACCTAGTTTGTTTATTCTTGAGGATATAAGATTCACTCAAACTAGATCAAAGTATCGATGTGATCTTTTGAACTGTATGTAGATCTAAAGACATCTTGTGATAATCCATTATTAACAGACTCCGTTCTGTGCGTGATTGATCATAAGAGATTCAAGTGGTGTTGTGCAGGTTTAATTGAAGATTAAATAAGATTTAAAGACGAAGAATATTTCTTATTGGTTTCTCATATCTTTGTGTTGTACAAACCTTGATCGGTTGGGATCCAACTATAATCGAATTTATTCGACTGATTAGTTGTGTGAGATCGGTAACGCCTAATAGTTCTCTTGAGATCTATTTTAATTATTCAAATCCGAATCTTATTACTTAGGTAATATAGATTGGATTGATCTAACCAGGAAAAAGAGTTTATTAGCTTAAACGGAAGAGCCTTTGCATATGACTTGAGATATCTTATCTTAAATAATCAATAGAGTTGTTACCAAACAGATTTGTTGTTTCTTTACTGTTTGGAATACGATCCAAAGGAATTGTTCCAATGCGTGCACTCATCGAAGTCGGAAGTGCAGGGATACTAAGGAAACTAAGTGAACTAGGGGTATTTTCTTGGTCTCAACTATACGAAGTTGGTTTAGATTTTTTATATCGTCTTAATTCTGAGAGTATTCAATTCTGGACTAGGTCCCGGGGGTGATGTGATTTTAGATAGTGGTAAGAAATGAGGTTGTCGTTCACTCGGATTTGTAGAGATTAAAGTTTTTTAAAATACTAAATAAATATATACAAAGATATTTAACAATGGGCGAGAGGTACTGGAACTAAGGATTCGGCCAATCTTCATAACATAAGGTTCAATTATTTATTCTCAACAATTTTAGCTCAAGAAATGTAAACATGGACTCTTATTCTTGCCAAGGTAGATTCTAAAAACATTAGTTATAAATCGTAAGCATGGGACATCAAATATCTAAGCAAGCATGACCCATCTAATAAAATAATAACTAATTAATCAAAATCATATTTCAATTAATATTAGTGCAAAAGTCATAAAAAA
>JAJJMB010002292.1:2242556-2309523 GCA_023531105.1 Papaver atlanticum | reverse complement strand
CTCGTGCAAGCTCATGTTTTTCCTCCAACTCCCTGTTTGGATTAAAAAAAGTTATCCAGCCAAATTTGATCGATAAAATCACCCATACTAGCTTTCTATAGTCATATCACGTCTACCCACTAAGTTTCAGGGATTGAATCTCACTAAATCACATCCAAACATCCGATTGAAATTCTGCCAGTGAGAGGAATATTTTCCCACCAAAAATATTCTTTTGAATTTGAGAAGAACATGTCCTCCCCCTAATCCTGCATGGGTGTCCCTTTAGCACTTGTCTTATGGGGTGCAAATAGTAATTTTTGGGCGTAGATAGTAATTTTTCCGGGGTTCCTCCGACACATTTTTGGGGTGCTTCCGATGCATTTCTGAGGTGCCTTTAGTACTCTATCCTGGGGTGTAAAACACCACTTTTCGAGCCAATTTCGCCGCAAGAGCTTATTTCTCTAAAAATACTTACAAAGACATAAAATAACAAAATAAATACAAAATCGAACACTAACAATATATACAATTGAGACATATTAGACCCAATAATGCGTCTATCAATGCTTGGTCAATGTATTTTTTATACATCATGCTTTTGATTTACAGTCATTGCTTTTCAAGAATCTACTTTTGGCAAAGAATAAGAGTCCATATTTTTTTTTATATTTGAGCTATAATTGATTGGAATTATTATTTGAATCACATGAATGAAATTTGGTGGAATCCTGAGTCCCAGTAACTCTCACACCCTTTGTAATATTTTTGTATATATTTTTATTAAATTTAAAAACTCGAATCTTCACAAGTCCGAGTTGAACGAACTCTACTTATCACTTTTTACAACAAATTAAAATCACAACAATTTTTGGCGCCGCTGCCGGGGATTTTCTTTTAGATTTAGAGTTTTTAGATTTTTATTCTTTTGTTCTTTTTTACGTTTCTTGGGTATTTGTCTTTTTGTTGCAGGTTTTGAATCAAAAAGGAATTGTAGACGAAAGACCTGGAGGATTAAAAGCTAGACAAAGCGAAAAGAACGTAGAAAAGACGAAGATATTTTTTTTAATTAGATTTTATTTTTATTTTTAGAAATTGTAAATAAGACTTTATTTTTGGACTTTTTTATTTTTTATTTTTGGGACATTAAACATTGGACATTATTTTTATTTTTAAACCCTAATGAAGGGTTAAAATTAAATATAAACTGTTTGCAGGGAAGGACGACGATTACGATATCGTCTCGGCCCCTCGAGTTCGTACACTGACACAGGAGTTGGTGGCCCGAGTCGACTTCAGCGGTTCTTCGCTCGTCTGGTACGGGAGGTAAACTTTTAAACTCCCGCGAATCTCCTGTCAGCGGGTTTACTGTCTTCCTTAAGGTGCATATATGTTGAGGCTTTGAATACGGATTTTAATTTCCTAGTAAAGGGCAAGGCCAGGCCATACAAGATAAGGGTTCGGATTTCATCACCGTTCTCTTCTTGCCCGTCTTAGGAAAATAATACCTAACGCGAACCTAAGCATTAAAATATTGACTAGAACGAGACCGATAGGGTAACGAGCTTAATAGGAAAGTCGTTCAAAAGGATCGTATTGGGTATCTTGTTAGCCTAACTCAAAGTTCAGGAAGATTACTGTAAGTCGATTAGAGCCGCCTTGTAACCCAGGGAAGCGTTGCCAAAGAGGTGGGGGTATCAAAGCTCCTCTGAGCTTCTCCTACTTCTCTTCGACTTACTTTATTCGGATCGTCCTACGAGGTTTGCTAAAATTGTACCCAGTTGCCTCTTGGAAGAGTAGAAGCTGGTCTAGAAACAATCTAAGGGAGCCATCATGCTTGTTGTTTGCTAGATTTTATAGGTTTGATTTGGTCGAGTCAACCTTGTTTGTGAGTGTGTAGAATTCCCTTGCAATTAAGAATGTCGAACTGGTATTACAATAGCCAATACAATGAATATTTGACCTGAATTTGAATATGGACATCATCATTTTTATGACCATGGTGGGAATAGTAGTTGGGAACGCCAACCTTTTCAAGGTTATGGTTCATACCATGCTGAGCCCAATTACTATCCACACGCGAAATTGTCTTATGAGTAAGAAAATCAGGAACATTATAGTACTAGTTACTCCTCTTTGGACAATACAATCAAACTGTTGAAAACTAGTCCTTATTATGATCCTTCTGTTCCTATTTATGATCCTTCCGTATCTTTAGAAGAGTCTCTTAAGCAGTTAACTGAGCAAACAAATAGGTTTATGTCGGAAATGAATAGACGAACCGCACCATTGAGAAAACTTTTTATAGAGGAATCCCTCAAGCTGATGGCTGAGACGAACAAAAGACTTGCTCGAAATAATCTTAATTTCCAATACAGTGTTTCCAATAATACCCTTGAAAATAATGATAGTTATTTGCATAATAAAGATGACGAGGTTAGAATTGGTAACACTACAAGTTTAGATGAGGTTCAACCATTTCCATGCTATTATAATGACGATTATGATGAGGATAGTGTTGATGAAGAATCTGAAATATGTAGGCACAGTGATCAGGAATTTGTTACTCCAATTGAGCTTTATAATGATAATGTTATTTCTAGTTCAAATCCAAATAATTTTAATAATTATTTACCTATTCAAAAGGACGAGGATTTGTCTAGAGATTTCCACGGTTTAGACGATGTAGTTTTTCCTTTTGATTACGAAGCCGATAGTGGTTTAGAGGAATGGGTTTATTCTGAAAATGTTGTTTTAGAGTCTAGCGACTTAGAAACAATAGTATTAGATGAAGAAGGTAGACCCGTAGAAATGAGTAAAGATGCACTACCTGATAATAACTTAGAAGAATCAATTGACCATTTTCAAGAATCTGATGATCTAGAAATTAGGGAGATTGTGACTAGTCTAGATAGAGACACTGAAAACTCTAAGTTTGGGGGTGATTATCACTTCCCTAGTGCCTTACC
The DNA here is from genome assembly GCA_023531105.1 of Papaver atlanticum. Taxonomy (NCBI): domain Eukaryota; kingdom Viridiplantae; phylum Streptophyta; class Magnoliopsida; order Ranunculales; family Papaveraceae; genus Papaver; species Papaver atlanticum. Next base: position 2,306,575 of record JAJJMB010002292.1, on the reverse strand, counting down.
TTTAACTCTCAGAAAGTCCCCTCACTTAGGACTTGATATCTGTGCCTCGACCATTTTACAAGATTACCTTCATACTCGTTTTCCCGAACCTAATGATATCCAGGAAGAAGTTCAGTCGTCAAAAACCCATCCTATGGTTGATGTGGTTTGCCCAGGCTATGATACCCAGATTGACTTTGTTTTCCCACCAAATAGTTTTCTTCCAACTGTGGGAACGTTTATATTCCAAATGTGTTGAATATTAAGTTGTGAGACTAAACCTTAATGCTTTAGGAAATTAGAATCGACACATTTACTTAAGAATTACCACTACTTTCATTGTGGTCAATTATGTCAGTCAAATCTGATTGACTTAGAGGAACCTCAGTTATTTAGGTTATTATTATGTGCTTCTAAGTTCATATTTGAGTTTTTCCAGACTTTAGTACCTAATAATTCGGATCCCACCTATGAAGAAACGCAACCGATGAAAATATTTTATTTAGACCCTTTCATAGAGCATGAACCCGAACCACAACTAGATGTAGTTGTCTTAAACAGGAAACTAGATAAGGGTATGCATTATATGTTCATTTTCTTGGCTTGTTGCAGGTTCCTTTTATTTGTGATAGCTTTATTTGGTTTTGATAACCCACAATTATTTCGGCTATTGCTATATGATTCGAGGTGACTAATCCTTTCTTAGTCTGGCTGAAGACTTTAAACTTAGCACTTCTTGGGAGGTAACCCATGGTTCATGCAACATGGTAATATCTTTCCTTAACTATTTTTCTTCAAATGGTAACAGTTTCTCCTTGTTCATGCTTTTAATTTTATCTTTAGAACAGTTAGGACAATGTTAGATTTAAGTTTGGGGGTATGGGAGAAACTTTTTAGTTGCGTTATTATAAACTCCAGAGCCTAGAAATTTATGCCTATTAAGGATGACACTAACCAATCTAAGTGGATGGAAGCATCTTGGTTGTAGGAGTCGAGGAACCAATCTGACTAGATGGAAACATCTATAAGAGTCTATTCATAAAAGAACAGAGCTCATCTGTTAGAAATAACATGATAGTTTCGTCATATCTCGTTGAGTCCTTTTCTCTTCTGTTTTTTAATTTATTTTTAAAATATGTTTCTCTAAGTGATTAGGTGGGGCTCACGATTCAAGTTGTTACCACTGCTAGGGTGTAATAGAGTTGAGAATTAAAAAAAAAAAAAAAAAAAAAAGAGAGAGAGAGAGAGACCAGACCAATAGACCAATCAGAATAAATATTAACACTTGGATAGTAATATGTGTGTGTTCTCCCTGTCTCCGTCGCCTAAACAAGCGTGGAATGCAGGATCCACGAGAATTACCATGTAATATGCTGACAAGAAGCATGTGCTTGGATCCACAAGATCTAATCATGTTGTTAATTCTTTAAAAAAAAAATACATAAATAATTAAATAAATGTGTGTTCAATAAATCGACCGCTGGTTCCCTTGTATATGCCAGACGAGTTGATCTAGAATTAGGATTATCGACCACTGGTTCCCTTGTATATGCCAGTTGTGTTGATATTAGTCAGACCAGTATTTCAGTCCATTAGGATAGGTTCATTTTGGCAGTGGCCTTCAGACAGATATGAGAAACACCGTTCACCTAGTCAACATCAAAACCATCTATGTTTTTTTATATCCATCTCTTAATCTATCCATGTGATTTGTTGACCCCGAATATTGATGTCCATAGTGCGACTATCTGAGTAGAGCTTTGTCACTTATATATGAATTTTAGTATGCTTGAGTACAAACTCGTATACAACAATTGGAATTTCGCATCAGGGTACTTCCTCCCGTAATTAATAAGTTTGCCAACCAACGAGGTTCTTTAGTGCATTCCAAGGTTCTGCGTAGATAGCTAGGGTATGGACTAAAGGTTTTGTGGGTATATCTCTAGTAAACCCTCCCGAGAATATAACTCGGCCACTAGGGCCACCTAGGGGTTTAAAGGCTTGTTGCACATGCTAAGTGCAATCGACGATGCCTGCGACAGTGAGCTAGGATTTTATTTCCTGTTTTTGATTTGCTCGGGACTAGAAAATAATAAGTTTGGGGGTATTTGATAAATGCATTTATGTGTCTATTTTCATCTCTATTGTGTATATTGTTAGTACCCATTTTTGTACTTATTTTGGTATTTTATCCCTTTGTAGGTGTTTTTGGAGAAATAAGCTTTTGCGGCGAAATTGGCTCGAAAAGTTGATAAAATGACACCCAAGGGACAAGTGTTATGCGGACTCCAGCAACGGATAAGGGACGACCACTGGATAAGGGGTAACTTTTCCCCTTCACATTCAAATTCTGTTTTTTGCGGGAAACCAAAAACAGAAAACATGCAGTGTTGGTGGTAGTGATTTGGAGGAGTTTGAGGTCGATAAAACCTCTGATTTTCATAGGGTAGACTCCTTATGGGTCTAGGAATCTAACATGGGTGTTGAAATCGATTAAACTGGGCTCAATCGACGGATTTTTATCTCAACAGCAAAATATGGAAAGTCACGTGTGTGACCGATTTTAGGAAATTTTAGAGAGATTAAAGGCAAGATTTTCTTCCCAAAGCTTGATATCTATCTAAGGAAGAGTTTAGAATCAAAAGGAGAGCTCAGATACGCGTAGAAATCCTAAAACAAGAAATTGCCGCAACTTTTCCGTGAAGAGAAGTGAAGAGATTTTGGAAGATTTTGGAGAGATTTAATCGCTCATTTTGATATAAATAGATTGGTTGGGTCATATAGAAGGGGTGTCGAGAGTTTGGGGGATGAGAAGGGCTGAGGAGTGAGAAATCAAGACGAACAGAAAGCTTCCTGCTGCTGTTTTCTTCTTGTGCGGAGCTGAAGAAAATGAAGAATATCGACCCACACGGAACAGTCGCAGACGAGTGTCGTTCTTCAACAGCAGCAGCTGAGTAACGTTTATAAACAGTTTCCTGCAGTCACAGAAGACCTTTACCGACAATTCTGTCTTCTGTTTTAGACCTTCAGAGACTACAATGTATTCTTTTACTCTTTTAATCAACTTTTGAACTATAAATATGTACTTTGAGTAAGTGATTAATATGAGGAGCTAAACCCCAACACTGGGATGACGGAGGAAGCCCTATTTCACGCATGTGGTAATTCTAATAATTCTTTTATGACTATTTGCATTGATTTTTAATTGATTTATGATTTTTATTGAATGGGTGTAATATTGTTTGATGATGTATGATTGGTCAATGTATTTTTGATACATTATGCTTTTGATTTACAGTCATTGCTTTTCAAAAATCTACTTTTGGCAAAGAATAAGAGTCCATATTTTTTTATATTTGAGCTATAATTGATTGGAATTATTATTTGAATCACATGAATGAAATTTGGTGGAATCCTGAGTCCCAGTAACTCTCGCACCCTTTATAATATTTTTGTATATATTTTTATTAAATTTAAAAACTCGAATCTTCACAAGTCCCAGTTGAACGAACTCTACTTATCACTTTTTACAACAAATTAAAATCACATCACCTATTAGGATCGATTCTACCATGACTCCTAAAGAAAGTAAGGATCGGTTCTACCTTGACTCCCGATGTGGTTGTGATAGGGGTAAATAAGATGTCGTTCACTCAGGCTTGTTGAGATTCGATTTAATATTTAATAATAAAAATTATTAAATATAAATAAAATATATACAAAATATGGTAACAACATCGAGATATACTAGGACTCCGGATTCCACTAAATATTCATAGTCATATGATTGATCTATTTATTTTAAACAAGTATAGCTCATTCGATAAGAATTCTTTCTCTATTTCTTTTTCTAAGGTAGATTTTAAAAATATTAATTATAAATCTTAAGCATGGAATATCAAAAGAACTAATTCTAAGCATAAACCATCAAAACAAAAAAACAATTAATTAATGAAAATCATAAATAAATTAAAAATAATGCAAATAGACATAAAATAATTAAATAGAATTACATATTTATTATGAAAATTCGGCTTCCTCCATCGTCCCAGAAATTGGATATATCTCTTCATTCTTACAAAGAAAAAATAAAGAGAAAATAAATAATAGAAATTCTAAAACTATTGCTCTCGGTCCTCTCCTCCTTTAAAAACTGACTTCATATGACTTCTTTTATAGTGGGAATTCCGAACTCATTCCATAATTTGTGACATGAAATGATGTCATTTTTTATTTTCTAGCTAATGGAGTAGCTCCATGTGTCAGGATAATACAAAATCCTCCAATAAAAATGCGCCATGCATCAAATAATATAAATCACATGCAGACAAATTTTTCTTTATTTGGATTTTTTTTTTAATTCCAACCATAAAGAGTAATATTTTCCATGAATTTTTTTTCCTTCTATATTTGTTTATTTTTATTAAGCCATGTATCTTCAAATATCTTTTCATTATTAATATCTTACAAATGGTCTCCACACTTCTATACACGATGTGGCACACTTCTACACACTCCGTGCAGCTTACCAACACTCCCGTATCCAAATAATTAGCCCAATAATTCTTCATGTTTCCTTTTGGGTCTTGTCCATTAAATCACTTCATTTACTCCTTTTTACGAGTGGAATTCCGCATTTTGGTCCATCGAGCTTTATTTCCCAAAAATACCTACAAATACACAAATAACAAAATAAGTACAAAAATAGTTACTAACAAGTTAGACAATTGAGATCAAATCAGACACAATTTTTTTTTTATCAAATACCCCCAAACTTATTATTTGCTTGTCCTCGAACAAATCTAATCTAGAAAATAAAATCATAACTCACTTTCGTAGGCATCGCGATTGCACTCAGCATGTGCAATAAGCCTTTAAACCCCTAGGTGGCCCTAGTGGCCGAGTTATAGTTTCAGGAGGTTTTACAAGAGGTGTACCCACAAAACCTTTACTAAAAACCCTAGCTACCTATGCAGAACTTTGGAACAACACTAAACAATCTCCTTGGTTGGTATACTCTTATTGACTACAGGAGGAAGTACCCTGATGTTAATACAATTCATATATAAGTGACAGAGCTCTACTAAGAGAGTCGCATACATATCCGGAATCAAACAAATCACTTGAATAAATTAAGAAGACGGATATAAAGATAGATTTTTTGCGATGTTGACTAAGGTGAATGGTGTTTCCCATATCTGTCTGAAGGCCACTGCCAGGATGAACCTATCAATCCTAATGGATTGAGATACTAGTCCGAACTCTAATACCAACACAACTGGCATATACAAGGGAACCAGTGGTCGATAATCCTAATTCTAGAACTCAGCTGGCATATACAAGGGGACCAGTGGTCGATTTTATTGAACAATAATAATGAACTTTTTTTTTCCTCATTTTTTTAAATAATCGTTCTGTTTGGTCTGATTGGTATGGTCTTTTTTATATTTTTTTTAGTAACTCAATCACTCTACTTCATCATGGAGGTGGTGACAACTCGATGCTGGTGCCCCACCAAATCACTTAGAGAATTTCTAACACCCGAGCTCTATGTTTTATGAATAAACTCTATTTTTTGGTTCCTCAACTCCTATACCAAGATGCTTCCATCCACTTAGATTGGTTAGTTCTATCCTTAATTGGAACAAATCTCTAGGCTTCTCTAGAGTTTAATAATAAAACTAAAATGTTTCTCCCATACCCCCAAAGTTAAATCTAACATTGTCCTCAATGTTCTGGAGATAGAATTAAAAGCATGAACAAGGAAAAATTGTGACCATTTGAAGCAAAGAAAATAAGGAAGGATATTACCATGTTGCCTGAGCATGGGTTACCTCCAAATAAGTGCTAAGTTTAAAGTCTTAAGCCAGATTAAGAAAGAATTAGTCACCTCATAGAATCATATAGTAATAACCTAAACAACTGTGGGTCATTTACATCAAAAAGTGTTATCACAGATAAAAGGAAACTGCAACATGCCAAGAAAATGAATAAACATATCACACCCTTGCCTAGTTCTTGTTTAAGACAACTACATCTAGTTGTGGTTCAGGTTCAGGCTCTATAAACGGGTCTAAATAAATTTCTTTGGTCTTGTGTTCCTCATAGGTAAGATTCGAATTATCAGGTTAAACATATGGAAAAACTCAAATAAGAAGTTAGATGCATAATAACCTGAATAATTGGGGATCCTCTAAGTCAATCATATTTGACTCACACAGTTGACCATAATGAAAGTAGTGGTCATTCTTAAAAAAATGTGTCGTTTCTATTCTCCTAAAGTAGTTAGGCTTAGTCTCAAAACTTAATAGTTGACACGTTTGAAAATCATACATTCCCACTCTTGGAAGAAAATATTTGGTGGGAAAACAAGGTCAATCATGGTATCATAGTCTGAGTAAACCACATCAACCAGAGGATGGGTCTCTAACAATTGGACTTCTTCCTAAACATCATTAGGTTAGGGAAAATGTGTCTGAAAATAATCTTGTAAAATAGTATAGGCACATATGTCAAGTCCCAAGTGAGGGATATTTCTAAGACCAAAAGGAAAGGCACTGGTAGAATGATAATCACCCCCAAACTTAGAGTTATGGGTGTCTCTAGATAGACTAGCTTTAATTTGCCTAATATCTAGATCAAAAGAATCCTGAAAATGGTCAATTGGTTCTTGTAGGTTATACTCAGGTGACGCATCCTCACTCATATTTAAAATCTCCACGAGTTCATCTTCTTCGTCTAAGACCGTTGTTTCTAAATCGCTAGACTCTAAAATAGTATTCTCAGAATAAACTCGTTCCTCTAAACCATTATCGGTTTCGTAATCAAAAGGAAATACTACATCGTCTAAAACAGTGAAATCTCTAGTCAAATCCTCGTCCTTTTGAATAGGTGAATAAGTTGGATCTGAACTAGAAATAAAATTATCATTATAAAGCTCAATTGGAGTAACAAATTCCTGATCACTATGCCTACATATATCAAATTCCTCATCAACACTATCCTCATCATAATCATAATCATCATAAGAAAATGGTTGAACCTCGTCTAAAGTAGTGTCTCCAATTCTAACCTTTTCATATGGATTATGTGAATAACTATCTTCATTCTCAAGGGTAATATTGGAAATATAATTTTGAGCAATTCTTTTTTGCGCTTCTAACAAAAGCCTCCGAGTTAACTCACATGACTTCCTGATTTAATGAACTTGTGCTTAATTGCTATGTCTTTGTAGGGTGTGTGGCTATGGAATTTACAGGGGATGCTTGTATCTTAAATCTCCTAGATGAGCGTTAAGTATTTCATACTATCATATCATCTCAATAAAGGTGATATAAGGAGTTACATATTAACTATGTTATTTTGTATTGTCTCTAACTTCCTTAAATCTTGAAGTATCTTTTGGTTGAATTCATTACGATCCCATGATTTTCGTACCTTTGCCAATTTTTATTAACAAAAAGGGGGAGAATTAATTAGTAGTTTCGCACTACATACATATGGTTTACGGATTATTATGTAAGGGGCAGTGAGTCAATATCTATAGGTTTCACCTATTATGCAAAAGATATAAGTATAGATTAAGGAGAAGAAACATATCACTGTAGTATTACTTCAAAGTTGTGATACAATTGAACTTTGGAGAAGATAATAAAACTATGTTTCTGTATAACGACGATTGATAATATTGTTTTCAAAGTTGTTATTGCTATGGATCTTCAACAACAACGATGCTGAGTTGAACATGTTCAAAAACATTGCAACTTTAAGAAACGAAGAATTCAAGGAGTTAAAGAAACCAAGGAAATCAAGCATGATGGATTCAAGGAGTTTTTTTGAAGCTTTAATACTTAATCCATTGGTATTGATAGTTTTATCACTAAAATTGACAAAGGGGGAGATTTTTAGAGCATTGCTCGGTCGAACTCACAAGTGTTGCTAGCTCAAGCTTGTTGTCAAAACTATATCTTGATTTCTAGTCTACAATTACTTAAGTCCCGGATTAGGATAGAAGATGTAGTTGATTGCGTTCTACCATTTGAAGTCGAAGATCAACCGAAGCTTTTGGAGAACTTCTTCAACAAAAGGTAAGTGAATACTAAACCACATATTTCTCAAGGTATATTCATCTCTCTATCTATGAGACGTTTTCGCATAACTAATTAGACTATCGCAAGCATATCAATCATTTCAAGTCAAGTTTATCTTGGTAATTAGTTCTCAAAATATATATGACTAAGCTCAATGAACATTTGTCCATACTTGGTGAATTTCAGTGAAGGACAATTTACTGTTCGTAATCTAAATTATGATTCAAAATTATCATTCAAAAATAGCCTGGAACACTGATATGTGTCACTGATGTTATTTGGGAATGTTTCAAATTGATCTAGATAGAAATATAGAACTACTGAAAAATATGGATACAAGACAGTATGCATACCAGTTTCACATACTGGGATAACTGTTATAGGTCCAGAGCCGTAATACATGTACCCAGTACATGTACCAGCGTAGCTATAGTTCGGCAGCAACTTATTGGTACGCATAACTGGTATCCATACTGAAAAGAAGATCCCATCCGATCTCACACAACTAATCAATCAAATAAATCCGATTCTACTTGGATCCCAGCCGATCAAGGTTTGTGCACACAATTCACAAGATACGAAAACAGATAAGAAATCTTCTTCATCTTCAAATCTTTTTTAATATTCAATAACCTGCAAAACACAACTTGAATCTCTTGTTACCAATCACGCACAAAATGAAGTTTGTTAATAATGGATTATCACAAGATGTCTTTAGATCTAACAACAGTTCTAAAGATCCCGTCGATACTTCGATCTAGTTTGAGTGAATCTTCTATCAGAAGAGAAGATTCTCAAGCATAAACAAACTAGATGCAATCAAAGTTTCAACAACCGTAAGTCAATCAAATCAATCAAAAACTAATAACACTATAATTATCTAGTTTCCTACCAACGGTACTCGTAGAGCTTCTTGATCCCACATAAGTCTTTAAACGAGTGGTCGTAAGAGATTTCACCTAATTAGCGTACTTTCCTCTCCGAATAGACGGCTCCACCAGAAATAGCAAGAAATGAAGTTTGCCTAGCTCTTAGGATGGTTTGCTAGAAATGCAAACTTACGTATTTATAGAGCAAGGATGTTTGGACACCAAGGAATTTCTAAAACTGAAGATACTCTCAAGATATGCAATGAATGAAAAAAAATCGGTTTTCCTAATTCCAATAAATGCTTGTCCAATATTTCTGAAATCTCTTAATATAAAATCTCCAATAAGTAAATGCACATTACTAATTTTTATTCTCTAGAGATATGCATTAATTGCTGGTAATTAAAGCATATAAAACCAAAAACCTTAATTAAAAGATTCTTAATTTATTTCGGCACATGATCTCCTTGAGTACTAAGGAATATCTTTGAACAATAAATGATAAGAGTTACTGCTCGTGTTCAAATTATGTTGACACCTTTTACTGCAAATCCTTATTTCATATTTACATGGATTTTCTTTCTTAGAATCGGTTATACCACATTTCCAAACAAGTTTAGAATTGGTTCGCCTGTTTTCCAAGACTACTATGTGATTGATCAAATACCAAATCACATACATGGGTTCAATCAGTTCTACCAATTACTAGGATCGGTTATACCTAATTATGGAAACACTTTTAATCGATCACACCAGTCACTAGGATCAGTTACAAGGATCGGTTCCATCTATACATGGTATTACATTAGATCGGTCACACCAGTTACCAGGACTGGTTACACCAATTACTAGGATCGGTCACACATACATTTATGATCGGTCACACCAATTACTAGGATCGGTCACACCAATTACAAGTGTCACAATCATACAATCACATGGTGATTACTTAGGATCGGTTACGCCAATTAACAAAAACCAGTCATACCAAATCATAAGTCAGGCATTGTGATTAGTTCTACCAAGATACATAACTTAAGTTAAGATCGGTTCTACGATCTCAAATATATTGGTCATCTAAAGATTTGTAGTGAATAGCCTGATCAATAAGCCTAATGATTTCCCTTTCGATTTACGAAACAAGTTCATGAATGTACTTCCTTTAAAAAAATTAAAACATTGTTTCCTAGGATAAAAGCTTCACCATAACCCATATCTACGAAGTTCAAAAGATAAGCGTTATACTTTGTACTCCAATTTCCTAATACTATGTGTTAGAGCACTGCTTGGTCGAACTCACAAGCGTTGCTATCTCAAGCTTGTTTGTCAAGTTTAGTTGATCAAAACTATATACTTGATTTCTAGTCTACTTATAGCTATGTATCGGATTAGGATAGAAGTGTGTAGTTGAGATTTAGAGTTCACGGCATTCACCAATTGAAGAAGAAGATCTACTGAAGAGCTTGGAGGAACTTCATCAACAAAAGGTATGTGGAGACTAAAAATTATCTATCATTCAGAAGTATATTTTATTTTATCTACTAGTGAGACTAAGTTGTATAGATATATAGACTTTTACATTATACACATTTGATATTTCGAGCCGAGTTTATCTTGCTTATCTATTTCTCAAAATATGTGTTGGAAGCTTTTAGATTTAGAAAAGTTCATCGTATTCTTGACGAGTTTAGTTGGAGGCAATTTATTTGTTCGAACTAAATATTAAGTGAAAAGATGATCATATGAAAATCACCTTGAAACATCTTATATGATTTGTGTGAGACAGTCATTTGGTGTCGACTTGGGAAGTTTCGTATTGATCGATTAATCACTTGAAAATTACTTGAATCTAGTGGTATGTATGAGATTACCATTGTTGTATTCCAAGGATGTTTCAATCATTAAATGAGAGTTTTAGAACTACCATGTCAGGATATAATACAGGTTGTATACTTTGTATACTAACTGTGCAAGTCTAGTTCAGGTCCGGAACTATTGTTTACGAACTGGTTTACCTGTAAAAAGGTACGGAACTTATGTTCGTGTACCTTGTTTGCGAACGGCCTAGATAATGCCAAGTCCAGAACTCCTGTTCGTGTACGCTATTTGCAAATGGCTGGACAAAGCCAAAGTTCGGAACTCTTGTTCGCGTACTCAGTTTGCGAACAGAGCGGTTATGTTCTAAAATCGGTAAAGTGTGATTTTCATACTCATGAACTGAAGATTCGTTTGCAAACTAAAGTTCCTGGAACTTTAATGTATTAAGGTATGTGAATTAGTTATACAAACCGTGGCATTATGTTCATGAATTGGTTCTTGTATAAGTACTTGGTACAATTATAAACCAAACTGATTTTTCTTCAAATGGTTCATATACATATTCCTATAAGATGATGAACATTTGAACAACTCTCTTGAAACAAATTTAGATTCATTTGATTATCTATCATGATTGATTGATCATCATATTTGATCAAGAAGTGTTAGATGAATATGGCTAAGTTATAAGTGTTAATATGGCTAACTTAGGTTTACTATTATTGAGCTAACAAGGTATACAAGTTTGGGTATGGTTCATCCATATATAAATATAAGTATATTTCATTTGGGTGTATCAAGCTAATACCATCTAACAATGGAGATTGATTGCTTAAATTCTAAGCAGACTTAGCTTAAATCTTAAATCAAGAGTTCATCTAACGGTGAATATTGAATGCTTTGTTACTAAGCTATCTTAGCTTATATTGTAAGCAACCCTGATGAACTCTAGCAACTGGGAAACCTAATCCCGACACTTCTGTGTGTCCTAGTTGCAAACTAGAGTTGATTCTCCTTTAACCTAGGTTTTCCAAAACCATTAATAGGTTAACGACTTAAAGACTTCATTTGGGATTCGTGAAGCCAGATCCAACTATTTTCTCTATAGTTGTGTATTATGATCTTACTTGTTCTATCGTATTGAGTTTTATCTTCTCTAAGATTTACTTGAGATTCGTCTCCGATAGGTAAGATATAAAAAGTAATCACACCAGTTCTTCGTCTCAGACTCTTGTGATTCCGCAATAACTTCTTCTGTTAATCAGTTAGGTTATTGTGAGGTAACAAATATTTCTAGGATGCTCTTCGGGAGTATAAGATCGGATTATTAGTTGATTCCTGTTCGCCTTGATCTTTGTATCAAAAGACAAAATAAACAGAATAAAGGATAAAAATATATGTGGGAGAGAGATTTGTTTATAAATCTTCGACTTTGGGTTGTAGAAACTCTTAGTTGTAGGTGAGATCCAGCTAAGGGAATCAAGTGCGCAGAATCCGGTATGGTTGTAGAGGCGTAAGGAACACGACTGTACCTTAATCGGTTTGAGACTTGGTTAGGGCTCAACTAAATTCCAATCCGAAGTTAAGTTGCAGTAGGATAAAGTCTGTAGCGGCTTAATATAGTGTGGTGTTCAAATCTGGACTAGGTTCCGTTTTTTTTTTTTTTGCATTCGCGGTTTCCTCGTTAACAAAAATTTTGGTGTCTGTGTTATTTCTTTTCCTCATTATATTTGTTTATATAATTGAAATATCACAGGTTGTGCGTAGTTAAATCATAGTTGATAAATCCGACCTTGTTTGTTGGATATAACTTGATTGTCACTTGGGCATTGGTCTTTGGTAACATCCAAGTTATTCTCACATCAATCAGGCTCACGGATTTCTATCTGTTCGATTTTCTGATTGTATTAAGAAAGAGATAAAGCTCTTTGATATATTTCTTGATTGAGTCTCACTTTTAAGTTGGTGCTCTCGGAATTATATTGGAGTTTAGTCCATACATATTGCCGAATGAATTATTGGGTGTGGTTGTTATACCCCCGCTTTTTCAATTGGTATCAGAGCGCAGGCAAACATGCTAAGACCTCATAAGTATGTATTTGTAGCAATCTGACTATGTGGACAAAAGTTTTCCTCAACCTAACGCACATAGAAATGTCTTCCAAGTTTTTGATTATGCCAAATGTCTTGGGTTTACCTCAAAGGTTAACTCTTTAGCAGATTCTTCCGAAGCCCAAGGTAGAAAACTTATGCTATCAGATTATGATAACATTCCCTCTAATGTGGCAGTTGGCACTATGTCAGAATCTGAGATGAAACTCACCAGAACCTTAAAAAAATCTACGGAGATTATTGATGTCCAAGCTTCTACAATTAGATCTCTTGAAGAAAAATATGCTCAGCTCACTGATGAACTTGAGAAGTCTCTTAATAGAGAACGGGAACTCTATGATACTATTGAGTCTTTTTCTAACAATATCAAAAACCTCGTTCAAGAAACTACTCTTCAGCGTGAAAATATTAGTATGCTTGAAGATACTGTTAGATTTGATTTGAACTCTTGTAACAAGAGTTTCCATCGAATTAGACGAGCTTTAGCATCTTTTTTAGACAAAAGATATTTCAATGCAGCATAGTCAGAATATATGATGACTTTTGACCCTATCAAATAAGATCGAAACTTATCCAATGCAAATACAACATCTAGTAATTCTTTCTCAGTTGTTGAATAATTTAGTTGAGCATCATTAAGTGTTTTACTAGCATAGTAGATCATATAAAGGAGTTTGTCTACTCGCTATCCTAAAACAACTCCTACAACATAGTCGGACGCATAACACATAATTTCAAATGGTAAGGTCCAATCAGATGGTCTGACTATATGGGCAAAGAGATTCCATCAAAATTTTGTCCCTTCTTACAGTCCATTTCTCATAGGATACTTCTTATGAGAATTTATTCTTGTGTTTTAAGAAGGATAACTGTTTGGAATAGCAAATATTGTGATTACACATAGCTGTTGCCAACGATTTTCATCTTGCAATGTTTTTAGAATTTATTTATTTAAACTCTAAAGTTTATTTGGAAGATGATTTTGCAGTATTAATCTTTATTGGTTTTATATATTGCAAATAATATTATGGGATATGTATGTTTACGTCCGTGAACTATGATTATCCCAAATATGTCAAAAGTTAAGTCTATTATGTCATTATGCAAATATTGATGGAAAAATAGAAGAACTTTTGATGTCAAAGATTAAGTCTATGGTATCATTATGCAAATATTAATGAAAAATAGAATGAATCTTTGAATATTCTGCAGTATTGATCTTTCCCTGATCCTCTATGTGAAAATACTGTATGACTCCGTAAGTTTTCTTATGTTGAGCATTTCCAATTAAATTAATCATTGAGATTCCTTTGTGGTTAATTTAATTGAGTTTTTTGGATACAAATTCATGTCTCATATGATTTGTTAATGTCCAATGAAATCCTTCTTTTATTGGTTTTTTTTTTTGTGTCGAAGGTGTAACCTACGTTACAATGGGCGTGTTCCTAGCATGCTCATTTTCCTTAGGATTACCAACATCCGCTTCTTAAGGAAGTAACGGACTGGGCTTGGTCGGATGGTGTAGCACCAGATGTGCTCACCTCAAAAGAACGCTTAGGGTTAGGCATTGTTTGACTTGGGAACTATTCTTTGTCTCTATCATTCATTTGACTAGCAAGCTGACCTACTTGTCGTTCTATATTTGCTATGGACCTTGTAGTAGTCTGTTCTAGGTTTGTTATTGACTTTTGAGTAGCCTGCATAAACAAACTTAGACTTTCTTCCATACTAGGTATTCTTTGGTTAGAAGAATCATTAGGAATGGAAGGATTTTGTATGTAACCACTAGCATTATTAGACTGACCTCTAGACCATGAAAATTTAGGGTGTCTTGCCCACCCTAGGTTGTATGTATTGGAATAAGGGTCAAATTTACGACGATTGTCTTGATAAAGAGCATACCATCGTCATAAAAGGCTTGGTATGGAGACTCAACAAAAGGCTTCTTGTCAAAGACGCTATTTTAGCGTCATAGTCAAATTGAATATCAACTCTGTGTGCTCCTTTGCTACTACCAATTGAGCATCTCATTCTTGGGTTTTTTCAGTTATCTCTTGTAAGAATTTATACCCCTCATTGACCCTTTTATCCTGAAAATTACTACCACAAAGTGATTCTACCATAGTCATAGTTTTGTGATCTAATCCTTCGTAAAAAATCAATGTAAGCCTAAGAGTATTAAATCCATGGTATGAACACTGCAGCAAAAGATCATGGAATCTCTCTAAATAGTAATAGAGAGTTTCTCCCCGTTGTTGCAAAAAATTGAACTTTTTCTGATGATCTCTAAGAAAAGAAATCAACCATTAGAAAGGATGGGAGTACTCACTTACCTTCACATATGATCGCAATCAACACCACTCTCACAGCATCCATAGAAACGTCTTCATTTTCAATCTTCGGTCTTCAACTGTTTATGATTAACTCTTGAACTTCTTAGATAATTTGTAATTCTTCTTTTCAATTTCCTTGTTGCTTTAAATTTCCTCTTAAATTCTTTTTCTTAACCATGGTGTTAGTTAAACAAAACTTAAGGAAATAAACTACAATAATTGATTTTTTGGATTTGTTTTTGATTTTGTTTTTGGTAAGATAAGAAAATAAAACAACAAAATAAATAATGAAACTACTGAATCCATGGATGAAGGACTTTATCACTCCATTCTTCACAACTTGTATTATCTTGATTTCATAAACTTCACTAATTCTCATCTTCTTCTGTTTTCTTTGCTCTTGTAGGATAAGACTTCAACTTGTATACAAAATTCTGCTATTTGTACTGTATCTTCACTTTGAGTATAATTTTTTTACTTTTCCTTGAATTGTTGCATCTAAACCTCGGACTATTTCAACTTTCTTCATGTATTCTGATGCTGCTCTGATTGTTGATGGTGATGTGTTTTTGTGGATCTGTTAATGTAGTCAAGAGGGAGAGAATGGTGATAACTGCAAATCAAACTACAAGAAAGAGTTTTCATCTTTAGACGTCATCCTCATGATTGACGGAATCAACACTCAAGAGATCAAAAATAGTGCTGAAAGTGATGCGAAGTTAGGTAGCTCACCATTCCTACCCGGAATTAACGTACGGTGACACACACTCTAAAAGGATTTTTTAGACAGTCATAAAAAATCGAAGGTCGGTGCCTCGCTTGATGTAAAACTAGGTAGTCTGCATTAAAGGTGATCACAACTCTAATACCAAATATCTTTGTTGCACCTAATTCTCCCACCGGCATGGTTAAATCCAACTTTAACGCTGTAACAACTAAGAAATCCGATTGTGTTCTCTAGTTCTTCCAAGTTCAGTTATTTCGGTCAGACTCTCTATGTAAACATAGATAGATAGAAGCATGCTAGTGACTCTAAAGTCTCTACAAGTTGGAGGTTTTATGCAAATATTTACAATTTTTTTGAAAATTTTGAAAATTATATCTAAAAAGTGACTAAAAACTCTATATACAAAATACTCCCCCAAACCTAAATCTAACATTGTCCTCAATGTTTCAACATATGAGCAGATTCAAAGTAACATACCATGAGAACAATGCATAGTATATTTAAAGGAAAGAGATTACTAGATGCAAAAAGGATAGTGTTAAACCATAAATGGATGAGTGCTTTGAAAGCAAACAATAAGAGCAATAGTAAAAAACGTTTGGTTAGCATACATAAAAACTATATAGAAAGAAAGAAAAAGGAAAGAAAATGGACTTTTAATCTAGATGTATGTACACAGGTGAACCAGTTTAGTCCACATAGACGGGGTCTTCCAAGTCTGTGGTCTCAACCTCTGTTGGAAGTGGCTCCAGAAATGGTTTCAATCTCTGACCATTGACCTTGAAGATGTTCTTGGTTGCTGGATTTTTGAGTTTAATAGCTCCATGGGGGAAAACATCATGTACCAAGAATGGTTCATACCATCCAGAACGCAACTTCCCTGGAAAAAGATGCAAACGAGTGTAGTACGATAAAACTTTTTGACCAGGTGTGAAAGACTTGTGCAAAATGCGCTTGTCATGAAACACTATCATTCTATGTTTGTACATTTTGGCACTATATGCATCATTTCTTAGTTCTTCTAACTCATTGAGTTGAAGTTTCCTTTGGGTACGTACCAGCCTTATCAATGTCAAAGTTCAACTTCTTAACAGCCCAATATGCATGATATTCTAACTCAACAGGTAGATGACAAGCTTTACCATACACAAGTCTATAAGGGGACATGCCAATAGGAGTTTTGTATGCAGCTCTATAGGCCCACAAAGCATCATTTAAACGTAAAGACCAATCTTTCATAGTAGGATTAACAGTCTTTTCAAGAATATGCTTAATTTCCCTATTAGAGACTTTTACGTGGCCACTGGTCTGAGGATGGTACGGTGTTGCTACCTTATGGGTGATTCCATACTTACGCATAAGGGATTCAAAAGGTTTATTGCAAAAATAAGTACTACTACCACTGATTATTGCTCTAGGTGTTCCAAAACGAGAGAAAATGTTTTCTTTAAGAAAAGAAATAACTACTTTATGATCATTTGATTTGGAGGCAATGGTTTCTACCCACATAGAAACATAATCAACAGTAACAAGAATGTACAACTTACTTTCAGAATTAGGAAAGGGACCCATGAAATCAATACCCCATACATCAAACAATTCAGCAACCAAAATAGGTTGTAAGGGAATCATGTTTCTTCGTGAGATACTTCCTAATTTCTGGCATCGGTCACACGCAACAGAATGCATAACTATCTTTAAAAAACGATGGCCAATAGAAACCACTCCACATGATTTTTGCAGCAGTTTTCTTGGTGCTAAAATGGCCTCCACATGCATGGTCATGACAGAAAGAGATGACATCTCTTTGTTCAGAATTGGGGACACATCTCCTAATGAGTTGGTCAGGGCAGTATTTAAACAAGTATGGATCATCCCAAAAGAAATGTTTCACTTCATATAGGAATTTAGAGCGGTCTTGTCTAGACCAATGCAAAAGCATTCTACCTGTAGCAAGGTAGTTAACATTATCATCAAACCAAGACATTTTAGACACAAGCATCAATTGTTCATCAGGGAGTGATTCTCTAATAAACAAAGATTCATCAATAGACTCAACGTTCAACCTAGACAAGTGATCAGCAATAACATTTTCAGACCCTTTCTTATCTTGAATTTCGAGATTGAACTCTTGTAACAAGAGTATCCATCGAATTAGACGAGCTTTAGCATCTTTTTTAGACAAAAGATATTTCAATGCAGCATGGTCAGAATATATGATGACTTTTGACCCTATCAAATAAGATCGAAACTTATCCAATGCAAACACAACATCTAGTAATTCTTTCTCAGTTGTTGAATAATTTAGTTGAGCACCATTAAGTGTTTTACTAGCATAGTAGATCACATAAGGGAGTTTGTCTACTCGTTGTCCAAAAACATCTCCTACAGCATAGTCAGACGCATCACACATAATTTCAAATGGTAAGGTCCAATCAGGTGGTATGACTATAGGGGCAGATGTGAGAAGATCTTTCAATTGCTCTCATGCTTCCTTAAAAGCGTCATCAAAGAAAAATGCAACATCTTTTGCAAGAAGACTACACAGGGGTCTTGAAATTTTACTAAAGTCTTTGATGAATCGTCGGTAAAAACCGGCATGGCCCAAGAATGACCTTATCTCCCTCACAGAGCGAGGTTGAGGCAAGTGTTGAATGAGATCAACTTTGGTTTTATCTACTTCTATGCCTTTTTTAGAAATGATATGCCCTAGAACTGTGCCTGAGTTAACCATGAAATGACATTTTTCCCAGTTCAAAACCAAATTCTTTTCTTTACATCAAATCAGCACAAGAGTAAGATGATGCAAACATTCATCGAAAGACGACTCAAAAGCAGAAAAATCATCCATGAAGATATCAAGAAACTTATCTGCCATGTCATAAAAAGATGCTCATCATGCAACATTGAAAAGTAGTGGGTGCATTACATAACCCAAAAGGCATGCGACGATAAGCAAATGTACCATAAGGATAGGTAAATGCGGTTTTTGGTTGATCTTCGGGTGCTATATGAATTTGGTTATAACCCGAATAGCCATCTAAAAAACAATAATGACTATGTCTCAACAATCTTTCTAACATTTGGTCAATGAAGGGAAGAGGAAAGTGGTCTTTCTTTGTTACTGTGTTCAACTTCCTATAGTCAATGCAAACTCGCCACCCTGTGGTCACACGAATGGGGACTAGCTCATGCATTTCATTTTGAACTACAGTAATGCCATAATTTTTGGGTACAACTTGGATGGGACTAATCCATTTGCTATCTGGAATTGGGTATATGATACCCGCATCAAGAAATTTCAGAATTTCACCTTTAACAACATCTCTCATGTTGGGATTAAGTCACCTTTGCATTTCCCCTAGATGGTTTAGTATTTTCTTGAAGATTTATATGATGCATGCAAATTGTGGGACTTATATCTTTAAGGTCTGAGATGGTCCAACATAAGGCCTCTTTATGTTCTTTAAGCACTTCTAAAAGTTTGTTTTCCTGTTTCGTGCCTAAAAATGATGCAATTATGACAGGCAAAGTCTCAGAAGAACCTAAGAATGCATACTTCAAAGTGTCAGACAATGGTTTCAAATCAAGCTTAGGTGGTTCGATAAGAGATGGGGCAGGCTTGGAATCATAAAGTGGAAGTGGTTCCACTGCAGTCTGCCATTTAGCAATATCCATGGGTGATACAGATTCAAGCAAAAAGTGCACTTCACTAACGTACTCAGAATTAAAAAGATCTAAGTCAAAGTTATCAAGCAATGAGTCTTGGATCAGACTCTCAATCATGCTAACCTCATACAATTCATTATCATCAGTATCCATAGGTTGGTGGCTAACACGAAAGACATTCAGTTCCACAGTCATGTTACCAAATGATAAATTCAACACTCCATTACGATAATTTATGATAGCATCGGACGTCGCCAGGAAAGGACGTCCTAAAATGACATGAATATCACAATTTGGGTTTTGTACAGGTTGAGTATCTAACACAATGAAGTCCACAGGGAAATAAAATTTATCAACATTGATAAATACATCTTAAACAATACCCCAATGGATTTTTATAGATCTGTCCGCTAATTGTAGCGTAACAGGAGTGGGTTTCAGCTCCCCAAGACCTAATTGCATATATACTGAATATGCAAAAAGGTTCACACTTGCGCCCAAGTCAAGCAAATCCCTATCGACCGTGTGGACAACCTAGGTCCTTAACTTAGGTGGGGTTTTTCTTTGAATAATCGAACTCACTTGCTCAGTGATAAAGGCACGCTTGTGCACATGATGCTTTCGTTTTTGTGTACACAAGTCTTCCAAAAATTTGGCATAAGCGGGTATCTGCCTGAATGCTTCGAGAAATGGAATGTTTATGTTTACCCGTTTAAACATTTCCAACATCTCGTTGTATTGGTTACCCCCTTTTTTCTGCACCAACCTTTGTAGGAATGAAGCAATAGGCGCAGAAGATGGTATTGAAATATTAATATCAGTAGAATTCTTAGAGTCACTATCATGCTCAGTTCTTTTTCTACACTAGATGTTTTATGTAGTGTTGTGTGCAATTGTGAGTTTGACTTAGACTCATTTGAATGTGGTTCACCTACATTGTTTTCAACAACTTTACCACTACGAATAGTAGTGACAGCATTCACATGGTCATGTGAGGTCTCATTGCACGTTGAGGTACTTGTCTGAAATGTACTTTTAGGATTTTGCTGAGGTTGACTATGGATTTTACCCTTTTCCTTCTCATTAAGTGTATCATTTAGCTTCTGATATTGCATAAGATTTTGATTCACACCATCATCTAAGTTATGCTTTTTCTCAACAGGATACTGTGTGTGAGGTTACACTTGGGTAGGTTTCTAGGATATGAATATCCTTGGTTAGTTCCTGCCAAACCCTCTTGCACAAGTCCTTTAGACCATGAAAAGTTAGAGTGATTCCTTCACCCTGGATTATAGGTCTAAGAATACGGGTTGTTCTCATGTTTTTGATATAAAGCATTGGCCTGTTCAAGTCTAAATTCTTTAATTTCATGCAATTCTGGACAGTCTTCAGCTAAATATTCTGAGCTATTACAAAAAAAACACATGGACATCTCTACCTGATTACATGAGCTAGATGCATTGTGTTTATCATCTTTTTGAAGTTCTAAACTGTTCAGTCTTCTAATCACAGATGACATTTTTGCATTAATTTCAAAATCAGATTCTATCTTATGAACACCAATTCTATTGGCAGTTTTCCTAGGTTCTCTAATGGACTCCCATTGCTGCATCTTCTCAGAAACTTCATGTAAAAAGACCCACGACGCGTCGGCGCTTTTATCAGTAAACTCACCATTGCACATAGACTCAACCATGGTTTGAGTGGCGAAGTCCAACCCTTCATAAAGAATTGTTGATAATCTCCACTGTTCGAAACCATGATGGGGGCTATGAAGTAACAAATCATTAAACCGTTCTAGGTATTTGGACAATGTTTCACCATCCGGTTGCACAAAACTATTTATACTCTGACGAATTATGGCTGTTTTGTGATTTGGGGAGAACTTTTTGAAAAACTCTTTCGTAGGTTCATCCCAGGTTCTAATGAAATGAGGTCGCAAAGCATATAACCAGGATTTAGCTTTTCCATTAACGAGAAGGGAAACAGACGCAGTTTCAGGGATTCTTCTGTCATTTGATTGAAATTCAGAGTTCCACAAATCTAATCAAAATCTCTAACATGGTGGTAAGGGTTTTCAGCATCAACCCCTCAAAACACAGGGAGCATATGTATTGTGCTCGCCTTCAACTCAAACTGATCTGCAGTTACAGGTAGAATAATGCACGATGGCTGGCTTGTCCTCGTTGGGTACATGTAGTCCTTAAGACTACGGGGTTAGTTCATTTCTTCACCCATTGTCTCATGTTGGTCTAATGTGATTATAGTTCTGGTGGCCACGGTAATGGGTATGTCAACAATATCCTCTTGGCTAAGTCTGACTAGTCGATTAGTTTGGTCTTTAAAAGACACAATCATAGCCTAGCATACACACCAATTAACATGTTATAACAATCATATAACCAAGCAAATTGCAATCCAGGGAAAACAATGCAGAAAATCAGAAACTAGTCCTTGAAGTTATGCTCATAGAATCAATATGTTGTACCAGGATCAGAATAGCTACTCAACTGTCAATATGGTGAGAGTGAGACATGCACAGTGAAATACAATTCAGTCAATAAAATAAGCTACTCAACTATAATAGGATCATACACGGGGTTGCTTTATGTTGCAGGGGTTGGATAATGGTGCATAAAGCAACTGATTCATAATCAAGCAAATTTTTCTATTTGGCTATGATAGTAACAACATTCACATTCAAGGTTCAAGAAAAATACCGCCAGTACAGTACTGGGTTTAGGCAATACCACAGATTGTTCTGCTCCTTCTTTTCCCTCTCCTTGGTTTGTGTTTCAGCTTCACTAGTACCTGGTTAATCAGAAGAGAATTTCAGTTCCCATAAATGTGCAGTTAAAACATAGAAACTCGGAAGGTAATCGGTTATCACTGATAGTTAATCAACTAGAACTGTAGGACAAGTTCTGTGAACTACAATGATATATTAACTGAAAAACTGAGCTATTTCCAGTTGAAAGATTTGAAGAGGATAGAATGGAACAAAAAGTATGGACAAGCTTTAAATGGAAAAGGGAAAGTAATAAATGAAGGATGCTTGGAAGGATATTATACAGAGTAACAGTAATATGAGTTACTTTAAACTAATATAGGATTATGCAAATGGCAACTGAATACAAAATACAGCTAAATGATGCATCTTATAAGAGGATAGTTTATGATTACTACAAAATAAAATGTAATGTCATTGACTAATATGCTGAGAAGTAGTTATCTAGATGAAAGTAAAAAAAAAAAAAAAAAAAATTTAACTAGAATGCGATATATATTACAGGATGATAGAGCTTTTAACTAGTAGTGAACTGAAAAAGCTAATTACACAAAACGCTTAAACTACAGATGCACTTATGAAACAGAAGTAAAAAGAAAAAAAAATCTACAGATTACGACGACTATCTATGAAATTTAAGTTATGCTAACACAGTAAAAAGTGTTAGAGCACTGCTCGGTCGAACTCGCACGCATTGCTATCTCAAGCTTGTTTGGCAATGTTAGTGATCAAAACTATAAGTCTTGATTTCTAGTCTACTTAAAGTAATGTCTCGGACTAGGATAGATTGTGTAGTTGAGCATTAGACTTCACGGTGATAATCAAATAAAGAAGAAGAACTACTAAAGAGAGATTGTGGAACTTCATCAACAAAAGGTATGTGGATACCTAAACTAATCTATCACTTGGAAAGTCTGTTTCTACTTTATCTCCTATATTGAGATAAAAGTCGTATTACGATAGTTTTCGACTATACATATTTGAGATTTCGAGCTGAGTTTAACTCGCTTACATATTTCTCGAAATATGTGTTAGTAAGCTTTCGCTCCAACCAGTTTCATCTTATATTCTTGACGAAAGTGAAAAGATGATCATGTGAAAATCGCCGAGTAACATATTACATGGTTTGTGTGATACAATCATTTGGTGTAGACTTGGAATATTTCATTATGATTATTTCAATAACTTGCTTTGATGCTAATAGTATGTGAAAACGGCTATTGTCATCCTCTAAGAAAGTTTCAATGATTGAAATAAGAGTTTAGAACACTTAACCAACATTGGATTATAAACATGTTGTGCACTCTTGCATATATGTGATCCATGTCCGGGAACCATAGTATGCATACCCGTATGTGTACCTGTTGGTTTGAGAAGTCCGGGAACCTAAGTACGCGTACCCGTACGTATACTGGCTTAGGTTTGTGACCGTAATTTTCGGCTGCGTTTAGAGGTATGTATACCCGTTCGCATACTGGCTTAGGTTTGTGACCGAAATTTTCTGCGGGGTTTAGAGGTATGCGTACCCGTTCGCATACTGGAGAAAACAAAACTTGGTTCGGCTACTTCAAGTATGCGTACCTGTTTGCATACTTGAATGGTTAAAGTTCTAAAATCGGTTTTGTTATGAACAAATACGTTTATATAATAAGGAATGTATTATTTGCAAACTGTGGCTATAATGTTCATGAATTGATTCGAGTGAATCAAACTAATTTTTCTTTAATTGTGTTCTTGTATACTTCTATGAGAATATAGCAATTGAACAACTCTTTAACTAGTTTCATTTGAGTCATTTGAACTAGTTGTGGTTAAGATGAATAAGGTTGATATGAAAGTGTTCATATAGCTAACCTCGGTTAACTACTGTTGAGCCAACATAGTGTCCACGTTTAGGTACGGTTATATAAACCTAAATGAGGGTACATTTCATTTGTGTATAACAAGCTAAGTTCGATCTAACGGTTGAAAGATATTAGCTTGGGTTTAATCAGGTTTTCATCTAACGATGAATATTGAATGCTTTGTTACCAAGGTAACTTAGATTGCAAACCATGATTTGAAAACTATATAAAGGAGAACTCTAGCAACTGGGAAACCTAATCCCCACACCTCCTATGTGATACTAGTTGCGACTAGAGTCGATTCTCCTTTTACCTTAGGTTTTTCACGAAACCCTTTAGGTTAACGACTTAAAGACTTCATTGGGACTGTAAAGACAGATTCAACTATTTTCTCTGTAGTTACGTGTTCTGATCTTGCCCTATTCTATCGTATTGAGTACTATCTTCTCTAAGATTTGCTCGAGATTGATTCTCTGATAGGAAAGATAAAAAGTAGTCACAAACATCTTCGTCTCATCGTTTGTGATTCCAAAGTATCTTGTTTCGCTACCATATGATTAAGATTATTATGAGGTGATTGATAATACTAGGCTGTTCTTTGGGAATATAAGTCCGTGTTATCAATTGGTTCATATGCACCTTGATTTATCAAAAGACGGAACAAAACTAGTAGGTATTTTTGTGGGAGACAGATTTATCTATTCCAATAGACTTTTTTGTGTGAGACAGATTTGTTTATCAAGTCTTCGACTTTGGGTCGTAGCAACTCTTAGTTGTGGGTGAGATCAGCTAAGGGAATCAAGTGCATAGTATTATGATGGGATCAAAGGCGTAAGGAGCACGACTGTACCTTGAATCAGTGTAAGATTGATTAGGGTTAAAATACATTCCATTCCGAAGTTCATTGGTTGTAGGCTAGAGTCTGTAGTGGCTTAATACAGTGTGGTGTTCAAAAATGAACTAGGTCCGGGGTTTTTCTGCATTTGCGGTTTCCTCGTTAACAAAACTTCTGGTGTCTGTGTCATTTCTTTTCCGCATTATATTTTGTTATATAATTGAAATATCACAGGTTGTGCGTTGAATCGATCAATTGGGAAATCTAACCTTTGGTTGTTTATTGAAATTGATTGATCCTTGAACATTGGTCTTTTGTACCATTCAAGTTATTCCTCTTATATTCAATCGGGCTCGCAAATTCCTATTTGCTGATTACGGATTGAATTAAGAGATAGAGATATAAAACTCTTTGATATACTTTTCTCTAGATTGAGTCTGACTGTCTAGTTGATTCTCTTGAAAGTATATTGTTTGTGTATTCATATTGCTAAACAAAATATTGGGTGTGGTTGTTAGACCCCTGCATTTTCAATTGGTATCAGAGCAGGCAAACACATTATAGACCTCATATGTTTGTGTTTGTAGTAATCTGATCTCTGTGGACCTAAGAAGTATCTCACAAATTAACGCACATAGAGATGACTTCCAAAGCTTCTGATTATGCAAAAATCTTGTTCTTTCGTCAAAGGATAAAACCTTAGTAGATTCTTCCGAATTCCGAGGAAAAAGCAAGAAATTTGATATCGTGTCAGAATCAGAAATGGAACTCACCAGATCGCTAAAAAAATCTGTTGAAATCATTGATTTTCAAGTTTCTAAAATCAAGACTCTTGAAGAAAAGAATGATCAGCTCATTGATGAATTTAAGAAATCTCTTGAATGAGAACGTGAGCTTTATTGCTTTATTGAATCTCTCTCTAACAATATCGAAAAATTGGTTCAAGAAACTACTCTACAGCGTGAAAAGATTAGTATGCCTGAAGATACTATTAGAGAAGACTCAATTAGAAAAGAACGTTTAATCAAGGCTAATTCATCAGAAATAAACAGTCATCGTGTTGAAAAAGAGAAACTTGTTACATCTCTTCGATGTACCCAAGAATGGTGTAACACCTTGAAAAAGGAAAACTCTGTTTTGATGAGAAAGTCATCCTCAGTACCTTCTTTCGATACTCACAAGACTTTACCCAGCGTGAAGAAAATTCCCTCAAAGGAATTACCCACTGTGAATCACTTGTAAAATTTGCATGTGCTGGAAAAGGTTATGAGTGGAGGCAATTGTGTTTATTGTCCACGGTGCCGTTCTTCTGTGGGAAGAAGAATCATTATGCTTTTCATTGTTTTGCTAGAAAGAAACAAATCTCTGATCTTCATAATTTTCTTCTTTTTACTGTCAACGGGTTAAATCGCCTGAAGACATCTACAATGAATTTCTTTCCTACTGAAAAATAGAATTCTTATAAGAATGATCTCTCCTTTAGAAATCATCAAAGGTTGCAAGTTCCGTTTAATGGTATAAACACTTGTGCCACAAATGAACACATTTCCTGTGCTTGTAAGAAAAAAGCTGACAAGTCTAAGTCAATAAGATGAATTCCTTCAATCCTTGTCCTCTGGAACCGATTTATAGAGGTCGTAGCAACTCTTAGTTATGGGTGAGATCAGCTAAGGGATTCATGTGCATAGATAACTGCTGGGATTCAGATGCGTAAGGAACGCGACTGTGCCTTGATTAGTGTGAGATTGGTTAGGGCTCAACTACATTCCAATCCGAAGTTAACTTGGAGTAGGCTAGTGTCTGTAGTGGCTTAATACAGTGTTGTGTTCAAATCTGGACTAGGTCCCGGGTTTTTCTGCATTTACGGCTTCCTCGTTAACAAAATTTCTGGTGTCTGTGTTATTTCTTTTCTGCATTATATTTGTTTATATAATTGAAATATCACAGGTTGTGCGTAGTTCAATTAATTCGATAATCCAACCTTTGGTTGTTGATATAAATTGATTGACACTTGAACATTGGTCCTTGGTACCGTTCAAGTTATTTCTAATAATAATCAGCCTCGTGGATTTCTATCTGTTTGATTTGCTGATTACATTGAGAAATAGAGATACAACTCTTGGATATATTTACATTGATTTAGTCTGGCTGTTTAGTTTGTTCTCTTGGAATTATATTGGAGTTTGTCCATACAAATTGCTAAGCGAAATATTGGGTGTGGTTGTTAGACTCCCTCTTTTTCAATAGGTATCATAGCAGGCAAACACGTTTAAGACCTCATAAGTCTGTGTTTGTAGCGATATGACTCTATGGATAGAGGTGCTATATCTATAAACGTACCGCCAGTCTTTGATGACTTGAATTACTTATGGTGGAAAATTTCTATGCGTGCCTTTCTTCAAGCGCATGATTTTCAATCATGGGTTTATGTTGTTATTTGCTATGATCCTCTAATGGTTACAGTAGACGGTGTTCCTATTGCAAAGGATATTGGTAGATATGAACCTAACGAGATTCTCGCTTCAAAGCAAAATTTTGACGGTTTAAATGCTATCATTCATGCCATTAACCCAGATCTTCAACACCATGTGACTACGTGCACTCGGTCTAAAGATGTGTGGGATATCTTAGAAACTGTATTCGAAGGGAATACCTCTGAAAAGGAAGCTAGGTTTCAAAACCTAAATTCTGATTGGGAAAACCTTCGTATGGCTGATGAAGATTCATTTGATAAGTTTAATCACAAAGTGTCTGAAATTGTTAATGCATCTTTTGCATTGGGTAAGACTATTCCTGAAAAGGACATTGTAATGAAAATTCTCAGATCGTTGCCAGCAAAATACGATTCTAAGAAACATGCAATCGTTGAAGGAAATAACCTTAATACTTTATCCAGAAATACTCTAGTTGGAAAGTTAAAGATCTTTGATCATGAGCATACATCCAAATCTGGAAAGGATATTGCTTTCAAAGCACAAAAGAACACTAAATTACTTGATAAAAGTAAAAGTGTTGGCATTCCTAAAGATGACCCTTCTGAGACTGATTCATTAGATGAAGATATTGACAAGTCAGTCTCTTTGATCACAAGACAGTTTAGAGATCTTTTTTTTGAAGAGAAGTAAGTGACTCGTCAGAGATAAACCTAAGTCATCGGTAAAACCTCATAATCGTGTTCCTCCTAAACACAAGGATACTGACGATACTGATGACGAGGATATGCCATAGTGCTTCAAGTGTAAAGGTTTTGGTCATTTCAAAAATGAGTGTCCGAATCATAGAAAATACACCGGAAACAAAGGTCTTGCTGCAACTCTTGATGAAATGTTTGATCACTAAGATTCTGATGTAGACGAAAAATCAAGTGTTGCACTCCTCTGTGAAAATATTGATTTTGATAATTGTAGCAATACGTACATCAACCTCGATATTCTTCTGGGAGAAACTTCAACCACTCTAGAGGATACAATGGATTTCTCCTTGTCTTCTGGAAATTCCATTTCTAATTTTACAGGTTCTGTCGTTTGTCTAGCAGCTTGTACAGCTATGGCGTCTGAACCATCCTCTCTATTGACACATTCTTATTGTACTCTCAAGGGTCATGTACTCTCCAACTGTTTCAAGTACAAACATAAGATAAGATATGTCAATGAACTTCAAGGAAGAGAAAATCGGCTAGCAAACAAGCTCAAACTTGTTTAGAAGTCATCTGAGGTATGTAAAATTATCTCTTCTCCGAAGAAGTTAATTTCCAAAGTTAAGAGTAGACCTCTAGAGAGAGAAAAGAGTACGGTCTAAACAGTCTGTTAAACAGGGTTTTAAGAATTCCGTTCAAGAAGGTTATGGTGGATAGATTATAGTTCACCCCAGCACAACTTAATTGTGTTGGATGTGTATCTTGTCTCATGTGTCTGATTAAAAAAAAAAAAAGACAAGGGTTTGCACACCTCGGGCTTTAGGAAAAGAGAAAAAAATTGTTTTGTTTTTCTTTTCGTTTTCGCCGGTTTGGAATTCGTCCATCTGTTCATATCTAATTGATATTGAAAGGGCTTTCTCTGTTTGATCAATAAAAGAGGGTTAAAATCGACAATTCTGCCTTTTCTAAGGTTGTGAGTTATGCGCACGTGAATTCCTTTTGGGAATAAAGGTTCCGTAACCCTACATTCTTTTTTTCCCTTCTCTGAAAACCATTTTTATTACAAGATTGCTTGTTGAGCCTGATTTGTGAATTCCTATGACAATCTCATACTAGTATGGAGAATCCAAGAATTATGTCTTCTGATGGAAAAGATGTTAATATGATTGTTAAGCCATCAATCATGAAGGAAAAAGAAAAATCTCCTGTACCTTCAACTTTGAAAAGAAAAAGGAGGAATATGAGGAAACCAAGAGTTGTTCCTTTTAATCTACAAAAGTTTTCTGGGGTTCTTGAAGAGTTGATGGAAACAAGAAAGGAGATTCAGCAAATAAAGGTTATTGTCTTGAGCAATCTCGAAATTCAGAAGGCCCTGGTTCGGCATTAGTCTAGAAGGTTTGTTAGAATTAACTCATTTCTTCATAAAACTTATGTTCCCATAGCTGTTGACGACAAGGAGTTCGGGGACGATAAAGAATTTTTTAGAGGCCTTAATGTCTAGGAAACTTATTATGAGAATTTATTCTTGTGTTTTAAGAAGGATAACTAGGGTTTGGAATAGCCATTATTGTGAGTACACATAGTTATTGCCAACAATTTTTATCTTGCAATGTTTTTAGATTTATTTATTTAAATTCTAAAGTTAATTTGGAAGATGATTTTGCAGTATTAATCTTGATTGGTTTTATATATTGATTTTTTTTATGGGATATGTGTGTTTGCGTCCGTGAACTATGATTGTCCCATATATGTCAAAACTTAAGCCTATTATATCATTATGCAAATATTGATGAAGTTAGGATGAACTTTTGATTGCAAAGATTAAGTCTATGATATGTCTTTATGCAAATATTGATGAAAAATAGAATGAACCTTTGAATATTCCGCAGTATTGGTCTTTTCCTGATCCACTTTTATGTGAAAGTACTGTGTGGCTCCGTAAGTTCTCTTATGTTGAGCATTTTCGATTAAATTGATCATGGGTTCTCTTGTGGTTAATTTAATTGAGTTTTGTGGATACAAATTCATGTTTCATGTAATTTGTTAATGTCCAAAGAAGTCCTTCTTTTCTTGTGAAAGTAAGGTCTCTCTTGTTGTTCTTTCGGGAATGACAATATGTGGGGGAAAGTTCTTAATTGAACTTGTGCTTAATTGCCAAATCTTTGTGGGGAGTGCGGCTGTGGAATATTGTAGGAGTTTTCTTGTATCTTTATAAACTCCTTGATGAATGCATTCAGTTTCGACTATATGATTGCATCTAAACAAAGTTGATATATTTTCTTTTAGTCATGAAGTATCTCTATGAGAATTTCATTATGATCCCACTAGTTTTCATACTATTGCCAATTTATATTGACAAAAATGGGGAGAATTAATGTGTAGTTCACACTACAAATACATATGGTTTACAGATCATTATGTAAGGGGAGTGGTTTTCATATGAGATGAAGTATTG
The DNA here is from genome assembly GCA_023531105.1 of Papaver atlanticum. Classification (NCBI taxonomy): domain Eukaryota; kingdom Viridiplantae; phylum Streptophyta; class Magnoliopsida; order Ranunculales; family Papaveraceae; genus Papaver; species Papaver atlanticum. The sequence goes on along the minus strand of JAJJMB010002292.1, from coordinate 2,275,920 downwards.
ACTAAGGGGGAGTAATACATGTCACCATAGTATTGTTGTCAAAGTTGTTGTGTAATGATACTATGACACTGTATAACAATGATTGAGAGCTATTGTTTTCTCATTGTTATAGCTACAGATCTTCAACAACTATGATGCTGAGTTGAATACATTCAGAATAACTAGAGTACTTGGAAGTGATGAAGATTTCGAGTAATGTTGAAGAACCAAGGAAATCAAGCATTTAAATGAGAAGCTACAAAGTTTATATATTTTGTAATCCATATGTACTGATAGTTTTGTCATTAAAATTGACAAGGGGGGAGATTGTTAGAGCACTGTTCGGTCGAACTCGCAAGCGTTGCTTCTCAAGCTTGTTGTCAAGTTTAGTTGCCAAAACTATAAGTCTTGATTTCTAGTCTACTTATAGCTAAGTCTCGGATTAGGATAGAAAGTGTAGCTGAGCATTAGACTTCACGATGTTCATCGATTAAAGACGAAGAACTATTAAGGGGAGCTTGTGGAACTTCATCAACAAAAGGTATGTGGAGACTTGAACTCATCTATCACTCAAAAGTCTATCTTCTCTATCTCCTATTTGAGATAAAAGTCGTATAGCTATATAGACTTCGATTATACACATTTGATATTTCGAGCTGAGTTTAACTCACTTACATATTTCTCGAAATATGTGTTGGTAAGCTTTCGCTTTAACCAAGTTCATCTTATATTCTTGAAGAAAGTCAAAAGATGGTCATGTGAAAATCGCCTTGTAACATCTTACATGATTTGTGTGAGATAGTCATTTGATGTAGACTCGGAATGATTCGTATTGATCATTCGATCACTTGAAAATTTCTTTGAAGCTAATAGTTTGTGTGAGACAGCTATTGACGTCTTCCGAGAATGTTTCAATGATTGAAATGGGAGTTTAGAACACTTAACCATGATTGGATGATAAGCACAGTATGCGTACTTGCATATGTGTTGATCCAATACCGAAACTTAGTACGCATACCCGTATGTATGCTGGTTGGTCAGGTAAAGTCTGGGAGCAAGAGTATGCGTACATGTACGTGTACTGGCGAAGTCAGTTGAATTCCGGGTACTAGAGTATGCGTACCTGTATGCATACTGGTTTCAACTTTAGTTTGGAAGTGTGCGACAGTATGCGTACCCGTTTGCATACTGGCGAACATATTCTAAGTCCGGCTACATAGGTATGCGTACCCATTTGAATACTTGAGTGGGTTATGTTCTAAAATCGGTTTGTTCATGAAATAATATATTTATATAATAAGGAATGCAATATTTTGCAAAGCGTGGCTATAATGTTCATGAATTGATTCGAGTGAATCAAAATCGATTTTGCTTCAATTGTGTCTTGTATACCTCTATGAGAATATAAACAATTGAACAACTCTAGAACTAGTTTCATCTGAGTCATTTGAACTAGTTAAGGTTAAGATGAATATGGTTGATATGAAAGTGTTCATATTGCTAACTTCGGTTAACTATTGTTGAGCCAACAAGGTGTACACGTTTAGGTACGGTTACCCATATCTAAATGAAGTCACTTTTCATTTGTGTGTAACAAGCTAAGTTTTATCTAACGATTGAAAGATATTATCTTGAGTCTAATCAGGTTTTCATCTAACGTGAATATTGAATGCTTTGTTACCAAGGTAACTTAGATTGCAAAACCTGATTTGAAGACTATATAAAGGAGAACTCTAGCAACTTGGAAACCTAATCCCCACACCTCATGTGTGATAATAGTTGCGACTAGAGTCGATTCTCCTTTAACCTTAGGTTTTTCACGAAACCCTGTAGGTTAATGACTTGAAGACTTCATTGGGATTGTGAAGCCAGACCCAACTATTTCTCTATAGTTGCGTGTTCTGATCTTGTTATTTTTTATCGTATTGAGTATTATCTTCTCTAAGATTTGATCGAGATTTATTCTCCGATACGCAAGATAAAAATTAGTCACAAACATCTTCGTCTCATCGTTTGTGATTCCACAATATCTTGTTTCGCTGCCATATGATTAAGATTATTGTGAGGTGATTGATATTTCTAGGCCGTTCTTCGGGAATATAAGTCCGGCATATCAATTGGTTCCTGTTCACCTTGATTTATCAAAAGATGAAACAAAAACTCATAGGTTTATCTGTGGGAAACAGATTTATCTATTCAATAAACTTTCTGTGTGACACAGATTGGTTTATCAAGTCATCGACTTTGGGTCGTAGCAACTCTTAGTTGTGGATGAGATCAACTAAGGGAATCAAGTGTGTAGAGTCTTGCTGGGATTCAGAGGCGTAAGGAATGCGACTGTACCTTGATCAGTGTGAAATTGGTTAGGGATCAACTACATTCCAGTCCGAAGTTAACTTGGAGTAGGCTAGTGTCTGTAGCGGCTTAATACAGTGCGGTGTTCAAATCTGGACTAGGTCCCGGGGTTTTTCTGCATTTGTGGTTTCCTCGTTAACAAAATTTCTGGTGTCTGTGTTATTTCTTTTCCGCATTATATTTGTTTATATATAATTGAAATATCACAGGTTGTGCGTAGTTCAATCAATTAGATAATCCAACCTTTGGTTGTTGATATAAATTGATTGACACTTGAACATTGGTCCTTGGTACCGTTCAAGTTGTTTCTCATAATAATCAGGCTCGCGGATTTCTATCTGTTTGATTTGCTGATTACATTGAGAAATAGAGATACAACTCTTCGATAGACCCCTGTTTTTTTGCAATAGTTTTCTTGAGGTTTTCCACAAGTATTGGCACGCGGTACAATATGAAAAATTCTTGTTTAATTTACTGTGCCTTTTACTATAACCACTTAGTTTCATTTATTGAATTTATATAATTTCAATAGATGCCTATTTATCTGCATAGCTAGGAAAAGTTTTTTGTCAATTGACCTTCAATAATAAATAAACAATATACCAAGTAATCTACATATATTTGGTTTGATAATAATATCATATCAACTAATGAAATTTCTTGATCAATCATAGTTTGTCTCTATAGTTTATATTGCTTATTGTAATGGAAATAACTTTCACCTTCATCTGATAAGGATTTGATTCTAATTAGTATGGGTTTATAGTGGGCTAAGTTCTTGTTGAAATAAAAAATCTTTTGGGATCTTATATTCGAATGTAAGTAAAATTATAAATGTTATTTTATGATCGTTTGTCACGTAATTGTTACTGATACTATTCTTAAGTAGATATAAAGCCTCCAGGTTTTAAATGAGCATTTCAAATTTGCTATTTATTATTGGTTCTAGGAGGTCGACTGTTATCGTTTGTATTTTGTATTAAACTATATATTGTGCCTTGTAACTGTACAAAAAGCTGCAAAACTGACCGTCTGAGTTCCGCTTTGAAAGATGCTCAAAATCCTTGTACTCAATTTTCGATTTTTACTTTTTAATCATAAATATATATCCTTTGACATCTAATACTCAAGTACTAAAATTGTGAGATTGCAAGAAAGATTGTATGCAAAATATTGTTTGGTTGAACCCACATGCATTGGTATGTCATGCCTGAAATTTTCAAATTTAGATGTCAAAACTATCTGCTTGAATTACTTGCTAAAGTCAACTTTGTTAGGTTAGACTGAGATACATGCTCTCTTAATTTCGCAAGCTATTAAAGAAACGAATAATTATACATGCTCTCGCTTTAGTACGAGATACTTCATCATTTAATATGGTCAAAGTATTGAAGGAATTGTGTTACAAAACTTAATTTTACACAATGCTCTGTACGGTTTTGTGAAATAAGCTTCCTTGTTTTGGGAACCAATGACCTATCAACTAAGGACCCGATTTCACTCATTGATATTGAAGTTTCGGAAAATGAAAAGTGAATATCGAATATTAATAATTAATATATTGGGGCTTCAGAAATTGAATTCCAAATATTACTGAAACTGATAAGAGTTGAAAAGTAAGTGCCACTGATGAGGTGCAAAAAAATAGTGTACGAGTTACGAGAAATGAATTGCGAACTTGTTTAGTCACTATTTTTTGGGGTTTCCAAAACTATTAACATAGGTTTCAAAACTTGCCTTAATATATTTCTTAGACAATTTTCGCAAACTAAACAAGTAGGTTGGGAAAGCTCATGGTCATGAACATTGTACATATGCTAGTTATAGTTGTCTTGGAAATGCTAGAACATGCATGATCCTACTTCCACCTTAGAGATATTAGATTAATATGTCATGTATGTAACTTCGTTAATTAAGTTAGTGACAACTAATTATCGATTTGTTATCTACCTAATGGTTGTCCACATGATAACTTGGGAAGTATTTAATTATCTAAGATTGATAGATCTTGTAATGCTTAGCATTGTTATTTATGTGCATATCTTTCTAAGGAATTTACATATAACTAGTTGCCTTATTTAGTAAAATGTATTACGCACATTTAACCATATATATTTATGGTAGTAAATGTAGTGGGATACCTTAAATATTAAATTATGCTTAGATACTAAATTATACCATATTGAAAATATATCTTACATCCATTACAAATGAGTTATTCATGGTTGTATAATCCTAGAAAATCATGATAAGAGAAATAAGCATTTATTGTACAAGTTACTTCATAAATCATTTAGCTTTAATTCTTAGCAAAGTCTTGGTTGAACCGGTATGAATAGGAGTTTTATCACACAACTCAAATCTCCATCCTATTTACACGATTACATATAGATTTGTTTGTATATGTGATGCCACTCTTCGTCTGAACCTTCATGGCATTGGGAAGTAAATTTGAAGACTTATTTGGGGATCATGAACTGATAGACACATTTATGTGTCTATTTTCATCTCTATTGTATATATTGTTAGTACCCATTTTTGTACTTATTATAGTGTTTTATGTGTTTGTAGGTATTTTTGGGCAATAACCATTTTTGGAAAAAATTGGCTCGAAAAGTTGTCTAAAAGCACCCAAGGGACATTTGTTATTCGGACTCTCAGTTTGGATAAGGGGCACCTCAGTTGGGCACCTGCTATTCGCACCCCCGGTTTGGTTAGGGGGACACCCTTCTCATTCCTCGTTTGAAAAAGAAATTTTGGCGGGAAAAATTGATTTTGAACTGTCAGACCTTGGTTAAGAATTTGAAGGAGTTTTAAGGAGATTAAATGGATGAATTTGATTGGGTTTGTTCCTCTGAGTGTAACAGGCGTGGTAAAGTCGTTCGTTTCAGCTAGATTTGGCCGGAGAATCATATTTGAGCAAAACAGGGAGGATATATTTTCTTGAGTTTATTTGTGGAAGATACATGGAGTTATCAGCCTTGCACGAGTTCTACTCCATATGGGATTGGTTTGTGACGTGTTGGAGCGTGTATACTGCGAACAGACGCGTGAAAACATAAAACAGAAAAGAAAATATTCATGAGTTATTGGTTGGATATCGAGAAGATTTTGGAGTTATTACGAATGTATTTTTGGTCCTGTGACTATATAAAGGCTGTAGGAGACTCATAGAGGGGTTAGAGAGTTCATAGGGAGAATAGGGAGACGTTTAGAGCATAAAAAAAAAAAGCCGAGAAAAATTACAGGAAGTTGTTGTTTTCTGCTGGTGAAGAAGGTACGAAGAACATAAAACCCTTAAAAACCGTCGTTCTTCAACAGTGCTAGTGACGGTATTTCTTTATCGTTTCCTGTAACAATTGATTTTGTAACAAATATAAGTGTTACAAAACCCGGTTTTTATCATTTTTTCTCCCATTTCATCATTTGTGAACCATTTTTGAGCATTAATAAAGATGAATTTTGAGCATGTTTCCATGATAATGATGAGCTAATTCTCGCGTAATCAAGGCACGGAGGAAGCTATTGTTGCATGAATAATTGGTAATTATTTTACTTTTCTCTAATTTGCATTTTATAATTCACTCAAATCACTGCTTTGCAGAATTTTAATTGTTTGCATAATTTTTCTTAATTAGTTGTGATTCAATTAGATAGGTTATACTTTGTTTAGATAATCTATGCTTAAGGGATACAATTAATGTTTGAGAATATGCTTGATTATTTGTGAATTAAGAAAAAGAGATTTTAAAAATAATTAGAGTTTAGGAATTTTTACCATCATTCATTCATGTGTAATAGTGGAATCTAGTGTCTTGGTTATTTTCAATCTTAAAAAAAAACAAATTTGGATTTAAATTTTCTCTACTTTTAGTTTAAATAAGTCTAAAATCAATTGCTTTCACAAGTCTCACGAACCTTTTACTACCACTATTCAAAATTATATCATGAACCATGGTAGTACTTATTGGGAAAATGATTTTACTTTTTCAATTTGTTTAGTTACGATTGATTGATTATAATTTTTTCCAAAGTCTATTTATCTTTATTGCAAAGTCCTTCTTGTTAAACCACTTCTCGGTTGACCCCAACTTACGTTGGTGTGTCAAGCCTCTAGTTGTCAAGTTTAGATGCAAAAACTCACCGCATGAATTGCTTATTAAAGTCAATTTCGTTAGGTTAGACATATGACTTAGAAGTGTAGAGACGAAACTCTAGTTACTCTGGATTTTAAGATAAAGATGAAAAAAAATGAAGATTTTATCCTTCAAAATGAGGTTAGTAAATATTGAACGAAGGTTCTTTTTCTATTTAGTTCTCACAATCTTATTCATTGAAAAATATAACATATGAAGTTTGTTTACATGACTTTATATAGGGTGACTTGATCATTATTTATGTTCAAATTGTCGAATAAATGACATACATTAGTTGTATTCTACAACTTATTGTACAGAGTTACAAATTATAGTTTTCTAAACTTTCGACGATTTCGGCATAACACTAATGTCGCACTTGTTACTACTTAGTGTTAAACTTTTGATAACTTGATATCTCAATATAGTTTGGGTTCGTGCTTTGATAACATGTTAGAAAGTAAAACAAGCTTAGAAGCAGATTTGAACTCAAATGAAGTTAATTTCTATTCAAATGAGAATTTGATTTTGGAGTCTTGCATGTTTTGAATGTATGTTTCATTATTCGTGAGTTTTTACAGATTTTGAAATTTATTCAAGTTGTGTCTGAAAGTTCAAATGACATGAAATACTGAACACGTGTATACAACTCTTATCTATTATTGTTCATACTCATTCATTCGATACATAAATACTGGGAATCAAGGAATTCATCATCTTGAACAGAAGAACCTTGTGTCGGAGGATTCACATCTTTATCGTGATTGAAACTAAGTGAAATCGTGCAGTTGTCATTTTTCAATCTCGTTTCCTGGCTTTCTCCATTTCCAAACTAGTGCCAAGTAATATTACTTATCTCAAAGGAGACATAAATCGATGTTGTTTTGTCGCTGATATTATGCTGGTTTAATGACTTTTGAAGGAAATGCTATAAATTTTTTATTTTTGGTTGGTTTACTATATTAAATGTGAACTGCATGTCTACCCAGAATGATAACATAACTTAACTCCACATTCGAGTTGAGAATGCCAAAACTATAACATATGTCTCGAATGGAGATATCATGAAACAACTCTTTCTCAGTGATTTTGATGAGATTTTGATGTAGTTTTCTGGTGGAAAGGTTGAATCGAACCTGCTGGGGAATATCAAAATATAATTGTTATAATCTAGATAATCCACTCTAACTAAACAAAGCAAGACTAAACAATAAAAGAGGTTTTTATGCTAGAGTAAAATAGGTTACATCGTAAGACAATAACTAATGATTAATCGTTGATTGAATTATAATCACCCGCATTATTACATTGTAAATTACTTTTTTTTTCACATGCCGGTCGAATTCAACTAGGAGTTATTCCGATATACTTCGTAGCGATGTCGTTCATCCATAAGAAGGTTATTAGAAAATTAGAGTAAATAATTCGAATTTTCTGGTAAGGACATAACAAAGATTTGAAACACTTGCACTTTGCCAACTAGGATTGGTTTCTAAAAACTAAACATGATGGAGATATGGGGTTGAGATATCTTGAGCATATAAACAAATCCATGGTGGGTAAACCGGGAAGGAGATTACTTATAGAACCTAATACTCCTTGGGTACAACTGTCAAAGGCCAAGTACATGCGGAATATCATGTTATGGGATGTCAACAAAGCTCAAGGGGTTTCAGTATAAGAAATGAGCTTAAAAAAGGTTGTTTATGGTTAGCGGGGGATGAGAAATAGATTAACATTTGGTGTGATCCTTGGATCCTAACATTAAATACATTTCGACCCGAACTTGATAACATAGACCAGCGCAATTTCCATATGGTAAATGAATTTATGAGAATTAGTGGAACTGGTGTCATGAGCTGGAATACTGGACTTATATCATCTTTGTTCAGTGCTACCACCGCTAATGTTATTTTAGATATTCATATTAAATGCAATGCTGATAGAGACATGCTTATATGGAAGCCAACTTTCGCTTGCGTTTTCACACCAAAAACTTTTTAGAGGTTTCTCATGGATGAGCAGGGGGGAATGTTCTAGTTCCAATAATGATATGTTCCCTTGGAAAAAACTATGAAAAGTCAAATGCCAAGCTCCACAAGTTTAAGTTTTCATGTAGTACATTTTACACAATGGGGTTGGCTGCGGAAAATCCATCAACAGATTTACTCGAAATATCGACCCAGATTGCTGCTTTTTTATAGACCAAGACGAGTCTTTATATCACTTACTCCTCCATTGTTCACGAGGAAGATTAATCTTGGTTGCTTCACCTTTGGGAACAATAACAAAACAGTTAGATAACAAGTCAATTCGGGACCTGATAGCTGATTGGCTTGGTGTGCAGGACAAATTTGAGACGTTTTGCAAGGGAGCTAGCTTGTTATAGGGAATTTGGAAATCGAGAAATCTGAAGGTCTTTGAGAATAAAACCTTACGAATATAGATTATCTTTTTTTAGTCCAATAGTTTATTGAATGAGTATTTTTACCCAGAAGAACAATGTCAAAGAAGCATTACAATACCTATAAATGATGGTTCAAACGCCATTAGGTTACCGTATACAGCCGGTACTATAAAGCTCAACTTCGATGGTGCGGTCAAAGACCACAAGTTCATAGCTGCAGTTGTACCTATGAATGCTGACGTGAATTCCAAATAGTAGCCTCGACAACTATCTACCAAAGTGACCTTCTAGCGGCTGTAGTAAAAGGTAATGGTGATTACCAACAAGCGACAGATACTAAACCTAGAAATTTCGGCTATTCCTTAGAAGACATTATTGTGCTCTCTCAACAGATTAGTGCACTCGGTTTTTAGGCCGACCGAGCGAAGTGAGAGAGGACTCTATATATGGACTCTATATATGGTGACTTTGTGTCAATGTGAAGCATGACTTTTATTACTTGGTGTCATACCCTGGAATTCTCCAAATTGTCCCTCCCTTTTATTCAAATTACTGTAACTCTTTATATTTCTTATTTTTTCAGGGGTATAATTGGCAACCAAACTTTAATATAACATATCTAAAAATCCGTGCCTTGGAATTTTACAAATTTTAATCTCATTAGAATGGTCTTAAAAAACTCTACGCAATGAGTACAAACAACAATATCAAATTTAGAGTTTTACCAAAATTTAATCGGAGGTGTTTATCATTTTAGGCACAATTTTTGAAAATTATGTATATCCATTATGCAAACCACCACAAATGATACATAATACTTTATGTAGCCATATTTTGGTTTATGCATCAACTTATTTTCCGTTGCAACTAATAAAATGATGTACTCCCTCCGTTTTAAAAAAAGTGATACTTTCAGTTTAGGCACAATTTTCGAAAATTGAATTCATAGCAATTATGCAAACCACCACAAAGGTTGCATAACACATTATGCAGCCATATATTGTTTATGCATCGATTAATTTTCCGTTTCAGGAAAAGTGATATTTTCACCCCGTGTCATGTAAAATGATACTTTCACCCCATATCAGGAAAATGATATTTTTGCGCCGTGTCAGAAAAAATGATACTTTCGCGCCGTGTCAGAAAAAATGATACTTTCACAACTTGTTATGAAAAATGATACTTTCGTACCGATTTATTCGATCGGCCGTCCCACCGTGGCAACGGTCTTCTAGTTATTCATTATACAAGATGCTAATTCTTTGACGTATAATCTCGCGAAATACCCAACATGCCAAGATTTAAATATGCGGTGGATATCTCTAACGCTTATTTCCTTCTTCTCTTCTTTCCTACTTCTCTCAATCGGCTGAGCTCTGTTTTCTTATTTTCCATGTTTTGGTTTTTCTTTGGGAATATCACAAGCAGGAAAAAAAAATCATCTCGGAATAGATAATCTTTAATTAATTACAGGGACACATACAATTAATCTTCCTTTAATTGCCTCATTAAATGCAATTACTCATAAATCATTAAGTAATACCCACGTAATTTACAAAGGTGAAAAAAAAAGGACAAAACAAATCCCATATATCCCCATTTTGCACAACAAACGGCCCTTACAAATCCCCACAACCCACATACAAACAAGTAAATACTCCCAAAACCAAGGGTAACTTAGTAACTCAATAATTATATAAAACTGAAATATTGGGAGAAAAGAATTAGACATACGAAAGGGGGGAAATTGAACTTCACCACCAGAAACCAAACAACACACAGAGGCTTTCGTTATCCACTCTCTCACGAAAATATCTTTCTCAAAATTTCAAGAAATTTTCAGGGTTTTATATTTTCTTCCTGTGAATTAGGGTTTCTAGAAATCTCTATCTCAAATTTGTTAGAAATCGATCATGGGTTCTGATTCAATGATGAACAAGGGTTCTGTTCCTGTTTGCCCCAAGGAATTCGGCAAGAAAAAAAGGGTGGGTGAGACTAATTTTGAATCATGGGTTTTGATTCAATTCATCAAAGATTCCATATTTTCTTGAAATTAAATTCATGGGTTCTGATTATTTATTTTTTTATTTTTTATTTATTTTTGAATTCAGACAAACAGGTTGGCGAAATTGAAGCAAGAAAAACTTGATGCGAGGAGGGAACAATGGCTATCTCAAGGTATGTACATGGGCGAATTATTGATTTTATGAATTAATTTTAGTGTTTTCTTCAATGGGTTTTGTTATTTGTCAAGAAAGATCGTTTCCTTATGCTTTATTATTGAAACAATATTATTGGATGGTTCAGCCAAAAACAAGGGATTTAAGGAGGAATTGAGTGGGGGGATCGATTCAGTTCTTCCAGTATCATTACCACCTCCAAAAAATGAGAGGGATTCGAGGAATTTGGAGATGAAATCAACAAAGGGTGAAAATGTTGTGGAATTCATAATGAATTGTGGTGGTAGGGTTGGTAGTGTTTTGGGTGGGAATGATACTAGAAAAGAACGTCCAGGGAGTAGCAGTGGAAGCTGCAGTAGTAGTAGTGGATGTTTTTCTGGAACCATCAGCGAAGAAGAAGAGGAAGAGGAAAGAGTAGAAGATGATGACGATGGATGTTTAGATGACTGGGAGACAATGGCTGATGCCTTAATTGCAGATGAAAAGGAGAAAGCCCCTAAGTCTGATTCTTTGGCTGCAAAAAAAGTCTCTGCTGAATTGGCCAAACCTGAACGTAACAGGGCTGTATTGAATCCTGAGGCAAAACCTCGTGCATGGAGGCCTGATGATGCTTATCGTCCACAGAGTTTACCTAATCTCGCAAAACAACTTAGTTTACCAACAAACTCGGATAGGCACTGTCGTCGTGGAGGTGTTAATTGGGCTTGCCGTGTTATAACATCACCGCCTTCATCTTGTCCTATCTGCTATGAAGACTTGGATCTGACGGACTCAAGTTTTCTCCCTTGTTCATGTGGATTTCATCTTTGCCTCTTCTGTCATAAGAGGATTCTTGAAGCTGATGCGCGTTGTCCGGGTTGCAGAAAACAGTATGCTGATCCCTTAAACAAGGATACAGGTGTTGGTGGAGGAGCTGCTCCTTCTATCCGGTTTACTCGTTCGTGTAGCATGAATACAAGGTCTTAGGAATAGAACAAAGTCCCTTTTTTGTTGTGGAATGTGTTTGTTGTTTTTCTCATGTCTTCTGTGTCGTCTTTACAGTCAGAAATTTCATTGAGGAAGATGTGAATATAGGGATTTGGATTTGGATTTGATGAGGCACTGGGGGAACTGAACTTGGTATGTTACTGAGTTATATGCTTCCTCGTATGATGTTTGTGCTGATGTAGATGACATGCGGGCATGTGAATAGATATGGTGGTATAGACAATTAATACATCAAAATCCAGTACAATATTTTTTCAAATCGATAAGTGTAGTTATTTGCTCAAATAATTAGTGTCATCGTGCATTTACTATCTGCTTTATGTAGCATTGGAATTTTTATGTCCATTATGCAGAACAATAAACTGGAACATTTGTAATATTTTCAGCACTTGGTGATCCATTTCATCAGAATGTTATCTTGTATGAAACAATAAAATCTAAGCTGAACAATCATAATGAAGTACTTGCATTTCACAAGTTTTTCTGGCACGACATGGTACATACACTTTCCATTTCTTTTTAATTTATGCTTTCCTGTGGATAACCTGGATGAGAATTTGGTAATTATTGTTGAAAGTGCCATATGAACTTCAACAAATTTTCTTGTGGTTAATGTAGTACTGAATAGCCTAAGCTATAGAAACAACTACATGCCCTTCATAAGCAGCAATGTAACTGGCAATAAGACATCGTATTTTCTTTCTAACGCAAGTTAGCTTACAGTTGTAGGCAACTTGTCAGTTGTACATGTATTTTTTTCCACTGTTTCTCAGGAGTTTATGATGGTCGCAATTGGAGGACCAGAACACACTGTGGTTCGTGAAATGCTGGGTACTGGCATATTTACTGAAGTGTAAGAAACAGATAGTGCAGGGAGATGGTATCCATGATGCTGATCTCCAGGAAGTGTGATCGAGCTATTAAATTTTGTAAGTAGTCTTATGTCTGTACTATACTATGATTATATCATATGTGCCGATCACCGATGAGAGAGAGTTAATGTAGCAATTTAACATATGGAATCAGCTATTCTTTTAGTTACTTGGAAATGAACACTTTAGGCTGGAGTCACTGTTGTGCGCCTTTGATATATGTCTTAATTGGAGGAATTAGCCTTTTCTGTATGTAATCTTTTTCCACTGTATTCAGTCAAGCTGGTTTCAGTGTGATGCTTGAGGTATGGTCTGGTGAGATAGGTTGATCATAGATTTTTTTTCAAATTTCAGAAATTACTAATCCTCCTGCACAGTGTCACTGATTATCAACTGCCTTCTGTCTATATTATTCTTAGATATATATTGTAGGAATATGACTGGGGTTGGAACATGAGGCAGAACTCGTGAAAATTAAGCTTGTGGTAGATTGGAGGGAAGTATAGTAGTAGGTGAGACATTTGTCTTCGCATCCAGGAGAAGTATTTATCACATTGTCTTATCTCTGGTACCGAGTCACTGGCAGCTCCAACACACACCCTAAGAGTAGCGTTTACTATAATGACACTGTTACATAGAGGTGAAATATAGGTGGGAAAAAGGAACTATGAATAATATCTCGCTTTGATAATATCTTGCTCTGGTCATGTGGAGAGTCTGACATCTCTGCGAGGGTTACCTAATTCTTTTTTCCTCATGACTGATGTTAACTGATGCACTTGGGCTAGATAAACCATGGGATGATTTTTAAGATGGTACCCGTACTTTTTCTATCTATATGCTGTATAAATTTATTATTATATCAATCACAGTGATGGTTAACTGCAAGTTCCTCTTTTGGACATTGCAGTCACGGTTATGCATGCTTAGTTTATCAGAGAAAATCAAGAAAAAGACATCTGAAAAAATAAACAAATTTCATTGAATCATTCAAAAAGAAAGAAATTACAGATTGACTTAGGAATCTAGAATTTCTCTGTGCTTCTTGATTTTGTAAGCAGTCTCATGTCTATACCATATATATCACTGCCGGGGCTGAGAGAGAGGTACTTTACAATTTAACATATTGAAATCAGCTATTCATCTAGTACTTGGAAGTGTGAAACACATTATGCTGGAGTTACTGTTGTGAGCTTTGATTTTTTGTCTTAATTGGAGGAATTAGCAGTTCATGTGTGTAATTTTGCTCTTCTGTATTGAGTCAAGCTGGTTTCAATGTGGAGATTCTGGCATATCTGCTAGGATTTCCTATTTGCCTTTCCTTTGTTCTTCATGACTCATCAGTTTGCCACCTGTATCCCATGCTTAGTTTGCCAACGAAAATCAAGAAAAGAGCATCCGAAAAACATAATGAGTTTCATTAAGACATTTAAAAAGAAAGAAATTACAGATTGAATTAGGGGTTTCTTAAATTTCTCTGTTTAAGAATGCTTTTTGAGTAGTTTGATAATTCCAAAATATTCCAAGCTTCTAAATTCATGGGTAACAAATTTAGGTTACCTTCCTCCCAGACCTCCTAGAAATAGAACGATTTTTTTTGGACCATGGTTTTTTTTTGGGACCATGGTTTTATTAGGCCAACCTCCCTATACTTATAAGGGGTGTCTTAAAGTTAGATAATTACATATTTACCCTTTATTTTAATTTAAATTAAAACTAACCTAACAACTATATAAATCTAATCATGTACATTTAATTTAAATGAATCATTAACCAAATCAAAAACAAAAACAGAGATAGCAAGGGCATCAAAAAAAATTAGTTTTGAACAAAAAAAATCTTCTCTTCTTCTTCTCTCTTTCCTTGACGTTACTCGTTCGATTGAAAAACCCATCACTTTTAATTCGTTTTTTATTGAGAAAATTGAGTAGAAATCGTCAAAATATGGTTTAAATGGAAGTTACAGTGGCATGTTCGGTTAGGAATAGTTAAAAAAAAAACTAGTTTGCTAACCGAACATTCTAAAACCAAGAACACGAAGAACACTTCAGTTATCACGAATTAATTTTTTCTTAACCGAACTCAGAGTTCGGTTGGTTCGCATATCAATATGTTGCTAACCGAACCCTTCTCTGAAAATCAATATGTTGAGTTCGGTTGGTTCGTAAAAAAGTCTAAAACTATTTTCTAACCGAACTTTAGCAATATTACAGAAAAAGAAGAATTTTTTTCCAATGTAACCGAACTGTGTTATTTTACCCACTATGTTGAGTTTTGATTTAACCGAACTTTTCCCACTATGTTCAGTTGGTTCACAAAGAAGGCTAAAACTATTTTCTAACCGAACTTTACCAATATTACAGAAAAAAATAAAATAAAATCCAATGTAACCGAACTGTGCTATTTTTCTCACTATGTTGAGTTTTGATTTAACCGAATTTTGCCACTATGTTCAGTTGGTTCGCAAAGAAGGCTAAAACTATTTTCTAACCGAACTTTACTAATATTACAAAAAAAAAATTAAAAAAAAAAATAATCCAATGTAACCGAACTGTGCTATTTTGCCCACTATGTTGAGTTTCAACTTAACCGAGCTTGTCCCACTATGTTAGGTTTGTTCGCAAAAAACATTGACAAACCGAACTCTTCACTAATTGCGTGTTGTTCGGTTAGATATCGGTTGGTATGAAGTTTGCGAAACAACCGAACTTTGTACACTTGGTAAAATCTTAATCAACGCGAAGTTCGGTTAGATATAGGTTGCGAACCAACTGAACTTCTAGACCCTAAAGTTCGGCAACATTGCGGGAAAACCGAACATTACTCTGTAAATCCTATAAACAAAGTTCGGTAACTTGCGTGTTAACCGAATGACTAAAAACCTCCATTAAGAGCGAGTTCGGTAACCTGCGTGTTTGGAAAAAGTAACCGAACTATACTTTCAGATGTGTTCGGTTACCCGTTCTTCATATAAGGTAACCGAACAAGCCCAAACCTACTTAAAAATTACATTTTTTTGAAATTTTGGATCAATTCAACCAACATTATCTAAGTTTGAAGCGTACCTGGGTACCCAAATACTCTTCCTCCGGTTGTGGTTGGTAAAATCCATGTTTTTCTTCTTCATCTTCTCTAACTTTACTCTCTCAATAATTCTACTTCTTTAAAAAAAAAAAACCATCTGATTTTTGTAATCTCACTAATTATCTTTAACTTAATCATTACACTAACTATTATTAACACTAACTAATCATTACCCAAAATTAATCAGGAGGGTAATTTAGGTATTAATATAAATATTTAGATAAGGGGTGACCTAGATTTACTTCTAATATCTTATCCAAAATAAAACAATGGCCCCCAAAAAACCATGGTTCCCAAAAAATAATTTAGGTATAGACACAGGACCTATGCGAATTTGGGCCTTCCGTAGTGTCGAATATTGTAATAATCGTAAACAAAATGTGTCAATTTTTATTTAATTTGATAAATTACAGTATAGACGAATGCACCAAAGTAAAATACACTAAACAGGTGTAGTAACGCGTATTTTAAAAAATAAAGAAAATTATTCTGTTTGAACTTTTTATTTGTTGATATCAGCCAACAGAAATAAGAATATGCAAGGAAAACTCAAATAATGTAGCCGCATATATTAATATTCACATTTTGTGGATCTAACTGCGTAGAGTCTTGGGGGCTAATAATAGTATCATAAGTTGAGGTCTGATTAAAAATGTGTCTGACTTAAAGAATAACAAACAAATTAGCTCAGTAGATGGATTCATTAAGCAACACTCCAAGGTCAGGTTCCAAGGTCATTGCAAAGAAGTTTATCTTTTGAAATAAAATACCAAGGAGATTATTACAGTTGAGCTCTGTGTATAGACATCACAAGTCGAAGCCTATCGCATAAAGATATGAACAAAAAGAATTTGTTTCACAAAAAGTAGATTTTTTTGCTTTTAAAAAATAATCCGAAATCTGTATTTGTATCTCATCTATATTAAGTTAGAAAAATAACTTCTTAAGTGTCATTCAAACTCACTCCCTCTTTGATACTAAATGAGTTTCATCTGAACCTTTTTTTTTTTTTTTTTTTTTTTTTTTTTTTTTTTTTTTTTTTTTTTTGATATCAATCTTAAAACGATAAAGTGTTAAATTTGTAGACTAATGCTAGACAAACATATCAAAGATGATATCACCATAAACTTTTTTTGGGGACATGACTCCTCGGTTAAGAAGCTTCACCCGCAAGGCTATGATAAGCCGACTAGGACCAAATCAGAAGGCGGTCTGGGAATTCGAAAAAGCAGCGATCATAATAAAGCATTACTCATGAAGCGGGTCTGGAACATCCACGAGAAATCAGATTCAATCTATGCTAGCCTTTGCAGTGAGAAATATCTTAGACAACAACCTCTCTTTTTAGGAACTCCAGCTACCCCATCTTCAACCAGTCCTCAATGGAGGCAATTAGCATCCCCCATTCCCACAATCAAACAACATCTTTTCCACAAAATCGGAGGTGGGTTAACAACCCTTATTCAAGAAAACTGGATTCCACAATTCGATAACACCCTGGAGCCAGCGAACTGTTACCTAATCCATACAGTTGCTAATATCATTGATCCTTTCACTCACACCTGGAATCACGATAAACTAAACCTCCTTCCACCTCACATAATCCAACGAATCGTGAATATCCACCTCCCCAAAATAATTCATCTGATACAATCATCTGGCCTTACACCAAATCTGGAAAATACACCACATCATCTGGATATCACTGCTTAGCCAGCTCATCGGATCATTCCCATCAAAGCCCCTTGCCACAAACTAAGTTTCTATGGACACTTCCTTGTCCTCCAAAAATACAGCTTTTCTTGTGGAAAGCAATCAACGAAGGCCTCCCGACCTTCACCATTCTAAACCATATCCACCTCTTCGATACCGACATTTGTCCACAGTGTAGTACTGGTCAAGAATCTGCTGGCCACATTCTCCTCCATTGTCAAATGGTTGTGGCCGTTTGGAATATTCTCCTCACAAGACTCCCCAATCACTCAACCACAACCCAAAATCTTCCAAAATTTCCAAATACCCAATGACAATCACACAAATTTTACAATTGAAAATCCAGCATTCTATTAAAACAACCTTTTGCTTCCTTTTCCGGTCCTTATGGATAGCTAGGAATGATTACATTTATCGTCAAAGGAAACCAAATCCGGGTAACATCGCTCAGATGTCTCTCTCTCTCTTCAACAAGAGTTCTCTTGGTCCCAAGAGAGCCTCCCTCCCGTGCTACCTAGAATACCAGCTCCCGCAAACCCAAGAAATGGAGAACGAATGTCTACTACAATTTCATAGGATTGATTAAACCTAATCTTGACTGGATCAAGATCAACACATACGGAACAGCGCGAAGACACTCCGGAATAGCTGGAGCAGGTTTCATCTGCAGGGATGCTTATGCCAACACCTTAGTGGCCATTGCACAACTGATGTGATTTTAAAGTTGTTGTAGTAAATGAGTTCAAACTCTCGGACTTGTGAAGATTCGATTTTTTAAATTTAATAAAAATATATAAACAAAAATTATAAACAATGGGCGAGAGGTATTGGGACTAAGGATTTGGCAAATTCTCATGCATGTGGTTCAATTTATTTATTCTCAACAATTATAACCCAAATAAAATATGATATGGTGACTCTTATTTTTGTCTAAGTAGATTCTCAAAAGATTAGTTGTAAATCCTAAGCATGATGTATCAAAACTTTTAAGTTAAGCATACATCATAAAATTAAATGACAACTAATTAATTCAATCATATTTCAATTTTAAATTAATGCAAAAGTCATAAAAAAAATAAATTAAATTTACCATATGATGAAAATCGACTCCCTCCGCCGTCCCAATGTTGGGGTTTAGCTCCTCATATCAAAAACACACTCAAAAGATTGAAACATGGCTCAAAAGGTGTTTGTATTGAAGAAAATAATAATATAGAGAATTCGTAACGCTTTATGGTGATACAAATGTCACTGTTACAATGGTGTAGTCGCTTAAAGATGAACTTTAGAAACTGGAAGTCTTTTGCAAGCAATAATGAAGAGCGACAAATATCCTCTGCATTTGAATATACGTCTGCTTCTGCGACACGCTTCTTCCGTCTTATGTTCTTCAGCTTACCTTCTTCACAGCAGCAGAGAAGAATTTCTGCTACTTCCTCTTCTCGGCTCTGCAGCCTCTACTACTACCCCCCCCCCCCCCCCCCAAACTCTCGACACCTTCCCCTGTCTTTCAGAAGTCTATATATATACCACAGCCCAGAGCAAAACCCGATTAAATCCCTATTTCTTTCACCATAAACCTCGGGATTTTATTTCCTTTATTTCTTTTTTTTTCTTACGCGTCTTGTGCATCTCTGATCTCAACACTTGATGCCACAAATACTAGGAAAGCATATTCCTTAAACCTTCACGTAACTTCCTTTTATGAAGCACAAAATCCCGTTAATATTTCTCATCCCCTGTTTCGATGAAATACTTACAGAAACATATTTATTTCCTAATTTAACTCCCTTACCAATCCCGTAGTAATGTATTAAGCCCATGCAAACCATATCCAAGACCAAGTTCACCGAAAGTCTAGTCCAAATCCGATATGGAAAAGTTCGCAACGACTCACAGGCGAGGAATTATTCTTCCCACCAAAATTCGAGTTTAAAAGAGGAAGGAAAAGGTGCCCCTTATCCAATGGTCGCCCCTTATCCGTTGCTTGAGTCCGCATAACAGGTGTCCTTCGGGTTGCATTTATCAACTTTTCGAGCCGATTTCTCCAAAAATGTTTATTTCCCAAAAATACCTACAAACACATAAAACACCATAATAATTACAAAAATGGGTACTAACAATATACACAATATAGATGAAAATAGACACATAAATGCGTCTATCAATAACCATTAACAATTACCACCGCCTTCACAACTGAGTCTTGGAAAATTATCATAGCGACAAGGACGGCAAAAGAACGAAGCTAGCCAAAGGTTCAATTAGAAACTGATTCGGAAAACCTGCTTCGATTCTTAACATCAGACGCCGATCCTCCTTGGTACATCTCAGAAATGATCTCTGAAACCAAACAAATTATGAGTCAGATCCTTCACTGCACCGTTAACCATAACTACAGGGAAGGAAATCAAGCGGCGGACGGACTGGCCAATCTGGCAGCAGACAACGGCCAATTAGGGAACCTTAAAACTTTATTTTGGGACCATACAATCCCACCGTGCATCAATCAAATTGTAATGGATGACTTCTTGAGTATTACCTACCCTCGTGTAATTGCCGCTTAATTTTAATAATATCTTCATGCTTCAAAAAAAAAGATGATATTTGTCTCCATTCTCTAGGTTAAAAAACAAAAAAAGCGCAGCTTAAGTCGTGAAGAAATGGAAATAGAGGTTAAAAAAAAAAAAAAAAAAAAAAAAGGAAATAGAGGTTTCACCATTGACTTTTTTATGCCTCAGTAATTTTCAAGTTAAATTGAGGGTAAAATTTACTTTAGGAGGGAACGCTGATACAAGGCGGTAACCTAGATAAAGAAATATTCTTAGATATGGAATTGTGCCTAAATAAGGAAATAAATTCCTTGGAGGTTTCTGAAACCAAACCAAAACGAGGGAATATCTCTTAATAAGGATATTTCATCGATTTGAAAATAAATTGCTTTCTCAGTGGGCGAAGGAGCTCAACCTCTCTTTCTGCAGCGTAGAAGGAGATTGCAGGAATCTTTTTGATTATCTTAATGGGGTTTCATCCCCCATTTCTTGGCAGAACCAAACAATTATGGAGGAAACAAAACATGAAACCAGATTTCGCTCCAACTTTTTAGGATTTTTCTTCGTTCCTAAATCGGCAAACAATGTTGCAGATTTACTAGCTAAGAAAGCATAACTATTTACTAATGCTCTTAATTGGGAGGATTCTTCCCCATTTTGTATTATTAATGCTTTAGCAGTAGATAAATTTAATGCCAGGAAACTTCCCCACCCTGCATTAAATGACTCTACTATACCTGTACCACGGGTTTCTAACACCCTAAGTTAGTTTTCCTTGATGAAACCAATTTGCAAAACAAAAAGAAATAGATTGCTAGGAGGTTTGGGAAACTACGCCCAGGCTATAAATAAAGATATTTAACTCATAACTAGACATACCTAGAGGGAGGTTTGTGAGACAAATCACCCAGAAAGAAGTTTGAGAGACAATTACTAGTTTATTGTAAAAGAAAGATTAATTGGAATAGTTTTAAGGTAATCATTTACTATTTAGAGAGATTGTGAGTGTAACAAAGAGAGAATAGTGATAGTTTTCTTGTTCAAAATTGAAAAAAGATATTTTCTTCAAGTTATGTTCTTCCGCATGTTCAAGTTTTTGTCTATTGCTATTCTGAATTCTGCCTCTATAATAATAGTCACTAAGGTATATAGATCGTACTATCAATTTGGACTATATTTTCTTTACTCTTATTGGCGTGGATGACTCCATCCGGATTTAGGTACACTAGATACTATTCACATTTTACTAGTTCTTGATGCTTATCACTGTAATAATTATAAGAACTCCATCACCTCCCAAAATCGAACTCACACAAAGCCATTTAGGTAGCAACCAAGGTGGTGATCATTGTATGGTGAAAGTCTTCTCAAATATCGAGAAGCATTCCGTGAAGTTTTCTTAACGGATTGAAAAACACAACAATGAAGCTTTCTCATTGGAATGATGAGCAAATATTTTGGTGCATGGAAAGGGTTGAAGGCGCACATATATTTTTAATGAATATTTTTCTGGACTAGGTCATGGTTTTTTTTCAATTGATTCATTTTAGTTGCTTTTTCCTCGTCAACGAATATTGTACTTTGTTTTTTATTTGTTTTACATAATTTATGTGTCAGTACATAAGTATATTTGGATTTATCTTTTGATATTGCTCTATATCGATTTTGTGCCTAATAATTTAGAATACATAATTCATAAAAAAAAACTGCCACAATTGGTATCTCCAGTAAAGTATAACCTTTGTGGAAAATTAATTACAGCTGGTACTATTCATGCAGAAATATGTGGTCGGTTTAAAAGGAACTACTAGTCTGTGCCAGAATATAACGTCCAAATAATGATCTAGTGAGGGTATCACAACCCTCAAAACGTATGTGAATGCGCACATATCGTTTCAATAATTTTAAGGATTCTTAAACTACCATATCATATCAAGTTTTATAGGATGTAAGACTATCTGTAAAAGGTCGATGTTTTAGGTGGGCGAATTTTTTACGCTATTGATATGCCCCTTTCACTGTGGAAAACTCATCTAAGTATACCCATCTTATCAGTATCACTCGCAATATCGAATACATATGGAATCATAAAATTGTACAAAAACCTTATCATCTATATCATTAGGAGATCGGGGATGGATTCACCTTGCATGATTTTGGATGATGTAAAACAATATGACAATGGTATGTTGTGTTGGGCCGACCATTCCAATCTCAATTTACAACTATAAGATTAATTTGAGAGTTGACCCACTTAACCTTGAATCCTATTATTGGGGGATGTAGCATTTTGATTTTTAGGAAACATAAACTCAAACGTCCAAAAACTTTAAAATTGATTAGAATCAGGAAAACAAAAACTAGGTTTTTGAAACATGAAGCGTAGTTTTCTCAATGTTCCCCCAAAAATCAAACCAGAAAGTCATCCATCGGGAGATGATGACTGATGAAACATAGCTACTTAATTTCCAGGTGAATTCATTATCTTGTTCTTCTTCTTCTTCATCAACAACTATTTTAGGTAACATTGTTGACACCTTTACTCATATATTGTTGTGTTCACCAATACAACTTCTGATCTTGTTTAAAACCGTTTTTAGACAATGGTTATCGGTTATATCTGATCATATTTTAATTAGAAAAAAAAAACCCAAAAACAATATCCACATTCACTTAACAAGATAATCAAATACATCAGAATGGCGGAACTAGTTGAAGCATCATTAGTTTCGATAAAAACTGTTTTAATATATATTGTTGGTCACTTCAAGGGTCAGTTATATATTTTAATAAGTTATTTCGTTGTACGAATAACATGCGAACAACGTTCAAGAATACTACAATGTGGAGAAAAGAAACATGTTTTTTGTACTCCGGGAATTATATTTACACTTATGGTATTACAACTTGGAAAGAAAATCTTCATCTCGGTTGTTGTCTTTATTCCCACGACTATTTCACCCATGATAATATGTTTATCTTTACAAAATTATATATCTTTTAATTAACATTTACCTATATTTTCAAAAAATAGTGATGATTTTTAATTCAAGACCTGCAAAAGCCAAATTTTGTTATGCATTAACAGATTTTATCACTCTCAAACTTTTGAAGAAAAAGTAATATGCTTAAGATTTTAGATTATACATGCCAAATTAATGGTAATTTCACATATGAATATTTCCAAATGAATATATCTTTCAATATATATGTCATAAAAGTATACATGCATTTAAAAACTCAATAGTACACTTATACTATGTTAATGTATTTTTACTTTGGGCATTAACCAACATCTCGTATGTTAAAAACATAATGTCCCGTGATATAAATTTCATTTGTTGCATGTGAATATTTGCAAAACCATCCTCATCAATAGTAACTATGTCAATGTTAAAAAACAACTTTGAATGTTGCTCTGATAGTTATAAAAATTTATTGTTTTACTTCCTCTCTATACCGATATTTCCATAGATGTACAAGTTGGGGTTATGGTTCGTACAGTTTAAGTTGATTTCTAACATTACTCAATAAGTTATTCATTTAAGAAAGTGGATAGTAAATAAATTTTTCAAGTGGAACCACAAACCGTAATGAAGAAAATAACATGTAAGGAAGCTGCAGAAAAGGATCCAAAAACCAAAATAACGGCATGTCAGGAAGCTGCCACCAAAACAGCTTCTATAATGTATAGAGTTATAGACAACAAAATTCCTGCATCTGTTTATAGTGTTTTTAGTATGAAATTCGTAGCATTAGTCGATGCTAGTGTTGTAAAGAAGTACCTAAATACCAATTTAAGTGAATATCATGGCATAGACAGCCTAGTTGGTGAAAACATATATTTCCAAGTAATTGATAGGCCAGTTGTATCAAACACAAAGGATGAGAAGGAGATTTTGGAGTCACCGGATGCTAAATTATCCCTTTTTTAAAAGAACTTGTAACTGGTGCAGCAACAAGTTGTCGGACGACAATCTTTAATAAGATGTTGTTGAAGTGTATATTTGGGTAAGATTTAGAGTGGTGACCGCAAGGCTTAGCTGATAGTTATGAAGAACACGGTGATTACTCGTATCAACGAAATATTTAAAAGAATATAGTCATCTCAAGCCTTTTCAGTTTTAATTTCTCATTTGGAACCTTTGAACTAACAAAATTCAAAACATGTGTTGGTTTGTTTTGTTTTTTTATTATTTTTGTTCTTTTGCTTGTTACTAAGCTATTCAGATGTATTTTTTTTAATGTCTCGAGTTTCTAAAAAAACGATCCAGCGAAGAAAAAAAACATTATTGACCACTTTCGATCCATGTCAAATTTATCTGCTTTTAAGATATTTTTCTGTGAATATATGTTTTGCATTCACAAAACTCTTTATGCCTATACATGTATATATTGATCCCTGATGTCGAGAAACGTTTACCTCACACAGTGTTCTGTTCAAGAAAGTGTTTTAGGAGTTTAGTGTTGGATTTATGTGGGCTTTGATTTTTTGATAGTAAGTAGAACCCCTAGAAATTTTCATAATTCCAGAGCAAAATAAACCTAGTACTGTAAGTTTTCTTTACAAAATTAGTGGACACTTTTACGTAAATATATTTAATGACTTAGAACCTACATAGGCAATAATACGCAATACCCAAATATGATAAAAGTAATACCAATCACGCAATACCAAGAGAAATAACCGCGGGAAAACCTCCAATATCACAAATAATGGGTTACAACGATATCTCCCAAATTGGGGTTCCACACAAATTCAAGGTGCATTAAGAACTTGGATAAAAATTCCCTTTTACTCTATTCACCACTAACGGTGGATATTAATTCTTTACCAAATAAGGTAGATTCAACTAATAAAATTCCCTCTTATTGGTTTTCGTATCTTGTGAATTGTGTGCACAAACCTTGATCGGATGGGATCCAACTAGAATCAGATTTATTCGATTGATTAGTTGCGTGAGATCGGCATTCTCAATATATCTCTTTGAGATTTATTTTGATTGAGTGTGAATCTATACTTAACTATTTCGGTAGTTAAAGTTACATTGATCTAACCAGACAAAGGAGTTAATTAGATTAACAAACACCATCTTCATATCCCAAAATCCATCTTATACAAATTACAAAATCAAAAACCCCAATTCCCTAAATTGTAACCTTTGGTTAAACGATTCTCTTTAAACGTGACGGTAGAAGCTTTATCTCCTGTAATCATGAAAAAACATGGCTAAGAATCAGTAATTAATCCCAGATTTATTAAACGAAAAGAAAAAATTGGATATCAGATAGTTACAGAGTTTACTTACCATGTATATAGTCCCAGACAAATATACTTCCTACACGAACTTCACCATTTCCGGGAAGAACTTCGACATTGTGGACCATTTTAGGAACGTATTTTGAAATCTCGGGTGCATCACGAGTTATCATAGTATATAACTTCTCTACGGAGCACTTAGCCCCCATACCCTAAATTGTTAAACCTTATTTCAATCAGATAACCTTAATTCTATCATGAATGGTTGATGAATCAATGGAGGGGAATGAAATTTGAGGAGATTGTGATGGAGGGGCTGCTGTAAAGTTCTTCATCTCTCCCTCTCATTGAAATCTAATTTTATTTCATTCTTAATTCTCTGTATCAAGCAATTCAAAGATTTTCTGCATTTACTCTGGAAAAATTAGAAATCCGAATCCAAATTTTTGCACCCCTCTAAAACCAGGGTGCACATTCCTCCCCTCCCTATTGGAGAAATTATTAGCCAGAAACCGCTTTGACCGTATTATATACTTTCCATAAAATACAAATGTGTTCTCTCTCTAACTTTATTCTCTGCTTGTTCTTGATTATTGTCATTGTTCTTCGAGAAAAAAAATATTCTCGGCTGATTTCTTCTTGGTTATAACATAGAGGGCAATATGATATTATGATGTACACAAACAAAATTTTTTTGTCATCTTTATACTTTATTGGAAGAGACTTTGTCAATGAACACATAAATATATAAAACCGGTTTGGGTTTTTCTTTTGGTTCCGTGAGGAAAAATTCTACGGTTTAGTATTTGGGGAAAAACTTATCGAAAAAAATTTAGAAATTTTATGTCAAGGTCTATTTGAACATCGTTTTTCAATTAGGTCATGGAATTAAACAAGTTGGGAACCTAATGATCGAGAGTAAGACTACTTGAGATTTTTTAATTAGGGCATGGAATTTAGCCACTGGGAATCTAATGATCCACATAAAGTGTAAGACTACTTGAGTTTTCAGATCATTGAATTAGACCTAATTATATGTATACCTATCGCACCACTGTCAGTATGATCATCAACATATCAACAAGCTAATTCTAAATACAGATTCGATTAGAGCAGTGCATAAACATTCTTAAGTTTCATGATTTTTTTGTTCTTGTAACGTAAAGTTACATCAATTATTAAAGACATTAATCGAACGAGAAAAAAAGGGTGCGGAGAGAGAAGTGGAAAAGGAAAGAGAAAAAACTAAAGTAAATTAAAATATGAAAACCGTTAGTTTTCTAACCAACTATATCCTCGAATCAAGAGGGCCGTGCACTCTAGAAATCCGAAGAAAATAAAGGTGAGGTTGAGTTGGGATGAATTAACAAAATGAATTATAATTCGAGGGCCACAAAAAAATTAATGAAGTCAAATACTTATACACATCATCACTTGATGGAGTCAACGTGGGTCAACGTTTCTACAAATACTAAACGCAAAGGATGGACAAATGTTAGACCAAACTCAATTTTTGGCCAAAACCTAAGTACCAAAATTCAATTAACCCTTATAAAATTTCTGAATGCCCTCTAGAAGTAAAAAGATTATTAGCGCGTTTGGATGCCAGAATCAGGATTCAGTAGCGGAACTCAGAAGTAAAAATACGTCACAAATAGTTGATTTTTTTTTCTTCTAGAAGTCATTTTGAAATTATGTACACAAACTAACTTCTGATTTTTTTGCTCCTAAAAATCAAAAAGCAACTTCTGGGTGTTTATCCAAACTGAACTTTTTGCTTCTGACTTCTGCTTCTAGTAATTTAAACGCGCCACAAGTTGTTTCTCTAAATTTGCTATAAAAGTTAAGTTGTGTATTATCAATTATGCGAGTTGTTGTAGAGGTGTAAATTGAGTTGTGCCAGCACGAGCACAACCCAACACACCGAGAAGAGATTGATAAAAATTCAGGGACTGAAAAGATTGATAAAAATTCAAATCCTCCGAACAAAGAGGTAGACGTAAATATTATTATGAAATCAACGGGAGTGAAACATCTCTCATTACCACTTTTACACAACAAAACATAACAATATCTTTTTCCTGTTTTGCACATACAAACACTATGTAGCCATAACAATACTTGACCTCAAGTATTGCTATCGACAACTACTTTATTGGGAATTTTGATAAAGTGCCCCGCTATTTTGATATGCACTAAAAAAATACCCCCGTTTTTTAAAAATTTGTTAAACTTCTCTTGCAGTTTGTTTTCACGATTTGGGCCCACAAAGTGAGTCCACATTCGTTTACCTAATCAAAAAAAATAGGTAAAATTACGAGAAACCCCTACACTATATCTTAATCGAGTGAGAGAAAGTAAATCTAACTTTCTCATTCAACCGACAGTATCAGTAGTCCCTCTCTTCTGCCTCTGAAAAGGGGAAAAATTGACGATTCAATTGAATCGATAGGTTAGTTTGTTGTGTTTGATGATTTAATCGAATGAATTGAAGATGAACGAAGATATATCTTCTATGACGACGACTGGAAAGGAGAAAGGTATGTCCAGGTAAAAGGATTGAAACCCTAACTTTAGATTTTGTTAGATCTGTGTTTGCATGATGAAATAGATTGATTTCGAAGCCTTTTCAATCAATATAAAGTGAACCCTAACTTTATTTATTTGAAATCTTGACTTTTGCATCATTGTGTATCTTTTTCTTTTGTTTTGTCTGTGAAGAATTTTCATTACCCATGATTCTTTTTTGATAAATCATTACCCATGATTTTTTTTATATAATGTGCTTTTCTTTTTTGTCTGTGAATCTGAATCTGAAAAAAAACCCCAACATGATGTCTGTGAAGAATCTGCATTGGATTTGTATTTGTATTTTTGTCTAAATATCAAACAAATAATTTTATAAAATCAAAGATAAAATAATAATATTCCCCATAAAAAGAAATTAATTGTTTAATTTTGTTAGAATTTTTTGTATGTAGTGTTTTTTGCCCTATTTTTTTTATTGGGTATGCATTTGTATAAGTGGTTTGTAATATATTTGTAGTTATGTATATTTCAGTGGCAATATTGGTAAGGGAAAAAGCATGTTTAGAGATATAAAATGTTATTGCATTGAGAGTAAGATAGAGTTGGCTTTCAAACAGTTAAAAAGAGAAAGGATGAGTCTGAGGATATTTCAGCAAATGGTACACAAGAAGTTATGTTTGGAAGATATAGATGAGGCTATTTTATTATGGATGTCAGAACATGGAGTTCTTTGGACAATAAGGAATGATCATGCATTTTTTTGGTTTAGGGACAATGATGTAGTAAATGGCAATGGTTTTATTCATTTTCTTGTGAAGATTAAAAATCCAGAATGGGATAATGTCTCACCTAAGAAAGTAGCATCAAAGTCACCTCAAGTGAGAAGAAGCCCAAGACTTGGAGGTCAGAAGAACAAAAGTGCAGGTGGTTCTAGTGCTAGAAAGAAGTTGTTTGGGAAGGGCAGTTCACAGTCTACTCAAGCAAGTGTTGTTGGTGATAACTTGAGAGGAGGATCAAGTAGTACACCAGTTCAAGTAGATGAGGAACCAGTTGTAGTTGATGATAATTTTGATGAAGAGTATTGGTTAAACAAAATGAAAGAAAATGATGATTTTTTAATTCAACTTGAGAACAAAGAAGTGGATTAGTGCCATCCTGTAGAAGATCCTGAAGCTACAACTGCTTATAATAGTGATGAAGAGGCTGAAGATACAAGTGATGGTGAAAATGAAAGTACAGATGAAGGTGCTTATAACTGCACACTTGATTTTCTATTTTTGTACCTTTGTGCGTTTAATATGAATTGGTGCATTAGTTATTGTTGTACTAACACTTTAGTTTTATGCAGATAATGATGATTCAGACAACTATGGTGTAGAAGTAGATGACCAAGGTACATGAAGATGTAATTGAACTTTAATGTTCTTGTTTTTTTATGGTTGTAACATATTATTGTACTTGCTTTTTATGGTTGTAGCATATTATTGTTTTCTGTTTTGTTATGGTTTGTTTAGATAAGTGATGAAGGTGTATAACTAACTAATTATTTTGGTTTGTACACTAACTAATTATTTTGGTGTGTAATTGTTTAGGTAAAGAGGGTGAAGAAAACCCTGAGTATTATAAGAATTTCCAAGGTGATAATCCTGAGTTTGATGATGAACCTGGTGACTTTTTTGATGACTTAGACCTTGTTCAACCACTAGATCCTTCACAAATGATTGTAGGTACTGAGTTTCCTGATAAAAAATACTTTCAAAAGACATCTAAAGCTTTTCTGTGTATTAAATGAATGTGAGTACAAGGTTGAAAAGAGTGACAAGTTAAGACTTAGAGTGTGGTGTGAAAATAGGTTTAACAATAAAGGAACTGTTGAGTGTCACTGGTTTGTTTTTGCTTCAAAACTACAACATCAGTCTACATTTAAGGTTAAGGGTGTGAATTTAACCCATACTTGCAAGGGGAGGATTGTAGAAGACAAGACACTGAATAGATCTGCAGACCCTCAACTAGTAGCTGAAGTTATACAAGACAAGTTGAAGAATGGCTCTGGTAATGTAATTCCAAGACCAAAACAAATTCAACTGGATTTCAAGGCTTCTCATCTCATTGATATCACTTATCACAATGCATGGAAGGCCAGATACTTAGTAATGGAGGCTAAATATGAGAGTTATGAAGAAAGTTATAAACTAGTTCCCCAGTTTTGTAAGATGGTGTGTGACTCCAACAAGAACTCAGTTGCAACTTTTTCATATTGTAAGACTGATATGGCATTTGAGTCCATGACAATAAGTTTTGCTGGAGCTATCGAAGGATGGAAGGAAGGGTGTAGATCAGTTGTTGGGTTAGATGCTTGTCATCTAAATGGTAAGTGTGGTGGTGTGTTGATGGCTGCAACAGGGTTAGATGGTCAAAATGGACTAGTCACACTAGGAATTGGTGTTTTTCCTGCTGAAACAATTGAAAATTGGACTATGTTCCTCACTGACTTGAAGCCATTACTCTTAAGACATCAATAGCCATTGACATTCATTTCAGATATGAAAAAAGGGCTACTTGAAGTTGTACCTGCTGTGTTCCCAGAATCACACCAAAGATATTATTGGAGGTCAGCTTCTCAACTTTTTATTTTCTTTGAACTTAAATTTTTCTTAGATTTTTCTAGCTACTTATAAATTTTTGTTGTTGCAGGCACTTGTATAACAATTTGAAGAAGCACTTTAAGGGAAAAAAGTTGTATAGCTTACTGTGGAATGCAGCCAAATGCTACAAGAAGAAACATTTCTATGTAAGATATGTGTTATTATATTCTAAATATGGTTTGTATATATGTGTTATTATAGATTATTATGTTCGTCACTGAATTGTATAGCTTACTATATATGTGTTATTATAGCTTACTATGTTCCTCACTGACTTGTATAGCTTACTATGTTCCTCACTGACTTGTATAGCTTACTATGGTTGTATAGCTTACTATGTTCCTCACTGACATGTATAGCTTATGGTTTGTATATATGTGTTATTATATTCTAATATGTTTATGGTTTTTGTATGTTGTATGCAGAAACATATGGAAGATATGAAGAAGGAAAATCCTGCTGTTATTGTGTACCTTGAAGAGGCTGGTGTTGATTCATGGTCTAGAGCCTTTTTTGATGACACTAGTAAGTGTGAACACCTGAATAACAACTTTAGTGAGTCATTTAATTCCATGGTAAAAAATCTTAGGGACAAACCAGTCTGTAGACTAGGAATTCTTTATAATCAGTTGGTTATGAGTTTGTTTCACAAGAGAATAAAGGAGAGTACAAAATGGGATCCTACTGCTTTAAAACTGATTGGTAAAATGTGTAAGTTGGTTGGTGCATTTAAAGTTGACCCATGTGTTAGTAGTAAGTTGTATGAAGTTACAAATGAAGGTAGCAAGGCAGTTTTTATTGTCAACTTGGAGGAAAAGCAATGCAGTTGTTTACAATGGCAACTCAGAGGGTTTGTTTGTCAACACGCTGTTTGTTGTTTGAAGCCATTCAGACCTAATTGAACAAAGTAAGTAAATAGTAATCCCTATTGTTTTTTTTGGATTGTTATTGCTTCTCTACTTTACTATGTATGTATGCACTAATAACAACTGCATTTTTGTTTTTTTGTTCGCAGGTGCTGCTCTCATTATTATACAGTTGCTGCATACAGGGCCACATATGCTCCAGTAGTGTTTCCATTTCCTGCTCAAGAAGAGTGGCCTGAGGTTTGTGCAGTCATTTTGTTCTAGTTATTTGCTCCTTCTCAACTGTTTCTTTAAGAAACCATTGTAAGTTTCTAACTTATTATTATTATTTAGTTGGAAGAACATGAAGACATTGATCTGGAACCTGCTATCAAGATCAGGAAATCAGGAAGACCTAGAGTTAAGAGGAGGAGAGCATGGGATGAGCCTAAAGCACTTACAAAGACATATTCATGTTCAAGATGTGGTTCAACTGGTCATAACAAAAGTACATGTCAAGGTGGTGATGTTGGCAAGAATCCTAAAGCTAAGAGGCGAAGAACTCAAGTAGATGGTGCTACCTTCACATTCAATGAAAGACCTGTTGCATCTACTTCTAAGGCTAAGAAGAAGCAATCATCTCAACCATCCTCTTCTAAAGCTGCATCTTCTTCTAAAGATAAGATATCCCAACCATCTAATATTCCAAAAGCACTTGGTAAAGCTTCTACAACTTCAAAGAAACAGAACAATACTCAGACAAAGAAGTGAATGGTTGCAGTATAGTAATGTGGTTTATAGTAGTTAGGGTTGTCTTTTTTGAATGATATTTTGGTTGCTGAAAACATTGAACATATGCTGTAATATTTTGGAATATCTTTGTATATAATTAAGTACTTTCTAAACTTGCAGAAACTAGGGTTCATCATTTTGTATAAATACAGGTTGAAGAAGATTGAATTGGGAATATGACCGTTGGAGGATTAGACTTTTTGACGCTGCCACGTAAGCATAAACGTCTGTTAACTGTCGGTTCTCGTTTATTCCCGTTTTTTTTGAAAAAAACGGTTAAGGGAAAGGTACTTTAACAAATTTTAAAAAAACGGGGTACTTTTTTTTAGTGTAATTTGAAAAATAGGGAACTTTATCAAAAAGCCCTACTTTATTCTAACATCATAGACACATGCAAACCACACCATAGTAAAATGATATCAGGGATTTTCGACATGGAAAATATCCCTTATCTTCATCATTTTCTTCATCAACACTTGCAATCGGTGCATAAGCAGCTGTCTCCACACTTGCATCCTCCCTCGAGGTTTCTGCACCCATGCAAAAAGAATTATCATGTTAGTTGATTTCTAGTGGAAATATATAGATAAAAGCACTGGGTTATCAAATTAATCATAGAAGAAACTTGGTTTGGGATCATACTCCTTAGCAGCGGACTTGCATCTGCAAGAAAAGGGAAAAACCATACAAGTATTAATCAAAATCTTCAATATATGCTGCTGTGACACTGACCAATATAACAACACAACAGAGAAGAAAAGAAGATCTTACCCACATCCGTAGTTAGAGGCACAAGAAGAACCACATCCACAAGCCATTTTGATAATATGAGATTGAGTAGAAAACTTAAGAAATTTGATTCTGTGAAAGTTTTTCGAATTCGGATAATTCTTAGTGTGTTTGCATTTTCAAATGAAACCATGTAAATCATATTTATAGGGCAAATGAACACGATAGTACTGACTGTTCACCGTACAGGAATCGAAATCCTAGCCATTGAAATATATGCCACAGGTAATACCTTTTCA
>JAJJMB010002292.1:2055826-2242546 GCA_023531105.1 Papaver atlanticum | reverse complement strand
TGTTTATGGGAAATAAAATTTTAAACCGAAGAACTTCAAAAAAAAAAAAAAAAAAAAAGTGCACATATGACAACATTTCAGACTCGAGAACCTCACTTGGCTGACACCAAGTAAAAAAATAAGGCACCAATCCAAAATATATATGCCTTTCATACAAAACGAAATGGGTGTTTTGGAATTTGAATTCTGATTAAGATCTGAACTTTGTCGGATTCATCCCTTTTTAATCTTGCTAATTAGGTGTTTATCCCATTTATTTGGGGCATGCTATTACATGATAAAAAAGGTTATTAAGATATAAAACTATCAATTTACCCTCTATCAAATACTAATACTACATATGTGTTCGCAATAAATCCTAATACCAAAACTAAAAACTAAAATCAAAATCATAAAACTAAAAACTTAAATCAAAATCAAATTCATTTATATCTCCAACTGATTATTCTTCTCTTCTTCTCCCCTAATACGAACCATCTTCTAGTGTCATAGAAGCAGATGAAATGGCACGAATCAAGTACTTTTCTAGCAACCCAATTCCCTATATTAGGTTTTAGCAACATGCAATTACTCAAAATTCGAAATTTTTTTAATCAAAGTGTTCTGGGTTTACTAGAATCAGTTTACGTCAATGTACTTATGAACAGATTTTATTTAGAAACGGATTTTGTTCATTCCCACAAAGACCGATTGTACTGAATGCGTATTCTGGTTAGAGAAAATTGAACCAAAATCGGTTTAATGTCCACATAGCCCGATTCTGGTATGGAAGAGATAACCGTTTTTTTCTGTATATTTTTTTGGTTAGAATCGGATTACATGTATGTCCACATAACTCGATTGTACAACCTTTGGTTTCTTAACTACTATGCCCACTAAAAAGATGAGGGTATCCAAATATACCTCAATCTAAAACTTTTCCACCTATAAGTCCTCTAACAGAAAGTGATTGTCTATGTACTGAGTCTAGACAACAAATCGGTATTCACACTTTGTGTGATCGTCTATGGATACGAGATCGAGACAATACAACAATCAAAGTGTGCTTACTTGATAATAGGTTCGGACTTAACCAAATTCTATAGGATCACTCTCAAGTAATACGACACGGATAGCTATTGTATACAAACCATTACGCACTTTGTCAGGTGGAGGTGCTTGTGGATACTTGTTTTGCATATCTGCGAAGGTTGCAGCAGTAGGAGGTGCTATGCCACTGGATGTCAAGACACGGATAGCTATTGTATACAAACCATTACGCACTTTCCTACGACAAAGCCGCAAGTTAACGTCTTCTTGGTTGTGAGGCTTGACCCGAGGTCTGTCAGGTTGCAGAGATTCGCATTCAGTCGAGATTTTTGAATTTATTTTACTAAACTTATTTTGTTTGTTTGCTAGTCAGAATCGTTCACAGCATTAGTTGAACTTGAAAATGGCATCCTCCTTTAGAAAATGTGGAAAAATAAATAAATTTTGATACTTCTTTCATTGATAATTCAATATTGTCTGGTTTTGGACTGAGGTCTAAAAATTCTGTAGGAGAATGTAGTGGAGTGTGAATACAGTAAATCCAGAACAAGCTGAGGCTTTATGTGATCTGGAAACAGTTTTATTGGCAACAGAAAGAGGAGCAAGGAATATTCATCTGTAAGGGGATTACAGTAATGTGGTGGAAGTTATCCAGGGACATCCAACAGCTGTGAAATGGACAACCAATAAAATCATTAATGATATATTATATATCCTATCATACTTTGATTGAAGAAAAATGTTTTTACTCGTGATTTCTGAAACGGATTTCTCCTTATATAAAAGGAAAAACACTTCCACTATCCAAACAGGCTATAAGGTACAACCTTCCGACGTAGGTTTTGGTCGATTGTTGTTAGAAATGGAAATCTCTGATTTGTTATTCTTCTACACTGTCAAGCTCCCACATAATTCCATTCTTGGGGAGGGGTTTGACGAAAATTTCCACTAACTGATCTTTTGGCCTTTATCTTCTTGGACGTTTGTGTAAAAAAAAAAGGGATCTCAATAGTCAATATAAGTTGACATGCCAGTAATATTAATCAGCTTTTCAAACTGTTTTTAATCCTTAATTCGAGTCCCAAGATCTCCGGGAATTCTATATTATTACGGGAATTGTAGTCCTTAAGGGAAATTCCTATGGTAATCAACAGATTATTTTCTTTGTTAAGCCAGGTGAATGGACAAACTTCATTTTGCACTATAAAAAAACAGTGGGCGGTTGATCATCAAGCGCGAAAATGAAGACCATCCGCCAGCACTTGATCAACCCACGCCCACTGAATCATTCTTTCACTACAAGTACAGAAAATACATTAATTAGCTTATTATAATATTAGATTCTATTCTCTCCGTTTCAATTTAGATGATGTTTTAGGGTTATTTTCTTGTTCTACAATACTTGAATGTTTTCATATTTATCCAAAAAACTACCAGTTATACCCTAACATTTTGTCTTGGAACTATAAGTTTATTTTTAAATGCACTAAGAGCAATTAATGTTTGAAGACTTTTCTTAAGGGTATAGATGGAAAATATTTATACTTCTCTCCATTTCTTAATCTGCTTGAAAACTCCAAGAATATCATCTAAAATGGAACGGAGGGAGTATATAATATTGTTTTACATTCCACGTATAATGGTCGTTGTCCCCTACATTTGAGTTTTTAACTCTAAAGTTTTTTGCACTAGTGATTGTTGGCCCCCACTTCTGAATATAATATCATTTTTTATATTTTCTATCTATAAAAAGATGTACAGAAAATTAATCAGCGTGACAAATTCAGTCACGAGTGAATCTTGTACAGTCGCGCGTGAGAAGCTGATCCGCTGGCGAGTGAGGCTCAACCGCCCCGTTGTTCAATCAAGCGCGTGCTTGTTCTTCCATCTCACATAACAAACCAACAAATTTGTTGATTTGCCCATCCATTTTTCATGTTGGGTGAGTTCATAGGAACTTCTCTAAGTAAAGAATTTTAGTTGTATTACATTATTCTTTCCAGCAATCAACAAGTCAGGTTGGCCGAGTGGTCTAAGGCGCCAGACTCAAGTTCTGGTCTTCGAGAGAGGGCGTGGGTTCAAATCCCACATCTGACATTTTTTTTTCCAAAAATAAAAAATCCTCAACTTTTAAGGTTGTGCTCGTTGATGCAATTCAGATTACACTTTCAGTTTTGTGTGCCAAATTGAAGTCTTATGCAAGCGTTCGAAAGAGTGGAGCTTTTGTTAATCTGAAACTGGGAGCTTATTAGCTTGTTGGCATCCCTTCTTCTAGTTTATTAGTTTTTTTATTTTTTTGAAAGAGGATTTTATTAGCTTATGTAAGTTTGCTGCCACTGTTCTGTTTTCCATTTTCGCTTCTTCATCTTATATTCATCAAACTCTGGCAATTAAGTTGTGGATGACCTGACGATTTAGGGACTTTGGCTTACGGGAGTTGTTGTGTTAATCAGGGACTGAAAAGATTGATAAAAATTCAAATCCTCCAAACAAAGAGGTAGACGTAAATATTATTATGAAATCAACAGGAGTGAAACATCTCCCATCACCACTTTTACAAAAAGCAATCCCTTTTTCATGTTTTGCACATACAAACACTGTGTAGCCATAACAACACTTGAGCTCAAGTATTGCTACTTTATTTTCAACACCAAAGACACATACAAACCATTCCATAATATGATGATGTCAGGAATTTTCGAAATGGAAAAAATCCCTCATCTTCATCATTTTCTTCATCAACACTTGCAATCGGTGCATGAGCAGCTGTCTCCACACTTACATCCTCCCTCGAGGTTTCTGCACCAATGCAAAAAGAATTATCATGTCAATTGACTTATAGTGGAAATAGATAAAATCATTAAAGCAATTAGTCATAGAAGAAACTCGGGTTTGATATCATACTCCTTAGCAGCGGACTTGCATCTGCAAGAAAAAGGAAATGAAAAAACCATATTAAGTATTAATCAAAATCTTAAGACATGCCTAATAAGACTAAGGAAGAAAACAAGATCTTACCCGCAGCCGCAGTTAGAGGCACAAGAAGAACCACATCCACAAGCCATTTTGATAGTATGAGATTGAGTAGTAGAAAACTTAAGAAATTTGGTTCTGTGAAAGTTTTTCGAATTCGGATAATTCTTAGTGTGTTTGCATTTTCAAATGAAACCATGTAAATCCTATTTATAGGGCAAATGAACACGATAGTACTGACTGTTCACCGTACAGGAGTCGAAATCCTAGCCATTGAAATATATGCCACAGGTAATACCTTTTCAATCAAATGTATGTTTCAAGTATGTCTCAGGTAATACCTGTTCAGGCCGGCCAGTCGAGCTGTGCAAATGTTTTTTTTTCCTTCAATTTCCAAAGGGTCCCCATTTTGTTAAACTAAAAGATATTGAAGTTACTGTTTATGGGAAATAAAATTTTAAACCGAAGAACTTCAAAAAAAAAATAAAAAAAATAATGTGCACATATGACAACATTTCAGACTCGAGAACCTCACTTGGCTGACACTAAGTAAAAAAATAAGGCACCAATCCAAAATATATATGCCTTTCATACAAAACGAAATGGGTGTTTTGGAATTTGAATTCTGATTAAGATCTGAACTTTGTCGGATTCATCCCTTTTTAACCTTGCTAATTAGGGGTTTATCCTATTTATTTGGGGCATGCTATTACATGATAAAAAAGATTATTAAGAGATGAAACTATCAATTTACCCTCTATCAAATACTAATACTACATATGTGTTCGCAATAAATCCTAATAACAAAACTAAAAACTAAAATCAAAATCATAAAACTAAAAACTTAAATCAAAATCAAATTCATTTATATCTCCAACTGATTATTCTTCTCTTCTTCTCCCCTAATACGAACCATCTTCTAGTGTCATAGAAGCAGATGAAATGGCACGAATCAAGTACTTTTCTAGCAACCCAATTCCCTAAATTAGGTTTTAGCAACATGCAATTACTCAAAATTCGATTTTTTTTTAAATCAAAGTGTTCTGGGTTTACTAGAATCAGTTTACGTCAATGTACTTATGAACCGATTTTATTTAGAAACGGATTTTGTTCATTCCCACAAAGACCGATTGTACTGAATGCGTATTCTGGTTAGAGAAAATTGAACCAAAATCGGTTTAATGTCCACATAGCCCGATTCTGGTATGGAAGAGATAACCGTTTTTTTCTGTATATTTTTTTGGTTAGAATCGGATTACATGTATGTCCACATAACTCGATTGTACAACCTTTGGTTTCTTAACTACTATGCCCACTAAAAAGATGAGGGTATCCAAATATACCTCAATCTAAAACTTTTCCACCTATAAGTCCTCTTACAGAAAGTGATTGTCTATGTACTGAGTCGAGACAACGAATCGGTATGCCTTCCATACAAAACGAAATGGGATTTTTGGAGTTTGAATTCTGATTAAGATTTGAACTTTGTCCAATTCATCTCTTTTAAGTCCTTGTCGTAAATAATCTTACTTTATTAAATTCTTATCGATATTTTTTTCGTGCAAGGCTCACCTTAGTTGGGAGAGAAAAACAAAGAAAGGAGAAGAAAACTAGGAAATTGGAAGACTTTTTACTATTGCCTAAACCTACGACATAAGGTGGGCCCTCATGTTGTCGTTATCCTAACAGTAAGCTTGGAGAAAGTCCACCGGCCGGTCGCTAGTTGTGAAAGTCAGCTTCAGCCCAACACACGAGGAAACACTTATCCCTCCTAGTTGGTGTTTTGGGATTGATTATTTGTGCGTGCGAACATCTCCTAACAGATTCGTACACTTCAATGGCTGCGTATATCCGATCAAAATTAATTGTGATGATTAAAATTGGTAGTTTCCCATGTAATTTTGAAAAAAAAAA
Organism: Papaver atlanticum; assembly: GCA_023531105.1. Taxonomy (NCBI): domain Eukaryota; kingdom Viridiplantae; phylum Streptophyta; class Magnoliopsida; order Ranunculales; family Papaveraceae; genus Papaver; species Papaver atlanticum. The sequence continues at coordinate 2,236,630 of JAJJMB010002292.1, read as the reverse complement.
AGAATCTTCCAAATAAAATAATGATGTGATAGTTTCCTGGGTTTTTTTGTTAATTTTTTCTTCTTTTTTTAACTTATCGAGGTATATATCTAAATTGATTGGGGTGATAAATTTTGATCTTACTCATAATAGTGGGACGAGGGATGTCTAATGTGGATAAAGTTAGCTAATTACCTTTATCCTGATAATAACTAAGAGCATCTCCAACATTAGGTAAAAAAAATCCTACGAGGAGTTCATTTGTAGATCTCTATTTGTTGGGGTTTTTCAAACATAAGCCTAAATAAGATCCTTTTCCTAAAACTCATCTCTAAGAGTCAAGGTTATGCAATGTATTTTTATTTTATTTTTATTTTTGTTCAAGCTATTGATTTATTACTTAAGCACTATCGTGTTGAATGAAGTTTAACAAAAAGTTAGGAGGATCACCAAGCCAAGCGTTTGAGTAATCCTTTTTTCGAGCATATTTTGCTAACTTATCTGTACACTTATTGGCTTACATGACCAAAATTCAAAAGACGATAAAAGAAACAACATGTCATCAATTATTCTTCTTGACTCCCAAGGAACTTCAGTTTCTTCCCCATGGATAGTTTGGACAAGAGATGAATAATCAACTTCAATAATAATCTTCTTATGTCCTAGCTGTAATGCAAGCTTAACAGATTCCAAAACAGCAAGACTCTCCAACAGTTCTAACCCTAATGTATCCTTGAAATTTGCACATGCTGAAGCTAAATGGACCCAACAAAATTTCGAAAAATTAGTTTACATCCTCCATTCTTAGTTATACGACAAAAAGAAGCATTTGTATTAACTTTAACTAAATCTCCTTGAGGAAGAGACCATTTATATATATGAATAAATGGAATAATAGTATTAGCTTTCCTAGGCCCGCAAACAGAAGCAGCATCATTAGAGAAGTTGTTTATAGTATGCAGCAGTTGTTGAGGGGTTGAGTCTTTGTTATTGAAAACAACACTGCATATGTCCTTCCATAAGTGCCAGCAAATGACTGCCATCTTAGCGGCCATCTTTTTGTCAAGTAACTTAATCCAACTAGCCACTCACTCTTCCGTAGAATTCTACTCCCCAATATCAGTGACTAAATAACCTGCTCCAAACCACACTGCTCTTGCAAAATGACATTCAAGAAGTATATGCATTGTTGTCTCCATTTGGTAGTTACATCTTCTACATTTAGTATCTTCATGAGTTATTCTCCTATGAATCCTTTCTTTGGACATAATTATGTCCCTTGCACATTTTCACATGAATAACTTTACTTTGGGAATTGTATTTCAGAGATGTAATCCATTTATCATGCCAAACAAGATTCTGAGTTCCATCACTTATATCCAAAAAAAATGTTAAAATAGATGAAAGAAAAATCTGAACTAATGCTCTTCCAAGACTATGTAGAGTCTGCCTTTCTAGGGGCACGAAGAGCATTCTGTTATTTAATGTATTTAGCTCTTAAAGAGCCACCCCAAACACTGGTGTTCACAGCGCAAAGTCTCCAAGCAGACTTTGCAAGGAGAGCATGATTAAAGCATTTCATATCTCTGAAGTTTAATCCACTATCTTCATAAGTACGACATATACCAGTCCAAGCAACATAATCCTTTTTAAATTGGCTTATTCCACCATAAATGGAGTTGAAGAGAGTTCATCTTTCATAAAGTTTCTTCAGGTAATTTGAAGGAATTCATCTAATGCAAAGGGACTGAGTTCAGAACATTCTTAACAATCACTGATCTTCCAGATTGAGACTGCATTTTTCCACACCAATCACTTAATCTTCTGCATATTGTTTACTAGAAAGTTGAAAGATACCTTCTTATTATTATTCAAAAAAAGTGGAATACCCAAGTACTTCTCATTTGGATCCATTCTCTTGACTTCAATGATATCGACAATAGAATCAACATCATATTTTCTCAGTCCTTTAGAGAAAGTAATGCTTGATTTTTGATAGTTTAGAAGCTGACCTGATGCAATTGAGATTATTAATGTTTTCAATATTGGCTTTGAAAAGATTGACTTAGAATATTCAGTTGTAATCATTGCACGAGAGAAAGCTTCCATGGCTATAATAAACATATACAGAGAGATTGGATCTCCTTGGCGTATACCCCTAGTGGGTTTGAAGGGAGAACATGGAGCTTCATTGAGTAAAACTGAGATCCCTGTTGTAGATATGCACTGATAAATGAGTGCACACCATTTCCCCCAAATCCCATACGCTTCATAACATCAATAAAAAAACTCCACTCAAACTTGTCGAATGCCTTCGACATATCAAGTTTTAGAGATAAATAATTATCGCCTTTTTTTTCTTTCTCTTCATAGTATGGATTATATAATGTGAAATAGAAATATTATCAGAGATGAGACATCCAAGAACATACGCAGATTGGAGAGGCGAGATAACTCTGTTCAAAAGATGTTTCATCCTTCTTGCAATCAGTTTTGATATGAGTTTGTATGAGGTATTACATAATGTTATGGGCCTGTTGTTAGAGCATAGCTCGGTTGAACCCACCAAGTGTTGGTATATAAGGTTTGGTTGTCATATTTTAGTGAATCAAAACTCATCTAAGAGTCGCTTGATTATGTATTAGAGATAACTTCGTATAGGTTAGACTAGAAAGTCTAGGAATATGAGACATACAAGTATTACTCGAAGACCTGAAAACCGTGAAGAAGTAACGATCTACAACGACGACATCATCCTTCCTTTTGAGGTTAGTAATATTGACTTAAAATGTTTCATTCCTAACGTTCAAGTCGTGTTATATTGAAAACATAACTGCGAAGCTGTGTATGAATATTTTACTCTAGTAGTGAGACATGATCATATGATCATAGTGTTGAGGAATTAGACTGCGAAGTATAACGCTTATCTTTTGAACTTCATAGATATGACATCTACATAATCTTATAAATGTTGTGATGATTAAAAGAATGGGTAAAGGTAAAGATTTTATCCCAGGAAACAATGTTTACATTTGTTTAAAGGAAGTATATTCATGAACTTGATTTATGAATTGAAAGGGAAATCGCTAAGCTTATTGGTATGGTTATTCATTACAAATCTTTGGATTACCAATATGTGTGAGATGGTATAACCAATCGTAACTTGTTATGTATCTAGGTATAACTAATCACAATGCCTGACTTATGATTTGGTATGACTAATATTGATTAATTAGTGTAACCGACCCTAAGTAATCACCTGAGATGGTATGATCGATATTTGTAATTGGTGAGACCGATCCTAGTAATTGGTATGACCGATCACAATAGAGTTGTGTAATTGATCTTTGTAATTGGTATAACCGGTCCTAGTAATTGGTGTAACTGATCCTAGTAATTGGTGTAACCGATCCTAGTGACTGGTGTGACCGATCACAAGCAATATCATGTGTATATGGTAATCGGTCCTGGTAATTGATGTAACCGATCCTGGTAACTGATGTAACCGGTCCTGGTAACTGATGTAACCGGTCCTGGTAACTTGTGTGACCGATCACAAGTGTTCCATATTAAGGTAAAATCGATCCTAGTGATTGGTAGAACCGATTGAACCCATGAATGTGATTTAATATTTGATCAATCACATAGTTGCCTTGGAATACAGATGAACCAATTCTAAACTTGTTTGGAAGTATGGTATAATCGATTCCAAGATTGTAATATGAAAGATAATTTATAAAGAAAAGATGTTAACATACTTTGAACACGAATAATTACTCTTATCTTTTATTGTTCAAAGATATTCCTTAATTACTCAAAGAGATCCCGTTCCGAAATAAATTAAGAATCTTTTAATTAAGATTGTTAGCTTTATATGTTTTAATTACCATCAATTAAATGCATATCTCTAGACAATAAAAATTAGTAATGTGCATTTACTAATTGGAGATTCTCTATTGAGAGATTTCGGGAAATATTGGACAAAGCATTTACTGGAATTATAAAAACCGAATGGCCATGTATTACATATTTTGAGAATACTTTCGGTTTTGGAAATTCCTTGGTGTCCAAACATCCTTGGTCTATAAATACCAAAGTTTGCATTTCTAGCAAACTATCCTAAGAGCCAGGAAAACTTCATCTTTTTGTTGTTTCTGGTGGAGCTGTCTATTCGGAGAGGAAAGTACCCTAATTAAGCGAAATCTCTTACGACCGCTCGTTTAAAGACTTCTGTGGGATCAAGAAGCTCTACGAGTACCATTGGTGGGAAACTAGATAATTTCATTTTATTAGTTTTCGATTGATTTGATTGACTAACGGTTGTTGAAACTTTGATTGCACCTAGTTTGTTTATTCTTGAGAATCTTCTCTTCTGATATAAGATTCACTCAAACTAGATCGAAGTATCGACGGGATCTTTAGAACAGTTTGTAGATCTAAAGACATCTTATGATAATCCATTATTAACAGACTCCGTTCTGTACGTTATTGATCACAAGAGGTTCAAGTGGTGTTGTGCAAGTTTAATTGAAGATTAAAGAAGATTTCTTATTGGTTTCCTATATCTTTGTGTAGCACAAACCTTGATCGGATGGCATCCAACTAGAATTGTATTTATTCGATTGATTAGTTGCGTGAGATCGGTAACGCCTAATAGTTCTCTAGAGATCTATTTTGATTGTTACAAATCCGAATCATATTACTTAGGAAATAGAGATTGGATTGATCTAACCAGGCAAAGGAGTTTATTAGTTTAAACGGAAGATCCTTTGCATATGACTTGAGATATCTTATCTTAAAGAATCAATAGAAAATAAGAGCAAGGATACTAAAGAAAATAAGTGAACTAGGGTTAGTTGCTTGGTCTCAGCTATATGAAGTTGGTTTAAATTTTGTATAACGGCTTAATTCTGAGAGTATTCAATTCTGGACTAGGTCACGGGGTTTTTCTGCATTTGCGGTTTCCTCGTTAACAAAATATTACCATGTCATTTACTTTTCCTTTCTGTAATTATAATTGTTGTGTTAGAGCACTGCTCAGTCGAACTCGCAAGCGTTGCTATCTCAAGCTTGTTGTCAAGTTTAGTTGCCAAAACTATAAGTCTTGATTTCTAGTTTACTTATAGCTAAGTCTCGGACTAGGATAGAAAGTGTAGTTTAGCTCTAGACTCCACGGCGTTCATCTTACAAAGACGAAGAACTACTTAAGGAACTAGTGGAACTTCATCGACTAAAAGGTATGTGGAGACTTGAACTTATCTATCACTCAGAAATTCTATCTGCTCTATCTCCTATCTTGAGACAAAAGTCGTATTACTATATAGACTTCGATTATACACATTTGTTATTTCAAGTCGAGTTTATCTCGCTCTAGAAATATTTGTTGGTAAGCATTCGCTTTGGCCAAGTTCATCTTTTCTCGTGACGAAAGTTATGTTGATTATTTCAATATCTTGAAAATTGCTTTGATGAAAATTAATGTGTGAATAACCTCTATTTAACATCCGTGAATTTCTACTGAGTTTGGAAATCAAAACACACTCATCCGGTTACCTAAGTACGTGTACCCGTACGCATACAGGTGGAAAGTTCACGTCCGTGAATTTCTTCTGAGTTTGAAAACAAAATCAAACTCAAATCCGGTTACTTAAGTATGCATATTCATACGCATACTTAAGTGTGTTACTTTCTAAAATTGGTTTATTCGTGAACTTAAAATTATATAAACTAAGGAATGCATATTTACAAACCGTGACTATAAAGTTTATGAATCGATTCGAGTGAATCAAAACCAATTTTTATTCGATTGTGTCTTGTATACTTCTATGAGATCTAAGCAATTGAACAACTCTTTAACTAGTTCATTTGAGTCATTTGAACTAGTTATGGTGACGATGAATAAGGTTGATATGAAAGTGCTCATATGGATAACGATAACCATTTGGTTAACTACTGTTGAACCAATGACTTGTAAACGTTTAGGTACGGTTACACAAACCTAAATGACGTATATTTCATGTGTGTATAACAAGCTATGTTCGATCTAACGGTTGAAATATATTAGCTTGAATCTAATCAGGTTTTCATCTAACGGTGAAAATTGAATGCTTTGTTACCAAGGTAACTTAGATTGCAAACCCTGATTTGGAGACTATATAAAGGAGAACTCTAGCCACTGGGAAAGGTAATCCCCACACCTCCTGTGTGATACTAGTTTTATAAGCTAGAGTCGATTATCCTTTAACCTTAGGTTTCTACCGAGACCCTGTAGGTTAACGACTTGAAGACTTCATTGGGATTGTGAAGCGAGACCCAACTATTTTCTTTGTAGTTGCGTGATCTGATCTTGTCTGATTCTATCGTATTAAGTATAATTGAAATAATTGACTCGAGATTAATTTGTCCGATAGGCAAGATAAAAGGAATCACAAACATCTTCGTCTCATCGTTTGTGCTTCCACAATATCTAGTTTCGCCATCATACGATTTAGATTATTGTGAGGTGATTGATAATTCTAGGCTGTTCTTCGGGAATATAAGTACGGGTTATCGATTGGTTCCTGTTCACCTTGATTTATCAAAAGACGGAATAAAACTTGTAAGTATTTCTGTGGGAGACAGATTTATCTATTCTTGTAGACTTTTTTTTGTAAGACAGATTTGTTTATTAAAGTCTTCGACTTTGGGTCGTAGCAACTCTTAGTTTTGGGTGAGATCAGCTAAGGGAATCAAGTGCGTAGTATCCTGTTGGGATCAGAGATTTAAGAAGCGCAATTGTACCTTGGATCAGTGTGAGATTGATTGGGGTTCAACTACAGTCCAGACCGAAGTTAGTTTGTAGTAGGCTAGTGTCTGTAGCGGCTTAATACAGTGTGTGTTCAATCTGGACTAGGTCCCGGGGTTTTTCTGCATTTGCGGTTTCCTCATTAACAAAACTTCTGGTGTCTGTGTTATTTCTTTTCCGCATTATGTTTTGTTATATGATTGAAATATCACAGGTTATGCGTTGAATCAATCAATTGGGAAATCCGACCTTTGGTTGTTGATTGAAATTGATTGATACTTGATCATTGATCTTTGGTACCATTCAAGTTAATTTGTCTTGTGTTCAATTAGACTCGCAGATTTCTATTTGCTTGAGTAAGGATTGAATCGAGAAATTGAGATATAACTCTTTGATATACTTTTGATTAAGATTGAGTCTGACTGTCTAGTTTATTCTCTTAAAAGTATATTGGAGTTAGTCCATACAAATTGCTAAGTTAATTATTGGTTGAGGTTGTTGTACCCTCACTTTTTCATGTTGTTATTATAATTTAAAGTAAATTACACAAACGTTAGCTCCGCTTTACTTGATAGTGATCCTATAGAGTTTGGTAAAGTCCGAACCTATTATCATGTAATCACACTCTGGTAGTCGTATTGTCTCTATCTCGTATCCATAGACAATCACACAAAGTGTGAATACCGATTTTTCGTATTGTCTCGACTTTGTCCATAGACAATCACTTTCGGTAAGAGGACTTATAGGTGGATAATTTAAAGATTGTGGTGTATTTGGGTACCCCCGTCTTTTCAATTGGTATCAGAGCAGGCAAACACGAAAAGATCTAACAATCTGTGTTTGGTGTAATCCAACCTATAAGAATTGAATCTATTTCTTATTCAGTTAATGTAAATCAAGAAGATGATATACTTTAGAAAGACAATTTGTTTTCAAAACCTGATAAACAGCTTAATATTGTTAGTTCACTAGTTGAACACAACTCAGGAAATATTAACCACGATGTGCTAATAAGAAAACAAATATTTGCGACACACAAGTCAGATTCAGATGACAGTGATGAGATTATATTTTTCATAAAGCTTGCTGAAAGTATAATCTAAAAGATAATATATATTATCCATCTGTCGAGAGAATTATCAGAGAATCTTTGATAAAAATCAGGTTTCGTGAAAAAGTTATGTCTCAAGAAAATCTTGAAGTTCATGAACCTCCTGACATGATAATAATCACATCAAGTCCATGTCAAGATGAAAATCCAGTTTTATTTTCTCTTGAAACTGAATCTGAAAATTATGACGTTGATCCTAAAGTCAGAAAAGATTTATTAGTTAAGACAAGGGTATGTGATTATATCTCTCAGAATCTCTTATTGTGATAAGGATTATCTCTCTGAAAGGGACAAAGATCAGCTTAAATGCACACAAATAAATGATTTTAGATCATGTTGTTTTGTTAATGATCTCTTGTCCAAATCAGAATAAAGAAAACAATCTCATCAAAAGATCATATATTCCAAGGAATATCTGAGTCAATGAGAGTTCTTCTCAACTTATGAGTCAAAAGAACTCTAGTCACACCCCCAAGTCTGTTTACATTCGAACATATCTTCCAGTTGAATCAGGAAATTTAGGTTGTGACTTACTGATGATTGAAACCCATCCTTGAATCTGTTCCAAGAAAGAAGATGTCCGAAATCATCAAGATATATCATGTTCCACAAACAAAGGTGAGCTATCAAGTGCTCACTTCAACAACTAAGTTTGTTGATCGGAATTTCCCATCCTTGTGCTCGATTCAAATAAATGGGAAGTTCTTAAAAGAGCACTGGAACATGAGAAAAGTATAAAAGTATACTTAATCTATCTGTTTCATGAACAACAAAGTATTTTTCTAGTTTTGGAATACTTTTTCTATTTAATACTTTCGATCTTAGGAAAGTTCATGACAAAATTGTGCAAGATATTTTCGGACTCTCTTGATAATAATATTTCGGAAAATCCTTCCTGATTCTATTTCAGAAAGTGTATATTTTCACGAATTTTGTATTCAAATAAAAATACCTTGTTAGGTGTTTCAAAACTTGGAAACCAAGTTTTATTTGATATATAAAATATCTTAAGAACCGATTCCTTCCTTCACGTTTAGTATGCGGTTCAAGATGGATGAAAATACTATTGATATTGATTCTCAATTACAGATGCTTGAAACTTGCTTTCCTACTGAGATTACATGCTACTTCTCAAAGGAACATAAGGAGAATCAAATATGTTAAGCTAATGCTTTTCCTAATGCGAGATTTTGAAATTGCTCGTGAACAATTGGAAGCATCTGTAAAGAATGAGAAGTGGCTCGAGTCGAATCTTTTGAAGTTGATTGTGGGGGTGAATCTCTTGAAGTGGAGACTCAATCATCTGAAAGAAAAGAAAAGACTCAAGAACTTGAACGCTGAAGAAACCTCAGTGAACAATCAGAGCACTTCTAAAGATTTAGTTTTACGCTGTAACACTTGATCCAAGAAAATACACATCAGTTTTTGATTTATTTCGATTATTGTATAAGGTCTATTTTTGAATAAAACTATAATTATTTATGGATAAAATTATTATCTTATAATTTTTCTTGTGATAGTTTCCGATTATATAGCCTGTACGTGAATGTCTATATTTTTTTTATGTGTTTTATGTTTATGGGATGTCTGATTTCGGTTTCCATAACCTTAATATTCGATCTGATATGTTGTGAACCCTTATGGTATGTTTGACTTTTTGATTTAGTGGGATTAAGTTCTAGCCCATGTTGGTAGGCTTTATCAAAGGATCATAAGGTATTCCGATTGAAATTCATATGTGAAAAGTCACAATATTTGGAATCAATTTGTGTTTACATGAGTTGTGTTTAGCATAACATATGTGTTTCGAGTTTTTAACTTTTGTTATTGGCACGCATTAGTTAAAACCGATTCAACCTTTCTCTGGTAAAGGTTGCCTTTGTTGTTGTTCTTTTGTTCTTGCGAGAGGATGACAACATACTGAGGGAGAGTTCTAACTTGAACTTGCGCTTTATGATATATCTTTCTGGGAGAAGAGGATGCGGAATCTGAGGTAACGAATTTGTTAGTTAATCGTTTTCCTGTTTAAGAAAAGCCTGTTTATATTGCATATATTTTTCTTTGTCTTAACAAAATTTCGGTACAATGTATATATTCCATTATGTGTGTATGGATGTGTGTGTGTGTGATTCAATTGTTTCCGGTTAAGAAAAAATGTGTCAATTCAGTTGACTTATTGTTTGATATCTTTTTTATTATTTGGTATCAAGTGTTTTTGCTTAACGAAATTTCGGTGCAATTTCGGTGCTATAATGTCTATGTTTGTTTCAATTGCTTACGGTTAAGAAAATAATTGTGCAAGTCAATTTATTATGGTTTGTATGTATTGTATATGGCTTAACAAATTACGGGATCATTTGTTTAGTCCAATTCGATTCCGGATAAGAGAAACTAAGTTAATTCTGATCTTAGTTAGACTTATCAAATTGAAGGATTTGGTTATTCAAGTCTAATCGAATGCCTTGACAAGAAATACTAGTTAACTAACCTAGTGCTTGTCTTGTATAAAGAGAAAGGTTTAAGTTATTATCTGAATAATTAGAACCTGATGAGAGAAATAAAGTTAATTCTGATCTTTATAAGCGATTGTATGTTTACAATCGGTTTAACAAGGGAACTAAGTTTCTTAGTCGATTTGTTAAACTATTAGGGAAAATTGCTTTGGGAAATAGTTTTCCTTGATAACATATTAAAACTAAATTACTTGTAGTTTCGTTTTTAATATTGGTTGTCTAAAGTGGTATGTGAAACCTTCGTGCTTAATTCTTATAGGTTGTGTGCAAGTCTTTTAGATTTGTAAGATCCTTTCGGTTTGACTTGTATTTGCTCGAACCTTTGTCATTTTGTGAAAAAAAGGGGGAGAAATATATGGAGTAAACAAGTGATTTGCAATCACTAAGGAAAGGAAAATATTGCTTAAACATTATATCTAACGAAAGAGTAAAGCATTGACTAAGGGGGAGAAACGTATCATATTGCTGTGTAGTTATCTTGACTACAAAAGTGGAATAACAAAGATGTTCGGATTGAATATATACCTATCTTACCTTTAGGGGGAGTATAAGCTTTGTTATTCAGATGTCAACATCGGCATTTATTGATTGAATATATGCAGGTTATTTTGTTGTTGAAACTTGGAATCAAGCGTATGTATAATGAATTATTGTAACTTGTCTATCCATATGTATTAAGAGTTTTGTCACTAAAATTGACAAAGGGGGAGATTGTTAGAGCATAGCCCGGTTGAACCCACCAAGCGTTGGTATATCAAGTTTGGTTGTCATATTTTAATGAATCAAAACTCATCTAAGAGTCACTTGATTATGTACTAGAGACAACGTCGTATAAGTTAGACTAGAAAGTCTAGGAATATGAGACATACAAATATTACTCGAAGACCTAAAGAACGTGAAGAAGTAACGAGCTACAACGACGACATCATCCTTCCTCTTGAGGTTAGCAATATTGACTTGAACTGTTTCATTACTAACGTATCTTTCAAGTCGTGCTATATTGAAAACATAACTGCAAAGCTGTGTATGAATATTTTACTCTAGTAGTGAGACATGATCATATGATCATAGTGTTGAGGAATTAGACTACGAAGTATAACACTTATATATTGAACTTCGTAGATATGACATCTACATAATCTTATGAATGTTGTGATGATTATGAGAATGGGTAAAGGTGAAGATTTCATCCTAGGAAACAATGTTTACATTTGTTTAAAGGAAGTACATTCATGAATTTGTTTTATGAATCGAATGGGAAATCGCTAGGCTTATTGGTATGGCTATTCATTGCAAATCTTTGGATTACCAATATGTGTGAGATGGAAGAATCGATTGTAACTTGTTACGTATCTTGATATAACTAATCATACTGCCTGACTTATGATTTGGTATTACTATTTTTGATTAATTAATGTAACCGATCCCACGTAATCACCTGAGATGATATGATCGATATTTGTAATTGGCGTGATCGATCCTAGTAATTGGTGTGACCGATCATAATAGAGTTGTGTAATCGATCCTTGTAATTAGTGTAACCGGTCCTAGTAATTGGTGTAACCGATCCTAGTGACTGGTGTGACCGATCACAAGCAATACCATGCGTATATGGTAACCTATCCTTGTAACTTGTGTGACCGATCACAAGTGTTCAATATTAAGGTATAACCGATCCTAGTGATTGGTAGAACCGATTGAACCCATGAATGTGATTTGCTATTTGATCAATCACATAGTTGTCTTGGAATACAGATGAACCAATTCTAAACTTGTTTGTAAGTGTGGTATAATCGATTCCAAAATTGTAAATACGAAAGATGATTTACAAAGAAAAGATGTCAACATACTTTGAACACGAATAATTACTCTTATCTTTTATTGTTCAAAGAAATTCCTTAATTACTCAAGGAGATCCCGTTCATAAATAAATTAAGAATCTTTTAATTAAGGTTGTTAGTTTTATATGTTTTGATTACCAGCAATTAAATGGATATCTCTAGAGAATAAAAATTAGTAATGTGCATTTACTAATTGGAGATTTTCTATTGAGAGGTTTCGGGAAATATTAGATAAAGCATTTACTGGAATTATGAAAACCGAATGGGTATTTATTGCATATCTTGAGAATACTTTCAGTTTTTGAAATTCCTTGGTGTTCAAACATCCTTGGTCTATAAATACCTAAGTTTGCATTTTTAGCAAACTATCCTAAGAGCCAGGCAAACTTCATCTTTTTGTTGTTTCTGGTGGAGCCGTCTATTCGGAGAGGAAAGTACTCTAATTAGGCGAAATCTCTTACGACCGCTCGTTTAAAGACTTCTGTGGGATCAAGAAGCTCTACGAGTACCGTTGGTGGTTAACTAGATAATTGCATTTTATTAGTTTTCGATTGATTTGATTGACTAACGGTTGTTTATACTTTGATTGCACCTAGTTTGTTTATTCTTGAGAATATTCTCTTCTGATATAAGATTCACTCAAAGTAGACCGAAGTATCGACGGGATCTTTAGAACTGTTTGTAGTTCTAAAGATATCTTGTGATAATCCATTGTTAACAAACTCCGTTCTGTGCGTGATTGATCACAAGATATTCAAGTGGTGTTGTGCAGGTTTAATTGAAGATTAAAGACGAAGAAGATTTCTTATTGGTTTCTCATATCTTTATGTAGCACAAACCTTGATCGGCTGGGATCCAACTAGAATCAGATTTATTCGATTGATTAGTTGCATGAGATCGGTAATGCCTAATAGTTCTCTTGAGATCTATTTTGATTGTTACAAATCCGAATCCTATTACTTAGGTAATAGAGATTGGATTGATCGAACCACGCAAAGGATTTTATTAGTTTAAACGGAAGAGCCTTTGCATATGACTTGAGATATTTTATCTTAAAGAATCAATAGAGTTGTTACCAAACAGATTTTTTGTTCCTTTACTGTTTGGAATATGATCCAAAGGAATTGTTCCAGTGCGTGCACTCATCAAAGTCAGAAGCGCAGGGATACTAAAGAAAATTAGTGAACTAGGGTTAGCTGTTTGGTCTCAAATATACGAAGTTGGTTTAGATTTTGTATAGCGGTTTACTTACGAGAGTATTCAATTCTGAACTAGGTCTTGGTGGTTTTTGTGCATTTGCGGTCTCCTCGTTAACAAAATCTTGCTGTGTCATTTACTTTTCCTTTTCGCAATTATAATTGTTGTTATTATAATTTAAAGTAAATTACACAAATGTTAATTCCGCTTTACTTGATAGTGATCTTATAGAGTTTGGTTAAGTCCGAACCTGTTATCAAGTAATCACACTTTGGTAGTCGTATTGTCTCGATCTCGTATCCATAGACAATCACATAAAGTGTGAATACCGATTTGTCGTATTGTTTCGACTTTGTCCATAAACAATCACTTTCGGTAAGAGGACTTATAGGTGGATAATTTAACGATTGTGGTGTATTTGGGTACCCTCGTTTTTTCACCTGTAATCAGAAGGAGAACTCGGTGTCTTAACTTTTTGTACCAATATGAGCCTTGTGTTAAATAGTCCCACACCGCCTAGGAAAATATGGGTCGTGTGCTTAATAAGCCTCGGGTAACCCTATCCTTGTAAACCGATTTTCGAGGTTAGGTAGGCCCAAGGATTCCTAACATGGTATCAGAGCCAGACCCCTCTCAACGCTACCCGTGCTTGTCCGTGTGTCCGTGGTTTCCGTGTTACTCTGTATTCGCCTGTGTGTGTTCGTGGTTTTCGTACCCCTCCGTCCGTGGCTTCCGTGGCACTATGTCTATGTATCCCTAGTCGTTGAGGGGGGTGTTAAATATTCCCACATCACCTAGGTAAATCTGGATCATGTGCTTAATAAGCCTTGGGAAATCCTATCCTTGTAAGTCGGTTTTCGAGGTTAGTGAGGCCCGAGGATTCCTAACACCTTGTTTGGTTCAATTTCTTGCTGAGAAAACAAAATTTGAAAAAATCTTTTATCATACACACAACATTATCTTTTATTGTCTGCTACAAATTTAAGTAAAAACCTGGTGGGAAACCATCAGGTCCCGGTGCCTTCCAAGGATCCATGCTCTTTGGTGTATCCAATATTTCTTTATCTGGAGGAATAACTACTAATCTTTCGTTTTATTGAGCTGTAATGACTGAAGGAATATGATGTAGAAAATCTTCATTCAAGCAAGGATTACAAGTAGTGATGATATCTTGGAAATGAGAAGATAATAAGTTTGATAATGAAGTACGATCATTACACCAAACCCCATTTTATCCTCTAGAACATCAACCATGTTTCTTGATCTCCTTCTATTTGCATTTGCATGGTGAAATTTAGTATTATTATCTACATCCAAGAAAAAAGTGTCTTTTTTTCTTTTGCATCCAAGATTCCTTCTTAATATTTTCCCACTTGATAATTTCCTTTTCAACCATGACGATAGAAGAACTATATCTTGAGTTGCAGCTGAGAGATGAAGTGTGTCCAATTGAGAATGAAGATTCTTGACATTAGTATCAATATGACCAAAAGACTCATTATTTCATATGCTGGGATATTTCCGAGTAACATGAAGCTTATGATTTACTCGATATGCAGAACTTCCCTGTATATTTACTCCCCATGCTTTGGCTATTTGATTCTTACAAGATTTAACCAACACGAGAAAAACTTCCAGTTTCTACCAGAATGATCATTATTAGACTTATAAACAGAAAGTAATAAAGGAGTATGATCTGATTCTAGTTGTGTTAAAAGGGATAAACTAGTATCTGGGAAGCTAATAAACCAATCATCATTAAGCATGGCTCTATCTAGCCTAGATGTAATCTTGCCTGTCACATGCTTGTTACTAGTCCAGGTAAATGATTTGCCGTTATAACTGATGTGTTTTGTAGTTGTAGTGGTAAAAAGGTTCGTTGCTCGAACTTGTGAAGGATTTTTGAAAATTAAATAAAATTGTTTCAATAATAATGAGAAAATACCGAGACTCTGAATTCCACCATTGACCAATTAATTGATAAACTCTAATCAATATTCATGCAATATTCTTATTTAAAGTGATTCTAATATTTTCCTTTAATAGATTTTTGAAGTAATAATTGTAAGCACGAAGCATGAAACATCAAAAGTATTAAAACCAAGCATGTCCCATCAAAACACTTCACAACTACTCAATAAAAACCAATTTTTCTTTTAAGTTCTATGCAAATAATCATGTAAAATAATTGCAATAAATAATTAAAATAGAACTATACCACTTTTCATGGAACAATGGCTTCCTCCGTCGCCTCGGCTAAGGGGTTTAGCTCCTCATATTAACCACTTGCTCAGAATACATATTTGGTGTTCAAAAGTTGATTAAAAGAGTGAAAAGTGCTAAGCAGCGGATTCTGTAACAAATATAATTGTTACAGAACCTATTCATACAGCGAAACTGTTGCGAACTGAAGCTAACTGTTGGAAAAATTGTTACAAAGGGTATAGAATTTGAAAGCTACGGTCACAGTTTCTGCGACTTTCTTTTTCTGCTGTTCTGTGTTCTTCATCTTCTCCGGCAACAGCTGCACCAGCAGAAACGCGTCTTCTTCCAATGATTTTTCTGGCTTCTCTAAGGCTCTAAACTTTCCCCTAATCTTTGTTGCCTCTAAATATGACTCGAATCAACCTATATATATCCACCAAACCCCAAAATCTCTTGAGTTAATCTAAATATTCTCGTTATTTCTTATCAGCACGTTACGGGCTTTTAATCATTTTTTTACGCGTCAACTTGGTTTCCAAACTCTCTTAAACTCTCTCAGGACTGAATAAGGACTCCATACACTCCAATATTGCCGTAAAATCATCACAAACTCTTTTGTAAACCGAAAACAACTCAAAATATGAATACTCCCTGTTTTGCTCCAACACGGATTTCTATCCCTGTTTAATCGATTCTACAGCTCATACCAAACTTGTTTATCCTTAACAGGGTTAACCCAACGAAAATCAGCCCTTGAATCTCCTTAAAAATCGTCCAAAAATCAAACAGAAAATTCTGTTTTCTGTAGAAAATTTTCCCGCCAATTTTGTTTTGAAAATTTGAGAAGAAATGTGACCTCCCCCTATCCAGTGCCGGTTTGTGCTTAGCAACTGCTTGGAAATGGGTTACCCCTTATCCAAAATGAGAGTCCGAATAGCAAATGTCTTTCCCGGAGCCTTTAACAACTTTTCGAGCCAATTTTGCCGCAAAAGCCTATTTCTCCAAAAACACCTACAAAGGGATAAAATACCAAAATTAGTACAAAAATGGGTACTAACAATATACACAATAGAGATGAAAATAGACACATAAATGCGTCTATCAATAACTTAGGCCAATAAGACCCTCATTATGCACACATTGTACTATGGAAGGACAAGAGGACCTAGAAGCTGTGAATATGCCGCATCGATCAGTAGGATTTAGAACTATATTTAAGTCTCCAATTAACACCCACAGTTATTGGATTTCTAGTCATAAATCTCAAATAAAATTCCATTGTGCTTTCTTTTCTTGTGGATTACAAGACCCATAAACGCATGAGAGAAGTCATTCCGGTTTGGATGGGTCATTTTTGACTAGACAATGAAACATGTTCTTAGAGGAGTGCACTATCTCAAATTCAAAACCATCCTTCCATAAGAGAAGGAGACCTCCAGAGAGACCTATAGATGGTTCAAAAGCAATATTAGGGAAATCAAGGCTTTTAGAAATCCTGAGATCTTGTCTGAATTGACTTTTATTTCTTGTAAGAAAATTATATCAGGGTTATGATTTCTCGACAAGTTATTTGAATGATTCCTATTATTTACGTCATTAAAACCTTGACAATTCCATGCAATTATTTTCATGTTGAGAACTAAGTAAAACTTTGTAAAAGCAATAAAAACATGATTTATAGAAGTTCTAAGAAAGAATTTAATGCAGAGTAGGGTTTTTGCGTGTACCTGTAAGGGATCTCTGACACAATCATTCATGGGTGCATGAATTATTGCAGCTGAATCATCTGATTTCATCATTGAGTGATGGTGGTCCGCAATAATAGTTTCATTTCCTTCATATTGGTAGGAGGTTAGATGTGAATATTGTGAGGGCTCAATGATGGCTTAGCATTGAGAGGTTAATTCCTCATACGTTTAACATTTCTTGAGTTGGTGAGACTACGAGCTTCAGCACCTTTATTGGTCTTACTATTTTCCCTTAGAAGAGCTTCATATTCAACAGAAGATAGACTGTCTAAGGAGTAAGTGAGATGTGTACTCACAATCTTCATCAAGATGATCAATTACAAAATATTCTGGACATATATTTTTTAGTTGAAGCTCCCAATGATATCTGATCCATACACCTTCTTCAGTTAAAGTCTTCTACCATCCTCCTCTGTGAAGAGGTTTCTTTAAGTCAATTTCGATTTTTGCTTTCACAGTATTTCATGCGCGTGGTCTGTAATTCCTAGGATGTGTTGATATCTTTCTTCCCATAAAATTAATAGCTTCATCTATAAAAGCCATGTTCATCATATGCTCTAGCTTTAGATATTTAAAATGAACAGTGAAAACCTGATTCTTGAAAACATAGTCCTTAAGAATATAATTATAATATTTTTTAATATGACAAACTCTATCGATCAACCATGGTCCATCAGCTATCACTTCATCCCGCTCAGCTTCATTGTTTAATCTTACAAGCATAAAATTTTGTTCCATGACTCAAATCTTTTTGTTACGATATTTTCCCCTAAGAAAGTTAATTTCAGCTCTTATGACCCTCGTCTTCATCTTATTCTTCTTCATTAGTTTACTTAAAATCCCATAAGTCCATTGTTCCACAGCTTCATTGATTATTTGAGATGATCCCACCGTTTTTCTCTGATATATATACAAATCAATATTTGCATGCCTAAGTTGACATGATAGTTGATTGATACTATCACCCTGACATGTAGACATAACTTCTGAGGAGAAAAAGGTTTGTTAGGTTTTTCGATGAATAGTTGTTTGAATCTCAAAACTTCACTCCTTATTTCCGTTTTTATACTCCTTCGTATCTTGGGGACTTGAATACAAATATATGGTAAACTGAAATAAGATCTTTGTTTTTGGGTAACCCTAAATCTTTTTGGATATGGATGTAAAAAAGAATCTAGTTTATATCCAAATTTAGTCCTATAATATTGGAGAGAATGAGTTGGAAAATCCATAGAATAAGGGAACAAAGAACACAACTAGTTTCTTCTGGAAAGATTACTCAAATCACGGGAATTAATTGACTGAGATTTGGTAGCCAATTTTTTTTTTGAATTTTCTAGTTGAGTTGACTGTTTCGGATTGGAGGATGAAGATGATAACTTTCAAAATAAAAATCCGGGATAGGATTGAACCCATGTAAAAGTACGTATGGATGATGCTTTTGATAGATTGTAAAATTGGCTTGTCGGTGTTTTATGTTTGGATGAATGAAGAAAACCTTCTGAACTACTAATTTGGACCATCATCGAGGCGAAGATGGTTAGCACCACTGCTGACCACACCATTGTTATTTTTTCAACTGCAAAATTCATGCTAACTTCGACCACTAGTTCTCACAGAAAGATTGATTAGAGACTTGCAAGATTCACAAACTCATTAACAAAATTTTTGAAGTTTTAAACTTAAGGAGAGCGGGAAAAAAATGGAAAGATTATAATATTAGATCATAGATAAATTCCACAATAATGTAATAAATCTAGGTAAAAGAATAGCTATTAAACATATTAAGATTCCGAAAGAAGTTTCAAAAAACTTAATAAAGATGATCTAAATCAAAGAATCATAAGATTTATAAAAACAATTTTGAATTTGATTCAACTCAGATAGTTGCTCGATCCTCAGAGACCCCTACAAAGCCTTGATTATGTATTTTAATCCATTTTTTTGACACGATCAACACGGGAATTGAACCCCTACAAAACCTGATGTTGTTTTTTTTTTGTTTTTTTATGAAAAGATAGTATTTTATAAATCAAGTAATATAATACTAAAGGTTTACACCATCATTTTTTTCAAAAACATTAGATAAAATACTTGATTTACTAATTTTTTTTCTTTAATGTGTAAAGATAAATGTTGGAGACTCTTGATTCTTGCTTCCTTAGCTAAAGTATCCGCCGCTAAGTTGTATTTTTTGTTAATATATCTTACCTTGGATTGTGGAAGATTATCCGCATTCGTTTCAACCTCTTTAATTGTGTTCAGCTTCCCAAGATATTTCTTTACACTTCTTGTTAATGAAATCAGCAATAGTTATGCAGTCAGTGACAAATGAAACGCTGGAGAGGATATTATTTTTTAACCAAGATGTAGCTTTGAGCATTGCCTTTGCTTCTGCATGAGTTGTTGTCATTACTTTGTCTGAGCCTGCTTATATACGCATGAATTCCTCTTGGTCCACCGAATATAAGATAAAGGCGAAACCCATTGATAGATCTTCTTTCTTAAAAGCCGCATCTACAAAGATTATCCGATCTGTATTTAACGAAGACCAATTTGGATTTGATACTACTCCATTTCTAGCTAAAAATTTGCCCGTGATTGATATTGACGCTGCTGTTTGTCAATATTTGTTTATCTGCTCTATCAACATTGTCGGGTTAGGATCCTTAATTCGAAGACAACTGAGCATCCGTGTTTCAAAATAAACCAAAGAACAATAGCAATTTTGTCTGATATTTGATCATAGCTCGGATCTTCTATCCAGTTTTTGGCCCAATTGCTTGTTGAGTCAGAGTAAGGACGATTGTGAATGAAAATTAAGGAAACCCCAAACCAATTGGCTATCGCAAAAGGTAAAATACTGAATAAATGTTGTTCTTTTTCTTGAATTTGAGCGTTACACATCTGGCAGTCCGCAGATACATCTTTCATGCGGCCAGCGAGTCTACTTGAAGTTGGAAGAACCTTCTGCACTGATGTGATATAATTAAGACGCAAACTCCACAATCTTAACCCAAAGTCCAAAATTAGCTATTCAATGGGTCCAACATATTACGACCATCACTAATTTCCACCACGATGACAAAAGGCTGACAGATAAATTAAATAGTGCTTCCATGTAACTGTAATTAAAATTGAGGATGTTTGTATATTATTTTGAAAAAAAACAACTATTATACGGGTTGTTGAATCCACTAGAGGGACTTCACCGGTTATTCAAATATCTAACTAATTGGCTAGGGGTTGTACTTCCATTGTTAAAAAAGTCTCAAATGCCCTTTACTATTTACCCTAATCAATAAAAAAAAAAACAGTTTTCTTTCATCTCTTCTCTTCTCCTCTAACCTTAATTTTTCTTCTCCACTAATAACTCCTCCATCAATCAAACCTAAAAAAGAAAAAAGAAAAACCTAATTCTTTAATTCTAATCAACAATCCAAAGTCAATCTATTGCAAATGATCGAATATGTTATTTTTTCTCAATTGTGTTCGGAAAAAATCTATTTCAGAACCCGCTATGGTTGATTTTAGGTTTTCAGTTAGTTACGGTTGGTTTCAAAAAACCAAAAACGTAAGCTATGGTTGGATTTAATGAGTTACGGTTGGTCTCGAAAAACCAAAAACATGAGTTACGGTTGGATTTAATGAGTTACGTTTGGTTTTAATGAGTTATGGTTGGTTCTATTGAGTTACGGTTGGCTTTGGAAAAAAAATGTAACTTTTTTACAGTGGGCTCGTCAAACTAAAATTCCAACCGTAACTGGTTTATGATTCAATTTCCCTCAATTTTAACAGTTACGGTTGAAAGTTCATCATTATCACACTGTAAATACCTCTTACGGTTGGTTTCGAGGGGAAAAGCCAACCGTAAAATATCCTGATAAGCTAAAATAATCAATCTTTCACCTAGAGGTATGTAAAATTTGGTTTCTATATCTTTTTAAGGATTCACCCACCTCGAATTTTTAACGGAATTGCTCGTTTTAGTTGGGTAAATCAAAAAAAATTATCTACTGTTTCTTCCCACATACCTAACTCTTAATTTGATTAATTTTTTCACCAAGTATCATTAATCTAATGATGATTAGCTAATTAAATGATTAACATTAAGTAAATAAGGGGTGTTTTAGCCATTATAAAAAATATTTAGCTCTCTCTTTTTTTTTTTCTTTTTTTTTTGGACGTCTGCCTGGGCAGAGAAACAAGGGAGAAAAAACACGAACAAAGGAACAGAACAAAGAAAGCAAGCCTCTTTTTTTTTTGGACGTCTGCCTGGGCAGAGAAACAAGGGAGAAAAAACACGAACAAAGGAACAGAACAAAGAAAGCAAGCCTCTCTTTTTTTTTGGACGTCTGCCTGGGCAGAGAAACAAGGGAGAAAAAAACACGAACAAAGGAACAGAACAAAGAAAGCAAGCCTAAGAAATAGCTTGTTGTAGAACAGAAGATGGGAGTTGGGAAGATGTCCACCAACGCTGGACATTATGACGTTTCACGTATGCTGCTAGATCATGAGCCGAAGTATTGGCTCTCTTCGGAATAAAGTTGTACTCCACCAAATTGAAGGAACTGGTCATGGAAGCAATTTCATTGATAATATGAATTATTCTCCAAGGGGTGGTTTTGTTTTTCTTCTGTAAAGTGAACACTACTTGTTGACAATCACCCTCCACAATGACGTTCTGCGCTTCAAGACGTTGCGCAAGCTCCACAGCTAGAGGGAAACTGTTAGCTTCAGCCATAAGAGGGTTTGTAGTGTTGACAACAACAGAACCTGCACCAAGAATAGAACCAAATTCGTCTCTCGCAATGGCCGCTGCAAAAGATTTATATGCTGCTACAGCCGCGTCGGCATTCACCTTAATGAAGTTAGGTGTAGGAGGTATCCGCTGCAGCACTTGGTTAACCGACTGCGTAACAGGATAATGACTGTCATCAACATCGTCAGCCACATTATCTTTGTAAGAGTTGTACCAGAATAATCCCTCAATATTGATGATAGCCTGAATATTGATAGAGCTATTTTCAAACACCACTTTGTTACGCCGCTTTCCAGATTTCCCACCACAGGCAAGCACCATACAAAAACTATCAAAACCATCTTGTTTCGACAACCAATATGTGCTTTAAGTTCACCAATATTTGCTTGTCCTACTATGTGCAATAATTGCACATCAAATATTTTTTTCCTGTGCATCTATATCACTCTTTCTTATACGGGTAGATAGATGCATTCCAAAAAGGAAATCTATGGTCTTTCCTATAATGACAAGCATCTAGTTTTAGCATTTGAAAAATCAATAAGAAATCCAACGTTTTTCCTATAATAACAAACATCTTACTTTACTTTCTTATAAAGAAAGAGAAAATATTTTTGTTTAACAGATATTTAAAGAAAGAATTTCTCTTTTGCTCGAAATTTTAAGAAAGATTTAAAAGGTTGTGATCCTTTTTTTTTACTCAGAAAAGGGCAATATATTAAAATATGAAAAAAACAGGTGAGACCACAAAGCAGTGGTTAACCTGCTAACAGAGTTTCAGAGATACTACAATTGTAGCCAACAGCAAAACAACAAACCACTAAAGCCAAAAGAAACAAAACTGGAAATTAGATAACATCTAGAACACCATCCCAAATGTGCAGAACCATGTCAAGCGAATTGGAACCAAAGATGTCAGTTCCTAAAGACCAATTGAACAATAGGCATTTTACTTCATCCACCAAAAACTTGTAAGATTTATACTTGCCTTCGAAAAGTCTTAAATTTCTCTCATTCCAAACCGTCCACCAAATAGCAAATGGAATCATACTCCAGAGCTTATGCTGCATTTTGTTACCCTTTTTCTTATTCCATCCCCACATAGTAGCTCGTACATTCTCTCTAAACAACCAAACCAGTTTGAAACTAGATAGAAAGAAATGCTAAATCTTCCTTGTTTCCTCACAGTGCAAAAAAAGATGTGAATTGGATTCAGCAGCTTTTTTACATAAAATGCAACCATTAATGACAATTGTGTTCCTTAATTTATCTAAAGTCGGTGCAGCCATGTAACATAGGGTCCAAGTGAAAAAAAGTTACTTTTTGAGGCACCCTATGATTCCAAACATTCTTATAAGGAAATCTAAGTAAACCTTCAAACTCAATGGCATTGTGACAAGACTTCACGGTGAAAGAGTTACCTGTATTCCAAGAAAGATAATCCTCACCCATGTTTAGTGGCATTGGATTGTGGATAAGTTGAAGTAACTCAGCAACCAAACCCAGCTCATCCTCTTTTAGATTTCTAGAGAAGTTAAGGTCCCAAGCAGAAATGTTGTTAGTGAACACAATCATGTCATTTAGAACAGCATGCTTGTTTCTAGCTAGTCTATAAAGAGATGGAAACCGCGAAGAGAGTGGAAAGTCACCAAACCAATTATCCAGCCAAAAAGAAACTCTATCACCACTTTGAATATGACAAGTAGAATTCTGTTGGATAATATCTTTAGACTTGAGAATACTTGCCCATAAGCTTTTCCCAATAGGTTTTGAAGAATCATTTGGAAGCAAAGCATTTGGATTACCACCAAACTTTTGGTTAACAATTGACCTCCATAGTGCTTTCTTGTCCTTCCCATATCTCCAAACCCATTTGGCATGAAGTGCTTTGTTAAGTAATCTCAGCTTCTTTATGCCAGCACCTCCTCTCACTTTTGTTAATCGAATAGTCTTCCAGCCCACCCATCCTTTCTTTTTAACAGAAGTATTAGTGCCCCATAAAAAACACCTCATAATTTTGTCAATTTGTTTCTCCACCGAAGCAGGAATTTGAAACAAAGACAAATAATAAATTTAAAGGCTACAGAGCACACTCTTGATGAGCATCAACCTACCGCCCTTAGAAAGATACCTCCTCTGTCAAGTGCTAAGCCTCTTCTGAAATTTTGTAAGATAACCTCCCAAATAGTCACTGATTTTGATTTAGTGCCTAGAGGAATACCCAAATAATTCAAAGGAAATTGATCTCTTGAACAACCAAAGATTAAGGCACTAGAATCAGCATGCAAAGAGTTACCTACAGCTACTAATGCACTTTTCTTATAATTCACTTTCAAACCTGAGACTAACTCAAAAGCCAACAGAACATTCTTAAGTTTAGTGACTTGTTCTTCACTATCATCTAGAAACACGATTAAATCGTCGGCAAACTACAGATGAGTTATCTGTTCTCCATTAGGTGAAGGTTTGAACCCTTGAATCAACTGCATATCAGCGGCTCTCTGAAGCATAATAGATAGTATCTCCACTACTAGAATAAACAAGAAAGGTGAAATTGGGTCACCTTGTCGAACCCCTTTACCACTGCGAAATAAATCAGAGCAAGATCCATTAAGAGAGATCGAAAACCTTACATTTGATATGCACCAATGTATCCATTTCCCCCAGAAATTCCAAAAGCCGAATCCCCTCATAGTGTAGTCAAGACAGGACTAACTGATATTGTCGAAAGCCTTCTGCAAGTCCATTTTGACCACTAGACCTGGAACATTCAGCCGCTCCCTAGAGTCAATAAGCTCAGAAGCTATTAAGATACCATCTGTTATTTTCCTTTCATCCACAAATGCACCCTGGAATTTGGAAATTATTGTTGGCATTACCACTTTAAGCCTGTTAGCAAGGCATTTAGAAATAACCTTGTACACACCACCTATGAGACTTATAGGTATGAAGTTATACATTGTGGCAGCCCCCTCACATTTAGGAAGAAGAATAATATTTGTGCAGTTTAACCTCCAGTCTACGGTCCTTGTAGAATGAAATTCATTCAACACATTCATCAATTCAGGCTTAATAATATCCCAAGTAGCCTTGAAAAATTCCATGGTATACCCATCTGGACCCGGAGATTTATTGAGCCCAATTTTTTTTTATCACACTTCTGATTTCCTCTTCTATAAAAGGCTTTTCGAGCATAATAATATGCTGCACACTCAAAGAAGGAAGAACTAAATCATCAAAACTAGGTCTAAGAGTGGTATCTTCATGGAATAGACTAGTGTAGAATCTTTTGGCTTCATCATTAATTGCATCTTTATCATGACTCATAGAACATCTATGATCAGGCAAGAAATACCATTTGTTATATATCTGCAAGAAGCATTCTTGTGAAAAAACTTAGGATTTCTTTCACCATCCATAAGCCACTGACCCTTAGACCTAGCATGCCACTTCCTAGCTAGATTCAAAGAAGCAACCTTGTGTTTAATTCTGAAATGTTCGCTTTCAATAAACTCAACCTGGGATAAAGAATTTATTTCTTCTAAACTGTCCATAACATCAATCAGGTTCTCCCATCTATCCACTTCAGCTTGCAAAGAACCAAAATTTTCTCTGCCCCAATTCTTAATGAAAAATTTCAAGCCTTGTAATCTTTTAGCTAGAATGTAGCTAGGTTTTCCAGAAAACACCAAATTATTCCACCACAACTTCATATTACTCAAAAATTCTGGATAAGATGAGAAATAATTTTCAAATCTAAATGAGGGGTTTAACAGAAATACCTCCATGGCAGCATAACAATATGGGAGCATGATCTGAAATAGGTCTTCTTAGCCTAGTCTGAACTAATGCAGGACAATGACCTTCCCAATCCACGGAAAAGATGAACCTATCAAGCCTTTCAAGCAAAGGAGGATTTTGACAATTGGTCCAAGTGAAATTACCCCCTGCCATCGGAATGTCCATTAAGTTCTGCTAATTCAAAAAATTCCTGAAATGCTTTCTATTTCTTTTATCTCCTCCTGCTCTATTTATTTCATTCTGTGATAAGATTGCATTCCAATCTCCACCCAAACACCACGGTTCAGTCATGTAGTACGAATGTCTGCAAGCTCTTGCTAGAATTGATCGTAATCAGATGGGTCTGAGGCACCTTAGACAGAGGTGAAACACCACACAAAACCATCCTAAACGTTTCTAAAACGAAGTGTAAGAGAAAAAGCACCCAGTAATGATTCTTCCATGACCACCTCACCTCCATTCCAGAGCACAATTATACCACCAGACCGTCCAATTGAAGGAACAAAAGAAAAATGACAATTATTGCTACCCCATAAAGATCTTACCAGAGATTCAGAAACATTCTCCATCTTTGATTCCTGTATTGTACAAATTGAGACATTGTTTCTACGAATTGCGTTTCTAACAGCTTGGATCTTCAAATCATCATTCAATCCACGAATGTTCCAGGACATAATTTTAGCATCCATTTAAAGAATCACTAACCCTAGAAGAAACAGCAGCATCACCACCGATTTCTTCACCATAATCAGAATCAAAATCCTCCATTCCATCAAGATCTTCAGTTAAAACATTGTTTGTATCTTTTTCCGATTTCTTCAAATTCAAAAGTAAATCTTTACAGATGGTTCTTGAGATTTGATCATCACAATTGATACCTAATTTTTTATTGAAAAAGATATGTAAATCTACTAATTTTTCAATTTCAGCGTCATCTGAATTTGTAGATTGAAGCGGAGAAGGAGAAACACTAATAATTCTAGAAAAAGACGTATCGATATTCTGGTGAGTATTCTGATTAGGCCTATGGAAGAATATTCGTCGGATATTAAGGAATCCGATATCCGACAGGTTAAGCACTATCGGATATTCGATATCCGATAATATCCTATAAGATATCAAAATCAGATATCGATTCCGATATGTTAAGCTATCGGATATCGGATAAATATCCGACAATATCCGGTTATGACAAAAAGATGTTAAAAACTCTTTAGAACATGTTCAATTTCTCAAACATTTCATATCGGATATCGGATATTTTTATCGGATATCGGATATTAGGGTAAATCACAAATATGGTTAGGGTAAATCACAAATAAATCCATGTTCTATCGGATATTAACATTTCGGATGGAGCCTAATCCGATTCCGATATATTAAGGAAGAAATATCCTATAGAATATCCGATCCGATATCCGATAAAACGGATAAAATCCTATAGGATCTCGAATACTCGGAAACGGATTCCGGATATCGGACATATATTGACAGGCCTAATTCTGATGGTGAGTATAATTTAAGGAACCAAAACAGAAACGAGAACCAATATTCCTAAGACCTGATTGACACGCACACGAGACAGACTGGTCTGAATTGGGACTTAGATTCTTATTTGACACAGAAGGAACTGAGTCATGAGCTTTTGAATACCCTGATTGACACGCAAGCGAGACATGAGAATCTGTTTCATGACTCATCATAACTGTGTGAGCTGAATCTTGGGCAGGCACAAAATCCGGACCGACACTCAATTGAGAATTCAATGGGAGACATCCTGCCATCTGACCCAAATGATGAATCCGCCCATTCCTTTTTTTTCTTTCGTACCGTTATCCAAGGATGATTCCCAGGTTCCAAATCAGATGAGGTTGTATCTCTTAACACAAGTTGTTGTTGCGAAAGAACCGCTTCAGTATTATTTTCCGCCGGAAAAATAAGGGAATTTGAATTCAATACTGGAGGAATTTGTGGCATGGGAGATGATTCTGGCATCACATTCTCGTTGAATAAGGAAAGTTGAGTTGTTGAATCCTGGAATATCGGTACAGAAGAGATATGTTGACCATTAGCGTCCACCATGACAATATCCGAGCGCACCTTAGGTAGAACAGCGTTGCGACCAGCAGCATGAATGACAAAAGCATGATCAACTGCAGGGATATTTAAAATATCTTGAATCCATTCAATAGAGAGCCAACAACCCTGAAAATTAACTGCAGCAGGGATTTTATTAAGATCACAAAGGACCTTAACCTTACAACAATTTAATTTGGAGAAATTAGCAGTAGACGTACGAACATCCATCACCTGTCCCCATGGTTTAACTATAGATATAAAAGTAGAGCTATCCCATAGATGAAATGGTAACCTTCTTATACCAATCCAGTGACAGGGAGAAACTCTATATGAAAAGGTTGTGATCCTATTGAAACTCTATATGTATAACACAGGAGGAAAAGAAAAAAAAGGAGGAAAAGACTAAGAGAAGGCAATGGATAATATCATGTCTGAATGCACTCTGAGAAGTAACGTTTCGATTCTAAAAACCAAAAAGCAAGAAGTCAGTACGATTTATGAAGCAAAAATTTTTTACTTGTGATTTCTGGAACGGACTTCTCATTCTTTAGAAAGAGAAGCACTTCCACTATCCAAACAGGATATAAGGTACAACCTTACGACGACACATGTTTGGGTCAGTTGTTGTTAGGCCAAGCACTATGGGAGAGGGCATCCCTTCCCTGTTCCTCAAATAAAGGGAAGGGATATGGGTGAGAAGGCAGCCTTACTATGGTGTCCTTTTATCCCTTCCCTACATGAGTTTCCGTGTGAATAGTGCCAAACGGAAACTGAGTATCCGTTTTTTTTTACCCAATTTATTTTACGTTGGAATATTTGTATAGGTAAAAAGATAATTTAGTGTAAAAAAATGAGATATAATAGATAAAAAAGGAAATATAATAGGTAAAAAAAAGAGTTTTAGTAAAGTGAGTTCTGCTCCCGGAAAAACGATGAGTTGGGGGCTTCTTAACTCGTCCAAGTGCAAACAGGAGATCTCAACTTTCTTGCATAAAGTCAGCATCGGTAGAATTGGAATGATGAGCAATTGGGTTGGGGTATATTGAGATCTATAAAAAGATATTTTGTACAAAAAGAAAAGAAAAGGAATATCACAAACCCTTTGATCCTGGATAGGAAAACAGGAAAAATTTGTGTGTAATTCATCCACAGAGAAGAAAGGACGGGTTTTTTTATCCGAGATCAAAAATATACTGATTGGGGCCCACTGAAATGATTTTTTTCCGTTCCACGCTCACCCACGGAGGTCGCTCGGAGCATGTGATAATTTTCTATTTCGATGGACCAAACGACCGTCCGACTACAACCAACAAACAAGAATGAGGAAATGAAAACTATACAAATTTTTAGGTCTTACGGACTCGAACCCGTAGACCTTCTCGGTAAAACAGATCAAACTTTTTATTATCGAAATGATTCGAACTGTTCCAAAGACCCGACATGCATTTTTTTTGTATTGGGCTCTTTCATCAACTGATATAAATATCAGATAGTCCGCCTAACTTTTTCTTAACAGAAAAATAACGAGATGGCTCCACGTGCTCTAATTCATTATTTAGATTATGATCCAGGAGCAATACCAAAGTGTTTCAAAGAAGAGTTACCTTGACGTAGGTCTGCCTCTGGCCTAGATCAACATAAGTTAAATGGAGTCTCTATCGCTCTGCTCAAAGAGTCAAATATGAAAATTCATGCACCTTAAAGTTCATAGTACGAAATATTATTTTTTTGAGGTTCTTATACTCATTATGCCTAGCATTGAATGGGTTGTGTATTCACCTTATCAATTATCGAATCAATAATGGGTTCTTTTTGGAGCCCAAATTGGCACCCAAAACAGACCGAACCAAATATTTTTCAGGCAATTGTTCCCTCGAATATATAGAGTAAGACACTGATTTTTCAATAAGATCAATTTTGTTGATTGCATGATGGACTCCCCTTAAAAAAATTGGCGCGCGTGTAAACGAGTTGCTCTACCAACTGAGCTATAGCCCCTGTGATAGATAGTTTATCATGGATATAATTTCTTGTCAAGATGAATCTTCTATGATCCAACATGATAGCTTCTGATCTGTTTCCTGCCAAGAATTGGTATTTCTTAGAAATAATATTGCATCTATAATTCATCGATATGACAAGCCCCTTTGTTTCTCTTTGTGACGATAAATGACCTACTTAACCCATTGGTTAGAATATTGTTTTCATATGGCGGGAGTCATTGGTTCAAATCCAATAGTAGGTAGAACTTATTAGATACCAGAGTAATTAGTATCTAATAAGTTTTTCTACCTACCCTCCCTTTTATTTTAGTTGCATAAGAAATGCCATTAAAGTTGATTCGACTCAATCCACAGAACCAAAATACGGTGTATAAACAGAATTTCCTTTTTTATTGGGGCACACCTATTTTTTATGAAATTTCATTGATAGCCTCTACTCGCGTCCTAGCTCGTCTGACGGCTAAATTCTCTTCAACTGTTTGTCTCTTGCCCTCAGCCTGACTTAAGTTAGCTTCAGCTATTTCAAGAGCTTTCTGAGCTTCTTGTGGATCAATGTCACTACCCTTCTCCGTATCATTTACTAAGATGGTAATCTCATTATTACCTACTCTAGCAAAACCACCGATCAGAGCTATTTTTAACCATTGGTCATTAAGGCGTAGTCTTAAAATACCTATATCTACAGCTGTGGCAATAGGGGAGTGATTTGGTAATACACCAATTTGGCCACTATTAGTAGATAAAACAATTTCTTTCACTCCTGAATCCCAAACAATTTGATTCGGGGTTAGTACACAAAGATTTAAGGTCATTTCTTCAATTTGCTCTCCACTTCTAAGTTCACAGCCTTGGAGATAGCGTCATCGATGTTACCTACCAAATAAAAGGCCTGCTCAGGAGACCATCTAATTCTCCAGAAAGGATAAATTGAAACCCCCTAATAGTTTCTGCTAGACCAACATATTTCCCTGGAGAGCCCCCGTAAATACTTCTGCTACGAAGAAGGGTTGTGATAAGAAACTCTCAGTTTTTCGTTCTCTTGCTACGATTAAACGATCCTCTTCAAATAATTTGTCCAACCCAAGGATAGCTATAATATCCTGAAGTTCTTTGTAACGTTGTGAAGTTTGCTTAACTCTTTGCGCAATTTCATAATGTTCTTCACCAACGATGCGAGGTTGGAGCATAGTTGACGTACTATCAAGAGGATCTACTACTGGATAGATACCTTTTGAAGGTAGTCCTCTTGATAGTACAGTACTAGCATTTAAATGTGCAAATGTTGTGGCAGGGGAAGGGTCGGTCAAATCGTCCGCAGGTACATAAACTTATTGAATAGAAGATATAGACCCCTCTTTGGTAGAAGTAATTCTTTCTTGCAGAGTACCCATTTTTGTACTAAGGGTAAGTTGATAACCCACAGCAGAAGGCATTCTGCCTAATAAAGTAGATACTTCGGATCCTTCTTAGACAAATTGGAAAATATTGTAGATAAATAGAAGGACACCTTGTTCATTAACATATCGGAAATATTCTGCCATGGTTAGGGCAGTCAAACCAACTCCCATACGAGCTCCCGAAGGTTCATTCATCTGACCATAGACTAGAGCTACTTTTGATTCTGCAAGATTTTGTTCATTAATTACTCCAGACTCTTTCATTTCCATGTAAAGATCATTCCCCTCACGAGCCAGTTTCAAAAATAGATAATTTTGTATCTAATTATATAAAGCCAGGCGAAGATCTATGAATAGGAGATGTTGTGCGAGTATCTACAGGACCTAAATTATCAACAGGCTCTCCAAGAACGTTGAAAATTCGTCCGAGAGTAGCCCCACCAACCGGAACACTTAAAGAAGCTCCCGTGTCAATAACCTCAATTTCTCTCTTCATACCATCTGTAGCACTCATAGCTACAGCTCTCACTCGATTATTTCCTAATAATTGTTGTACCTCACGAGTGACATTAATTAGCTCGTCGTCAGTATTTCGGCCCTTAACTACCAAAGGGTTGTAAATATTAGGCATCTTACCTGGGGGAAAGGATACATCTAGCACCATACCAATGATTTGAGCGACACGCCCCAAGTTTTTTCCTTCAAGTGCGGAAACCCCGAGACCCGAAGGGGTAGGATCTGTTTTCTTAATAATGATAAAGTGAAATATGTAGAAATTCCTTGCATTTTGTAAACCGAAGAAAAAATGTCCGATAGCAAGCAGGTTGATCGGTTAATTCAATACAATAATAAATAGGAGTTAGTACTTGATTTCGTTGGTACCATTCAAGCGACTCCAATTCGATTGTTTACTCATTCAATGAGTGAATTTTCAAGTTTCACAACCTAAAAAATGAGGTAGATGGATAAAAACCATGAGGGAGCGTTTCAGTTCTCTAGCATTATAGACAATCCTCATATTTTCTATGGAATTCAAACCTGAACTCTATTTATGATTCATTTTTTTTCTTCACATTGGCCATTATTTCTTATTTTATCAAATATTTTTCTGCCTCTTCTCTACCTTTACAGGGACGAATTTCAGATAGTTTTACATCTAGGATTAACATTTACAACATATAGCACTGTCAAAAGTGAATTTCCTTTTTTTGATAAATTTAGATTAAAAAAAGTACGGGATTCGAAACTTGAAAAACACAGATTGGGTTGCGCCATACATATGAAAGAGTATACAATAATGATGTTGATGTATTTGGCAAATCAAATACCTTGGTCTAACAACCAACCATTCTGATTAGTTGATAATATTTGTTGAGAGTTTTGTGAAAGATTCCTGTGAAAGGTTTCATTAACGGCTAATTCAGGTTGAGTAAACCTTGTCTTTGTAAGAATTCTTAATTCATGTGTTATAGGGAGGGACTTATGTCACCACAAACAGAGACTAAAGCAGGTGTTGGATACATAGCTGGTGTTAAAGATTACAAATTGACTTATTATACTCCTGACTATGAAACCAAGGATACTGATATCTTGGCAGCATTCTGAGTTACTCAACCTGGAGTTCAACCTGAGGAAGCAGGGGCCCCGGTAGCTGCTGAATCTTCTACTGGTACATGGACAATTGTGTGGACCGATGGACTTACCATCCTTGATCGTTACAAAGGAAGATGCTACGACATCTAGCCCGTTGTTGGAGAAGCCAATCAATATATTTGTTATGTAGCTTATCCTTTAGACCTTTTTGAAAAAGGTTCTGTTACTAACATGTTTACTTCCATCGTGGGTAATGTATTTGGGTTCAAAACGCTTCGCGCTCTACGTCTGGAGGATCTGCGAATTCTGTTGCTTATGTTAAAACTTTCCAAGTCCCACCTCATGGTATCCAAGTTGAAAGAGATAAATTAAATAAGTATGGTCGTCCCCTATTGGGATGTAATATTAAACCAAAATTGGGGTTATCTGCTAAGAACTACGGTAGGGCGGTTTATGAATGTCTACGTGGTGGACTTGATTTTACCAAGGATGATGAAAACGTGAACTCACAACCCTTTGTGCGTTGGAGAGACCGTTTCTTATTTTGTGCCGAATCAGTTTATAAATCACAGGCCGAAACAGGTGAAATCAAAGGACATTACTTGAATGCTACTGCAGGTACATGCGAAGAAATGATGAAAAGGGTTGTATTTGCCAGAGAATTGGGAGTTCTTATTGTAATGCATGACTATTTAACGGGTGGATTCACTGCAAATACTAGCTTGGCTCATTATTGCCGAAATAATCGCTTACTTCTTCACATCCACCGCGCAATGCATGAAGTTATTGATAGACATAAGAATCATGGTAACCACTTTCGTGTATTAGCGAAAGCATTACATATGTCTGGTGGAGATCATATTCACTCTGGTACCGTAATAGGTAAACTGGAAGGGGAAAGAGAAATAACCTTGGGATTTGTTGATTTACTACGTGATGACTATATTGAAAAAGACCGAAGTCGTGGTATTTATTTCACCCAAGATTGGGTATCTCTACTGGGTGTTCTGCCAATGGCTTCAGGTGGTATTCACGTTTGGCATATGCCTGCTCTGACCGAGATCTTTGGAGATGACTTTGTACTACAGTTCGGTGGAGGAACTTTAGGACACCCTTGGGGTAATGCACCGGGTGCCGTAGCAAATCGAGTAGCCCTAGAAGCGTGTGTACAAGTGTGTAATGAGGGACGTGATCTTGCTCGTCAAGGTAATGACATTATCTGTGAAGCTTGCAAATGAAGCCCTGAGCTAGCAGATGCTTGTGAAGTATGGAAGGAAATCAAATTCGAATTTGAAGCAATGGATATTTTGTAATCCAGTAATTACCATTCGTTCCTTTAATTGAATTGCAATTAAACTCGGCCCAATCTTTTACTAAAAAAGGATTGAGCCGAATAACGAATAAGGTTCCTATATCATTTTTCAGGCATATATACACATTGGATTTCAGTATACATAATCTTAAATACAAGATCTAAGACTCAACAATTCAAATCCTTTTGTTGTTGGATCCATAATTAATCCTATGGATCCTTGAGATGGGATTAGTAGAATATTTTTTATACCTCTTAATCCGGACAATGGTCGAATCGAGCCAATGGTCACAACGGTTTATCCCCGTCCCGTATATTGTCCTTTTCTTTCCGCATTGTAATAAAAACTTATTATTCTCCAAAGTTCTCCAAAAAAGAATTCTTCCTAGGAGAGAACAAATCTTTTCGATTAAAATTTGTACACGGCACGGGATAACCCTCTCTTTCTATTATAATTGAAGAAAGGGTTCCATTGTATATATTGATGGTGAAGTGATATCCAGATTCCCACAAAAAAAGAATCCTTTTTTTCAAGACTCATCTGTGATTAGTTGATTATTCTATTGGATCTATATGCTTATTCCGAAAGGATGTATTAAAATGATTATTTATCGAATGACTATTCATCTATTGTATTTACATTCAAATAGGGGGGACATGCAAGCTCTATGGGAAAAAAGGTGGTTCCATTCGATGTTGTTTAACGAGAAATTAAAACATACGTCTGGGATAAGTAAATCAATGGATAGTCTTGGTCCTATTGAAAATACCAGTGAAAGTGAAGATCCCGTTATATATGATAGGGATAAAAATATTGATAGTGGGGACGATAGTGATAATTCCAATGCTAATAATATGGATACTTTTTTCGATGTCAGGGACATTCGGAGTTTGATCTCTGATGACAACTTTTTAGTTAGGGATCGTAATGGTAACCGTTATTCGATAAATTTTAATGTTGAAAATTTTATTTTCGAGATTGACAACTATCGCTCTTTATGAATGAACTAGAAAGTTCCTTTTATAGTTATCTGAATAATGGTTCTCAAAGCGACAATCACTACTACGATCGTTATATGTATGATACTCAATATAGTTTGAATAATCACATTTTAATTGCATTGATAGTTATCTTCGTTCTGAAATCAGTATTGATAATTGTTGAAAGGGTAAAAGTGGGAAGGAGAAGCTAGTCCAAGTCACAGCAAGCCCACCCCCTTAGAGGTGAAGAGAGAGAATGGATGAGTTAAGAATGATTTTCTAAATATCCCTTCTTCCCTTTTATAATAATCTTTCCTCCTCCTCTTATGAATAAGCACCCATAAGATCAATATATTACAAAACTACCACTTTCCTTTTCTCCAAGTTATTATAGGACTAAATAAAAAAAGACTTTTGGCTTAGAGTGAAGCCTAACTCTTCCACTTTTCCCTTCTTGAGCTAGGATCATCCATTACCCTATGGATTGGGCCTAGTCCCCATGTATTCATCTCTTAAGAGGAACTCCTAAAAGGTTAAGGGGATCCCTCTTTTCAAGGATAATTATTTTCATCTATCAGCATTAGTCCCCTGACTGTTGAAGAGACGTAGTCTCATCAACAGTCATATCAGTTGATAAAGTATCGCTCGAAACTTGTAAGCCGTTTAGGTATGAACCGGCAAGGTTTATGCAAGTTGTTAAAACATGATGAATGATTTAGATTCATGATATTGAGTCCCTAGGGCTAGCATCTGCTCCAATATTGATAGTGTTCCCATCGCGATAAGCCTATTATATGTCACATGTGGGTTTCTTGTCTTCATCCTAGTGTGCACGCGGTGTTCTTAGCATAGTATGTGAAAAGGCGAGAAACGGTGGTATTGTTGACATTTCTATAACGTAGTTTCTATGTGTCAAAGCGAGTGAGTTTTGAGTCATGACAAATTAATTATGTTTTATGTACTCGCATACATAGAGGCGCAAATATATGAGAGTCACGGTGTATGACGAGGCGGCTTACAAAGAGTGGTTTTAATTACATATCAATCGGCTAGCTCAAGCGGATATGTAATCTTACATAGAATAGGATACACTTTTCTTCTGACAAAATCCGATGGGTAGTTAAGGGGTAGGTAGGCGAGATGCTTAACATGCGCGCCTATATCGGTTCTGTCATGAGTGCTCAATTGGTTGGATGCATATGCCATGTGATTATTTATTTATTTTTAATTTTTTTATTTTTTTTTTGTTGCTCATTGGGCGGATAATTTGTATTGTGGTGCAATCTTATCCTTATAAACTATTGGGCGGATGGTGCCTAGATAATTTTACTGCTTGGAGGAAAGAGATCTTAGTAATTTCCAAAGGCAGTTATTATAATTATTAAGATCACTTCGATACTGGGAATATGTTTTGGCTTTCCCGATTGATGGATGCCGATCGGCTTGTCATGAATGCTCGTAGCAATGGCTTGCCACCTTCCCTTTTGATCCTTGACCATCGTAGATATTACTGGGAGCAGCGCCTGGTCATTCATTTTTATCACTCGGATGTATGCAGGTCGATACATGCGGTCAGTGTTGCGCTTGACAATGTGCACCCAACTCTTGTGGCATTGCCTTATTAGGAGCTTATTAGATCAATTGGTGTTAGGAGAGTTATCAACAATGCGAGAGTTATCAACAATGCTCCGGAAAAAGTTAGAATTGTTAGGGTCGACTGTGGCTAGGGATGCTCGTCTTATTACAGAGTATGAAGGTGCATTTAAAACTAACCCGGCGCAATATCTTTCTTTAATGGATCTTTATGCGGATACCTTAGGCGCTCAAGCTCAACATGTTTCTCTTTCTGTTAAATGGGCTATCAAATGTTGGAGTCATTTATTGATACTCGGGGATATCGGTGCACTTCATTGGCCATGCACGGAACCTAGCCATACTCGGGGCTACTATTCAATTCTCATGGTGCATTCGAGGCCACCTTTTCTCATTTATCATCCCTACTCATGGCTATTCTCAATTCATGGTATTATCACAATTCAATTCCTGACATTATATGACATGAAACTCCAAACTAGTTAAGGTGGTATTTTGCATATGCGGCTAGCTAATTATGTGCCATATGCGGGTTTCATGGAACTCAAATATCAATACACAAATAGGCGCTATTCCAACACTTCTGGTCTAATCTGCTAAATATGCCAGATGGTGTATATTCGTAAAGGCGAGAAGCAATTTTGTACCTTAGGAAAAATATAAACATAAGATAATGTAATCACACTTGGTGGCTACATGCTCTGGACTTCTATTAAGTTAACAATAAATACAAAAACATGCCCTTATCTAAGCTACTATGGCTACGCGTAGCCACGTGAGTGACCCATTCATTGTATTACAAGTGCTTCAAGCGACATATATACACTATTTCAAATGCTTTTGATTAAAGAGAAGTGACTTTCAGAGGTATATGATTTTATGCTTAAAAAAAAAGAGGAAAGCAATAGCTTCAGAGTAGGGACATTAAGACAGGCACGCAAGGTTCCAACAATCTTTCATAATTGTGCACTTTTTGCCATTCTGACTGAAGCCGAAAATTCTTATCATGTTGAATACGTGTTTATGTGTAAATTGAAGCACAATATAAATCCTGCTAAAGCTTACTTCGAAGCATAAAAACATAACGGAGTTCACTGAGAATGTCAGAATGCATAAACATCAAAGATACATATTTGCCTACTTATATGAGGTCTTGTAAATTTCAAAAGCATAGGTTTTCATTTTAAGAACAAAGGTCGAGATACAAATTTCATGCCAGAGATTAAGCTCTCATTTGAGACAAAGAGATGGTATAATATTGGATGTCATACCAAATATTGGTCAAAGAAAATGAAACTCATCTTTATATCATGCTAGATGTGAAAACAGCGGCTGCTCATGAATCTTTGGCATCATATATTTTTTTGCATTTAGTGGAAGAGTTCTCAAACCTGTTTAGATCAAGGCTCGTTGTAGCTGCAATTAACATCCAACAGAGGCTGTTATTTCCGTTTTTGAACTTTGCTGTGCACTGCTTCATATCACAGCTTTCTTCCTGACATATTAAACCAGGCTACCATAGTCAATTCAATCAAAGATGAAGTTTGACCATGTCTAGAATAACATATTGAAAGACATAAGAATTTGCTGATTGACAGCTTGGTAAGCTTAAAGGATTCATAGTAGTATATGATGAGTATTACTGGTTAAATCTAAAGGATTACGATATGCAAGAGTCTGCCAAAGTGTGATGCAAGTTATGGAGTAAGTCAAAAAGAAATTATTAAAGTGATTAAGCATAGAGAGATAAGTCTAGTCCCCTTTCAGTGTGCTGTCCATGCATGGTTCTGTAGGCAAGAGCAGGGATGCATTTGAATGACGCTGATGAGCTTTAAGTTGGCTGCTACTCGCTTCTATTTTGTTGGGGTTGGTGCTGGCCATTGATATGCGGAGGTTGGAGTTGAGGTGCAATTCCTCGAGTGACAATTCCAGACAACTCTTAGTCTTTGATGGATCAGATAGCAAGGCAGCAGCATTTTGGGCAGTCAG
Source organism: Papaver atlanticum (assembly GCA_023531105.1). Classification (NCBI taxonomy): domain Eukaryota; kingdom Viridiplantae; phylum Streptophyta; class Magnoliopsida; order Ranunculales; family Papaveraceae; genus Papaver; species Papaver atlanticum. Next base: position 2,197,742 of record JAJJMB010002292.1, on the reverse strand, counting down.
CTATGGATGAAGGGTGTTGTTGTGGCGTTAAGCGGTGCGCATTTGTTCCAAGCTCCATACAACTTTACAATTATAGTCAGATCCCTTAGGTTTCTGAGATTGAAAGCTCAAAAGGTTGTACACAGATAATTTTAAGCAAGTACATTTTGTCTGTGCTACTCACAGGTCTACAACATTTGAGATACATTGCTAAACTGATCATTAGGCAATAATATTCATAGAAAATTGAAATGCTAGAAAAATGAATTGAGGATTTTACCTTATCAGACATATCTGATAGAGGATAATCATTCTATACTCCTAAAGAGTTGTTTTTATATGCATTATTCAAACTCAGGAATGTTCAAAATCATTCATGTCAATAAGCAATTCATGCTCTTTTTTTTCTTGTATACAGAACAAGGTCATTAAAACTATCATGCATATGAGAAGCTCTATATGATGCTCAACAGATTTATTGTAAGCTATACAGATGCATCAGATCAATCTTGACGGATTGAAGCTCACTAGCTCTTAGTTAGAGATTGACAGTATGGGTCAGCTACAACTATCAAGCAAGATTTTTCAGTTTAAACATATTATGTTACGCTCATCATGCTTTGGCATTTGAATCTCACAAATTTGCATTTATAAGCAAGCATTAAAAGATGATTCAAAATTGAGATAGATGTGCACTTAGCTTTATTCCCAGTCTTTGGAGTTGATGTTGATCTCAGCATTTGGTTGTTTCTGTGCGAATTGCCAACCTCTTTCAAAGAAGCTTTGGGTACTGTAACTCTTTATCATTCACAATCTGGTTGTGTTTAAACTTGATATCGCTCCAGCAACTATGTACTGATATTGTTCATAGATGTCTTGTCTTCTTGAGACTTTCAAGCTTTATCTTTGTTTTGATTCAACAATTGTACAACTTGATGAGTTTGCAAATTGCTCTTTGGACGATTCACTTCTGTTCCCTTTTGCCATAAAAACTCCGGTTATGTTCAATTTTTTTTTGAAAAAGAGTCATTAACAGAATTAGATAACAAATTCTTGCTATTAGAAGCATGCTTTTCTCGCTGTAACTTTGTTAAACAGCTCAATAGACTCTGATTTAAAATCATTAAACTTCATAAGAACAGTTATAAGTTCAATATTGGATCGAAAAATGAAATCAATTAGATGGGTAAGCGACATTCATCTATGATGATTATGAATCTGAAAACCGTTTTTTAATCAAGATCGAAGATAGGGAGATTTTGGAGTTTCGGATCAAGAAACCCTAGCAAATTTTCGTTGAAATTTTCGAGAACTTGTCTCAGAAGCAAGATTGGGATGAGATCTTTACAGATCTGAGCTTTGGTCATTAATTTATCAGATATTTTTAGATGAAATCGATGATTTGGGTCTTCAAAACCCTAAAATAAAAATAAAAATGATAAAAAATCTGAAAATTTCTTTTCCTTTCAAGAAATTCTACTGAGTAAAAGAGATTCAATTAAAGACTAAGAGTTGATATAAACTTATCTCTGTGGTTGTCTTTGTGTTGATGAATCTTCCAGATTCAAAGATATTTTGATCAATTCTTCGTCACCGACTTGGAGGTGTTCTTCAAGGACGCGTTAGATTCACTCCATAAATGATTTGCCCCCCCCCCTTTTTTTTGAAGAAATCCTTTCTGAGCAGCAACTTCAGAGATTTTGATTTGTTTTCTTTTGCCGAGAATTCATAATCAGCAGTTTTTGATTTCTTGTTTCTTTCGAGAATCTCATATTCTAGGGTAGGTTTCAGGTAGCGGTGTTTGAGTGAGGATTGGGAGGTGGTGATGGGTGGAGGATGAAGCAGTTGCTAGTGTGACTCGGCGTAGGTGAGCGGAAAGAACAAAGCTGCTCGGAAGATTCGAAGATAAGTCTTGTAGATGAGCGTTGATGTAGTTAGGTTGTGCTGATGTTGTGAAGTTGCGCTGATCATGGTGTTAAGCGGCATCTCAACTTCTGATGGCCTTAAAAGATAATAAATATAAGGTCTCCGAGCGGCTGCTAGAAAAACAAATGAGATGAGAAGCGGAGGAAAAGAGGCGCTGATGAAGTTGAGTGGCGCGTAAATACTCCCTAAACGGAAAAGAAGTGGAGAGCTGGTGTAAAAATTGAGGCGGGTGAGAGAAATTAGAAATGTTTGTGATAATTAGGCGGCTGGGTTTTGGGTCTTGCTGGATGAAAAACTAAACCTCTCCCACTGTGGTCGCAATGTTGATAGGGTAAAAATGAAAAAGAGAAGTTAGTCCAAGTCACAGCAAGCCCATCCTCTTAGAGGTGAAGAGAGAGAATAGATGAGTTAAGAATGATTTTCTAAATATTCCTTCTTCCCTTTTATAATAATATTTCCTCATTCTCTTATGAATAAGCACCCATAAGATCAATATTAAAAAACTACCACTTCCCTTTTCTCCAAGTTATTATAGGACTAATAAAAAAAAGGCTTTTGGCTTAAAGGGAAGCCCAACTCTTCCACTTTTCCCTTCTTGAGCTAGGATCATCCATTACCCTATGGATTGGGCCTAGTCCCCAAGTATTCATCTCTTAAGAGGAACTCCTAAAAGGTTAAGGGGATCCCTCTTTTCAAGGATAATTATTTTCATCTATCAACAATAATTACATTTCAGGCGATAGTTACAATTACGGCGACAGTTACATGTATAGTTACATTTGTAATGAAAGTGTAAATAGTAGTGGCAACGAGAGTTCCAGTATACGAATTAGCACAAATAGAAGTGATTTCAATATGAGAAGAAGATATAATGATCTCGATATAAATAAAAAATACAAACATTTGTGGGTTCAATGCGAAAGTTGTTATGGGTTAAATTATAAGAATTTTTTTAAGTCAAAACTCAATGTTTGTGAATAATGCGGATTTCATTTGAAAATGAGCAGTTCAGATAGAATCGAGCTTTCGGTTGATTTGGGCACTTGGGATCCTATGAATGAAGACATGGTTTCTATGGACCCCATTGAATTTCATTCAGAAGAGGAACCTTATAAAGATCGTATCAATTCTCATCAAAGAAAAACAGGGTTAACCGATGCTATTCAAACAGGCATAGGTCAACTAAATGGTATTCCCATAGCTATTCGGGTTATGGATTTTTAGTTCATGGGGGGAAGTATGGGATCCGTAGTAGGCGAGAAAATTACCCGTTTGATCGAGCATGCGACTAGTAAAGCTCAACCTCTTATTATATTTTATGTTTCGGGAGGAGCGCGCATGCAACAAGGAAATTTGAGCTTGATGTAAATGGCTAAAATATCTTTCGCTTCATATAATTACCAATCAAATAAAAAGTTAATCTATGTATCAATCCTTACATCTCCTACAACCGGTGGGGTGACTTCAAGTTTTGGTATGTTGGGAGATATCATTATTGCCGAGCCTAATGCCTACATTGCATTTGCGGGTAAAAGAGTAATTGAACAAACATTGAATAAGACAGTACCTGATAGTTCCCAGGAAGCTGAGTATTTATTCCACAAGGGCTTATTGGACTCAATCGTACCACGTAATCCTTTAAAAAGTGTTCTGGGTGAGTTATTTCAGCTTCACAATTTCTTTCCCTTAAATCAAAATTCAATCAAGTAGAGCATTCAATTCAATTATTTTATTTGCGGCAAAGAAGTTTTTTAGTTATTGGTAAAGGAAAAAAAAAAGAGTTCGTTTCCATTACGGGCATAAGATCTATTCAAATTGTAAGAACAATCAGAAGTTTTGGATACTTAGTTTTTATTTTTTCTCCAGATATGTATTTTGTACCTATAATTAGTGTTATATTCCTGATTAGTAATCAGGAAGTTTCGATCAACAGGATAAAGGAATACATTTTTCTTTTGTTTTAGCAAAATTTTATGAAGAAATATAATTCCATCTTATCCTCTCACGTATTATAGATATAGAAAAATTCAAATATATAAAATAATAAAATAGAATCGTGCATATTTCAATATTTCCCGTGAGAACTCATATTTAGTTCTACATTCCTTGCACTTATTATTCTATACTTATAATAAATAGATATACTTATCATAAAATATCTTTATAACGGGTACAAATTTTAAATTGAGGTATCCATTCTATGACAACTTTTGATTTACCCTTTATTTTTGTGCCTTTAGTGAGCCTAGTTTTCCCGGCAATTGCAATGGCTTCTTTATTTCTTCATGTTCAAAAGAATAAGATTGTCTAGATTCCTATGAAGCAGATGCTTTTATAACTAACCAATTTGATGAATTATTTCTAATGGTTCACATCATAATAATTCTAGTTGATGAGAGTTACTTCGGGGGGGGGGAGGTATATTTGGGTTATTCTCTCAATTCCAATAAAATGCAACTGGATCTAGTATGAACTGGCGCTCAGAAGAAGGAATAGTGTGTATTTTTCGTTGGGGATTTCCTGGAATAAATCGTCGTATCTTCCTTTGATTCCTTATGAGAGATGTCCAGTCGATTATAATCGAAATTAAAGAGGGTCTTTTTCCTCTTCGTGTCCTTTATATGGAAATCAGAGGTCAGGGAGCCATTCCCTTAACTCGTACTGATGAGAATCCGACTCCACGAGAAATTGAACAAAAAGCGGTGGAATTGGCCCATTTCTTGCGCATACCAATTGAAGTATTTTGAAATGAACTGCGAAGAATTAATGTTTTGTTAGCATGGGGGAAGGAACAGAACTAAGGAATCTTCATTTTATAGAACTCATGCTTCATAGAAATTTTCGATCGGATAGAGTCTATGAAAGATGTGGTTTCATTAGTAATTTACATATTAAAAATGCCACAAAAGAAAACATTCACTACCATCACATATCTTGCATCTATTTTATTTTTACCCTGGTGGGTTTCTCTCTCATTTAATAAAAATCTAGAATCCTGGGTTACAAATTGGTGGAATACTAGGCAACCCGAAATGTTTTTGAATGATATTAAAGAAAAGAATCTTCTAGAAAAATTCATAGAATTAGAAGAATTTTTCTTTTTGGATGAAATTATAAAGGAGTACCCGGAGACATATATACAAAAGCTCTATATAGAAATCCACAAAGAAACGATACAATTGGTCAAGATGCACAATGAAGGTCATATTCATAGCATTTTGCACTTCTCGACAAATATAATTTGTTTCGCTATTCTAAGTGGTTATTTTATTCTAGGTAATGAAGAACTTCTCGTTCTTAATTCTTGGGGTGAAAGAATTCCTCTATGACTTAAGTGACACAATAAAAGCTTTTTCTATTATTTTATTAACTGATTTATGTATCGGATTCCATTCGCCTCATGGTTGGGAACTAATGATTAGCTCTATCTCCAAGGATTTTGGATTTTATCATAATGATCAAATTATATCTGGTCTTGTTTCCACTTTGCCAGTTAAATTTCGCCGGAACTCACTATGCCTATAATAAGTTTTGCTCTAAACACTAAGTAACAAAATTTATTTTTTTAATAGGAAAGAATAATTTGCATTATTTTAAACCAAATTTGAGTACATTAGTTTCTCATTCATAGGATCACTGAGCCATACAGGAAACTCAGTTCCCCAAAAAATTTCACTACTAATGACTTTACCATCTTTGGCAAGAATGTCTGCCACATAATTTGTATCCCTTGGCACATGAGTGAACTCCCAACTTGTAAAACTTTTAAGAATCTAAACAATCTAAAATGATGGAGTTATTAGTCCATCCCACTATTCCTATTACACATTTTATTCCGTTAACTACATTAAGAGAATCACCTTCTAGATGCAAATGCTGAATGTTCGAGTCTCTTTCCCATTTTATAGTTTCATACATAGCGAACGCTTCATCTTGTTCCTCATCTTCAGCTACTATATTCTTGTTCCATGCTCCTTCAACATTACCTGCATCATCAACCATATAATCAGACATATTCCCACATATTTATTAACTTTCAAGAAAGAGGCATCGAAGTTGATTTTATGAAATCTACTTTTAGGGATTGTCCATCTAACTTCAACTCTAGAAACTGTCATGTGAGCAGTTTGAGAAGCTTGTTTGCTTAAGTGCTCATTCCACTCATTTAGTTCCTTTTGGATCTGAGTCACTAATCTGGTAACCTGCAACTAAGTATTTTCAAAAACAGTGGAACATCTAGCTTTCCACTGTTTTTGAAAATGATGCAGAATCACCTTGTATTTTCAAAAACAGTGGAACATCTGGCTTTCCAGATGTTCTGTAAAAATGGTTAACTCATTCATATTACTAGAACCAACAAACCAGCTTTCAATCCAGTCTTTTAGTGTTCTGTCTTCTATTATACCTGCAAAGTTACTTTCAAAACCTAGTAGACTACCACTAGATGCTTAGTATCCTCATTATCCCTGCGTCTTTGACCTTATGGTAACGCACGTGAGTCTCAAGATAGAAGTCACTATCTCAAGTTGTTTTACCCAGTAAAATCTTTATGTACTCAACTCCTTTAGATTGTATTCCAAACAGTAAAGGAACAAATCGGTTTGGTAACCACTTCAATTATCTTTACAGTAAAAAATATATAGAGTAGTCGACAAAGGTTCTTCCGTTTAATCTAATAAACTCCTTTGTCTGGTAAGATCAATCCAAATCCAAAAGTTCAGATTTAGATTCAAAATTATCAAATCGTAGATAACCAACAAATGATAGTTGGCGATCAATACGACTTTCTGATCAAATATATCAAAGATAAATCTAATCTAAGTCGGATCCTAGACGATCAATATGTGTGCACAAATTTACAAGATACAAAAACTAATAAAAAAATCTTCTTCGTCTTCAAATCTTCAATTGCCTTCTCAATAACCTCCACAACACCAACTTGAATCCTCTCATGATTAATTAAATACAGAATGAAGTCTGTTAACAATGGATTATTACAAGATGTCTTTAGATCTATAAATAGTTCTAAAGATCCCGTCAATACTTTGATCTAGTTTGTGTTAGAGCACTGCTCGGTCGAACTCGCAAGCGTTGCTATCTCAAGCTTGTTTGTCAAGTTTAGTTGTCAAAACTATAAGTCTTGATTTCTAGTCTACTTATAGCTAAGTCTCGGATTAGGATAGAAAGTGTAGTTGAGCTTTAGACTTCACGGCGTTCATCGATTGAAGACGAAGAACTACTAAGGGGAGCTTGTGGTACTTCATCAACAAAAGGTATGTGGAGACTTGAACTCATCTATCACTCAAAAGTCTATCTACTCTATCTCCTAATTGAGACAAAAGTCGTATAGATATATAGACTTCGATTATACACATTTGATATTTCGAGCCGAGTTTAACTCGCTTACATATTTCTCGAAATATGTGTTGGTAAGCTTTCACTTTAACTAAGTTCATCTTATATTTTTGACGAAAGTCAAAAGATGATCATGTGAAAATCGCCTGGTAACATCTTACATGATTTATGTAAGACAGTCATTTGAGGTAGACTCCGAATGTTTCGTATTGATCTATCGATCACTTGAAAAATGCTTTGAAGCTAATAGTTTGTGTGAGATAGCTGTTGTCGTCTTCTAAGAATATTTCAATGATTGAACTGGGAATTTAAAACAATTAACCATGATTGGATATAACACAGTATGCATACTTGTATGCTAACTGTTGCAAGTTATTCCAAGTCCGGGAACCATAGTATGCATACTCGTATGCATACTGGTTAGTTAATTGAAAGTCCGGGAACTTAGTATGCATACCCGTATGCGTACCGGCGTAAGTTAAAATCCGGGAATTCAACTGAGTTTGGAGGTATGCATACCCGTTTGCATACCGGCAAACCTAAACTAAGTCCGTCCACGTGGGTATGCGTACCTATTTGCATACTTGAGTAGGTTATGTTCTAAAATCGGTTTGTTCATGAACTAATACATTTATATAATAAGGAATGCAATCTTTTGCAAACCGTGGCTATAATGTTCATGAATTGATTCGAGTGAATCAAAATCGATTTTGCTTCAATTGTGTCCTGTATACTTCTTTGAGAATATAAACAATTGAATGACTCTATAACCAGTTTCATTTGAGTCATTTGAACTAGTTGTGTTAAGATGAACAAGGTTGATATGAAAGTATGCATATGAATAACTTCGGTCAACTATTGTTGAGCCAACAAGGTGTACACGTTTAGGTACGGTTACCCATATCTAAATGAAGTCAGTCTTCATTTGTGTGTAACAAGCTAAGTTCGATCTAACAGTTGAAAGATATTAGCTTGAGTCTAATCAGGTTTTCATCTAACAGTGAATATTGAATGCTTTGTTACCAAGGTAACATTGATTGCAAACCCTGATTTGAAGACTATATAAGGGAGAACTTTAGCAACAAGGAAACCTAATCCCCACACCTCCTCTGTGATACTAGTTGCGACTAGAGTAGATTCTCCTTTAACCTGGGTTTTTCTAAAACCATTATAGGTTAACGACTTAAAGACTTCATCGGGATTGTTAAGCTAGACCCAACTATTTTCTCTGTAGTTGCGTGTTATGATCTTGTATTCTATCATGATTGAGTATTATCTTCTCTAAGATTTGCTCGAGATTTAATCTCTGATAGGCAAGATAAAAAGTAGTCACAAACATCTTCGTCTCATCGTTTGTGATTCCACAATATCTTATTTCGCTACCATATGATTAAGATTATAGTGAGGTGATTGATATATTAGGCTGTTCTTCGGGAATATAAGTCATGTGTATCAATTGGTTCATGTTCACCTTGATTTTTCAAAAGAAGGAACAAAACTCATAGGTATTTCTGTGGGAGACAGATTTATCTATTCAATAGACTTTTCTGTGTGAGACAAGTTGGTTTATCAAGTCTTCGACTTTGGGTTGTAGCAACTCTTAGTTGTGGGTGAGATCAGCTAAGGGAATCAAGTGCGTAGAGTCCTGCTGGGATTCAGAGGCGTAAGGAATGCGACCGTACCTTAATCAGTGTGAGATTGGTTAGGGCTCAATTACATTCCAGTCCGAAGTTAACTTGGAGTAGGCTAGTGTCTGTAGCGGCTTAATACAATGTGGTGTTCAAATATGGACTAGGTCCCGGGGGGTTTCTGCATTTGCGGTTTCCTCGTTAACAAAATCTCTGGTGTCTGTGTTATTTCTTTTCTGCATTATATTTTCTATATAATTGAAATATCACAGGTTTTGCGTAGTTCAACCAATTAGATCATCCAACCTTTGGTTGTTGATATAAATTGATTGACACTTGAACATTGGTCTTTGGTACTGTTCAAGTTGTTTCATATAATAATCAGGCTCCCAGATTTCTATCTGTTTGATTTGCTGATTATATTGTGAAACAAAGATACAACTCTTGGATATATTTCCATTGATTGAGTCTGACTGTCTAGTTGATTCTCTTGGAATTATATTGGAGTTTGTCCATACAAATTGCCTAAATGAAATATTGGGTGAGGTTTTTAGACCCCCGATTTTTCAATTGGTATCAGAGCATGCAAACGCGCTAAGACATCATAAGTCTGTGTTTGTAGCAATATGATTTTATGGACGAGTCTATCTCTAATAACGTACCAGTTCAGAAATTACCAGATGTTTTTCAAAGCTTGGATTCACCTGAGAGAACTGTCACATCTAGGTCAATATCTAAACATTCTCTTGATGTAGAAACTGTTAATAACTGGGAATCACGCCTAGAAGAACAGTTTGATGAACTTTCTGATGAAGGTGATTCATATATTGATGAGGAAGTCTCATAGTATGTTAAGCTATTGAATTCGGTGGAAAAGAAGAAGATGAAAACTTCTCATGTCACACCTTTTCTGATTAATCTCTGTCGTGCAAACAAGAAATTGATAAGATGTTACGCAGGTGTTTATGTTTCGCATCGTTCTAACAAATCGATCCTTAAGGATTCTGAGGAAAACCTACATATGAAGTCACTTGAATGTGATAATATTTATCAAAAGTACTTTTCGTTGGAAGAGAAACTTGCAGAATCTGAAGCAAGGATTAACTCTCAATAAATTAGTTTTGATGATAGAGAAAGCGCTTATCTCGCTCGAGAAAAACACCTTGAGGCTGATTTAGCTGCTGCTCTTGATAAAATCAAGATGTTGGAAGATAACTTGAAAAAGTTCAACACTAGTTCAAGAGAATTAACCATTATGTTAGGAGCAAGTAAAAATCATCATGATACACGAGGATTGGGCTATAAGGGAATAGATGCTCCAAGTATTAGCAAAGAGGTAAAATTTGTCAAGGCTAGTGATTCTTCTCAACAAAAGGTTTCCACTAATGGAAAAAGTAAAATACCTTCACCGACAGTTAAGGTTTGAAAAAGAAAAGTATATCAACCTCCAAAGTCAGCACACATGGATCGAGGTAAGAACATTCCTTATGTTTGCCACGATTGTGGAAATAAAGGTCACGTGAAAAGGAGATGTCGTTTCCGTATAAAGAATGAGAAACTTCATGATGTTCTTGTTTGGGCATCACAAGAAGTTTTGAAACCAAGATCATATGTTAAGACTAATCCCCTTAACGTTATAGGTTGTAATTTTCCAACCTTTAGGCAAAGGAATCAGTGATGTGATAAACCTAGATTCGCCTATAAACGTCATACGAATCCTTTTCATAATTGTAATGGTTATCAAAAGGATAACTTTTTAAAGACGAAGACAAGATCCGATGCTCCCAATTGGAGAAAGACTAACTTGCAAAAGAATAGCCAATCAAATTCTCTTCTGATAAATCTAAAAGAGAGTAATGGGAAGAAGGTTCATATTGTTCCTAAACCCACTTAGAAGTGAGTACCAAAGAAAGCCAATGATGCTTTGAGTGTGAAAAGGAATGATCTCCCAGAAAATTCCATTACTATGGGGAAGGCAGTATCCATGATGTTGGAACTTAAAAGGTTATTTGGAAAAATGGATTTGGATGTGAAAGGTTCTAAAAGTGATTTCTTTCATGATAATCCAAATAGTGAAACAGAATAAGCAAAAAACTATAGATGGTGAAAAATCTATAGTTACGGAAAAGTCTGTTTCAGACACTTGTGATGAGCAAGACATTGTTCACCTCAACACAACTTGATTGTGTTGTAAGTGCATCCTTACCAAGGAATGCCCTGTTAAGTATACGGTGAGGGAAGCACGAGAATTGGGGCGCACATATTGTGTTAGGTATGATATTGAATATTTGGTAAAGCCGTAGGATTCACGACAGGATCCTTTTAAAAGGTATGTCTATAAACTTGAGCAAGATTTGTGTGTTTATCATTTGCTTAGAGTACTTATAATGATCCATGTACCTTTCTTATCGTTCATTTCTACCTAACTTGATTTGTGTTTAAGGTTCTTAAATGTTCAGGTTTGAAAATAGTAGTTAGGGATGTTTGGACTTCATGGTACACATAACAGGTATGCATACCATCTTTTAAAATCAAAATCCAGGGATTTTAGTTTGCAAACCCGTTTGCATACTGCTCCAGGTCATGAAACTTCGTCTGCAAACCGATATGCATACTGGCTTGTAGACGTCGATATTCGGTAAACTTGTTTTGGTCGTAACTTCTTCGTACGAACTCGGAATGACCTCATTCTTTTTGCATTCTCTTTCTCTTGGAATTCTCTTCAAAATGGTGATGAGAATTATTGAATTTGGATGAGTTAAGATTGGTCTTTGTCTCGTCTCTTGTTTTTGAGTGTTGTGCTCCGTTTTGTCGCACTTGTTCCACTTCTCTCAGACTTGGGCACTTGGATTACTTCTCTTCTAAGCTCATTTGTAGCTTTTATAAGAATGTTGTTGGTGAATCATAAAGAAGAAAGTTCAAGAATGGGCAGTAGTACGCGTTACTCTGGAATTCTTGAATGTTCAAAGTTTGCTTTTGTGAACTTCGGTGCATGGTCGTTAATGACCTTGTATTTTCTACTTTGTTAAGAAAATCTTTTTTATACGCTTTTGGTAGCCATTCTTGGTGTAAATCCGTGCGAAAAAGACTGATTCCACCTTTTGAGAGCAAAGATTGATTTTGCAGTATTAATCTTTATTGGTTTTATATATTGCAAGAACAATTTTATGGTATATGTGTATTTACGTCCGTGAACTATGATTGTCCCATATATGTCAAAAGTTAAGTCCGTTATATGTCATTATGCAAATATTGATGGAAAATAGAATGAACTTTTGATAACAAAGATTAAGTCTATGGAATCATTATGCAAATATTGATGAAAATAGAATGAATTTGAATATTCCGTAGTATTGATCTTTCCCTGATCCAGTTCTATGTGAAAGTACTATGCGGCTCCGTAAGTTCTCTTATGTTGAGCATTTCCGATTTAATTAATCACGGGTTCTCTTGTGGTTAATTTAATTGAGTTTTATGGATACAAATTCATGTTTCATGTAATTTGTTAATGTCCAAAGAAATCCTTATTTTCTTGTAAAACTATGGTCGCTCTTGTTGTTCTCTCGGGAATGACATTTTATGGGGGAGAGTTCTTAAATGAACTTGTGCTTAATTGCCAAATCTTTGTGGGGAGTGCGGCTGTGAAATATTGTAGGAGTTTTCTTGTATCTTTATAAACTCCTTGATGAATACACTAAATTTCGACTATGTGAAATCATCGAAACAAAGTTGATATGTTCTCTTTTATTCATGAAGTATCTCTATGAGAATTTCATTATGATCCCGCTAGTTTTCGTTCCTTTACCAATTTATATTGACAAAAAGGGGGAGAATTATTATGTAGTTCACACTACCAATACATATGGTTTACGGATCATTATGTAAGGGGGAGTGGTTTTCATTGTGAGATGAAGTATTGACTAGGGGGGGTGATACATATCACCATGGTATTGTTGTCAAAGTTATGATACAATTGGACTTTGATGCTGTGTAATAATACTATAACATTGTATAACAATGATTAAGAGCTACTGTTTTCTTATTGTTATAGCTACGGATCTTCAATAACTATGATGCTGAGTTGAACACGTTCAGAATCACTGGAGTACTTGGAAGTGACGAAGATTTCGAGTAATGTTGAAGAACCAAGGAAATCAAGCATTTGGATGAGAAGCTACAAAGTTTATCTATTTTGTAATCCATATGTATTGATAGTTTTGTCACTAAAATTGAAAAATTGGGAGATTGTTAGAGCATTGCTCGGTCGAAATCGTAAGCATTGCTATCTCAAGCTTGTTTGTCAAGTTTAGTTTTCAAAACTATAAGTCTTGATTTCTAGTCTACTTATAGCTAAGTCTCGGATTAGGATAAGAAGTGTAGTTGATCTTTAGACTTCACGGCGTTCATCGATTGAAGACGAAGAACTACTAAGGGGTGCTTGTGGAACTTCACCAACACAAGGTATGTGGAGAATTGAACTCATCTATCACTCAAAAGTCTATCTACTCTATTTCCTATTTGAGACAAAAGTCGTATAGCTATATAGACTTCGATTATAAACATTTGATATTTCGAGCTGAGTTTAACTCGCTTACATATTTCTCAAAATATGTGTTGGTAAGCTTTCGCTTTAACCAAGTTCATCTTATATTCTTGATGAAAGTCAAAAGATGATCATGTGAAAATCGACTGGTAATATCTTACATGATTTGTGTGAGACAGTCATTTGATGTTGAAAAGACGAGGGTACCCAAATACAACACAATCTTTAAATTATCCACCTATAAGTCCTCTTACCAAAAGTGATTGTCTATGGAAAAATTCGGGACAATACGACAAATCGGTATTCACACTTTGTGTGATCGTCTATGGATACGAGATCGAGAAAATACAACAATCAAAGTGTGATTACTTGATAATAGGTTCGGACTTAACCAAACTCTATAGGATCACTATCAAGTAATACGGAGTTAACGTTTGTGTATTTTACTTTTAATTATAATAAATAATTATAATTGCGGAAATTGAAAAGTAAAAGACACAATAAGATTTTGTTAACGAGGAAACCGCAAATGCAGAAAAACCCTGGGACCAAGTCAAGAATTGAATACTCTCAGAATTAAGCCGTTATACAAAATCTAAACCAACTTCGTATAGTTTAGACCAAGCAACTAAACCTAGTTCACTTAGTTTCTTCAGTATCCCTGCGCTTCCGACATTCAATAAGTGCACGCACTGGAACAATTCCTTTGGATCGTATTCCAAACAGTAAAGGAACAACAAATCTGTTTGGTAACAACTCTCTTGATTCTTTCAGATGGAGATATCTCAATTCATATGCAAAGGCTCTTCCGTTTAAACAAATAAACTCCTTTTCCTGGTTAGATCAATCTATCCAACAACTACCGAAGTAGCAGAGTTTATATTTGCAATCAATCAATATAGAATCCAACAAGGAACTATAAAGCTATGCCGATCTCACACAACTAATCAATCGAATAAATTCGATTCTAGTTGGATCCCAGCCGATCAAGGTTTATGCTACACAAAGATATGAGAAACCAATAAGAAATCTTCTTTGTCTTTAAATCTTCTTTAATCTTCAATTGATCCCGCACAACACCACTTGAATCTCTTGTGATCAATCACGCACAGAACGGAGTCTGTTAACAATTGATTATCACCAGATGTCTTTCGATCTACAAACAGTTCTAAAGATCCCATCGACACTTCGATCTAGTTTGAGTGAATCTTATATCAGAAGAGAAGATTCTCAAGAATAAACAAACTAGGTGCAATCAAAGTTCAACAACTATTAGTCAATTAAATCAATCGAAACTAATAAACTGCAATTATCTAGTTTCACACCAACGGTACTCGATAGAGCTTCTTGATCCCACAGAAGACTTTAAGCGAGCCGTTGTAAGAGATTTCGCCTAATTAGGGTACTTTCCTCTCCGGATAGATGGCTCCACCTGAAACAACAAAAAGATGAAGTTTGTCTGGCTCTTAGGATGGTTTGCAAGAAATACAAACTTAGGTATTTATAGACCAAGGATGTTTGGACACCAAGGAATTTCCAAAATTGAATATTCTCAAGATATGCAATAAATGCTCAAATCGGTTTTCATAATTCCTGGAAATGTTTTGTCCACTATTTTCCGAAATCTCTCAATAGAAAATCTCCAATTAGTAAATGCACATTACTAATTTTTATTTTCTAGAGATATGTATTTAATTGCTGGTAATTAAAGCATATAAAACTAACAACCTTAATTAAAAGATTCTTAATTTATTTCGGACCGGGATCTCCTTGAGTAATTAAGGAATATCTTTGAAAAATAAAAGATAAGAGTTACTGTTCATGTTCAAAGTATGTTGACATCTTTTGTAAATCCTCTTTTATATTTACAATCTTGGAATCGATTATACCACACTTCCAAAGAAGTTTAGAATTGGTTCATCTGTATTCCAAGACAACTATATGATTGATCAAATATCAAACACAATCATGGGTTCAATCGGTTCTACCAATCACTAGGATCAGTTCTACCTTAATATGGATTACTTTTGATCGAACATACAAGTTACCAGGACCGGTTTCATCAGTTACCAGGATCGGTTACGTCAATTACCAGGACCGGTTACCATATACTCATGGTATTGTTTGTGATCGGTCACACCAGTTACTAGGATCGGTCACATCAATTACCAGGACTGGTTACACCAATTACAAGGATCTATTACACAACTCTTTTGTGATCGATCACACCAATTACTAGGATCGGTCACACCAATTACAAATATCGATCATACCATCTCAGGTGATTACTTAGGATAGGTTACACTAATTAATAAAAACCAGTCATACCAAAACATAAGTCGGGCACTGTGATTAGTTATACCAAGATACATAACAAGTTATGATCGGTTCTACTAACTCACACATATTGGTTATCCAAAGATATGCAATGAATAACAATACCAATAAACCTAGCGATTTCCCTTTCGATTTATAAAACAAGTTCATGAATGTATTTCCTTTAAACAAATGTAAACATTGTTTCCTAGGATGAAATCTTCACCTTTACCCATTCACATAATCGCAATAGCATTCATACGATTATGTCGATGTCATATATACGAAGTTCTAAAGATAAGCGTTATACTCCGTATCTTAATCCCTTAACACTATGATCGTGTGATCATGTCTCACTACTAGAGTATAATCATTCACAGCTTCGCAGTTATGTTTTCAATGTAGCATGACTTGAAAGATACGTTAGGAATAAAACAGTTCAAGTCAATATTACTAAACTCAAGAGGAAGGATGATGTCGTCGTTATAGCTCATTACTTCTTCACATTCTTCAAGTCTTCAAGTAATACTTGTATGTCTTATAATCCTAAACTTTCTAGTCTAATCTATACGAAGTTTTCTCTAGTACATAATCAAGCAACTCTTAGATGAGTTTTGATTCACTAAAATATGACAACCAAACTTGACATACCAACACTTGGTGGGTTCAACCTAGCTATGCTCCAACAATCTCCCCATTTGTCAATTTTAGTGACAAAACTCTTAATACATATGGATAAACAAATTACAAGAATTCATTAAACATACACTTGATTCCAAGTTTCAACAGCACAATAACCTGCATATATTCAATTAATAAATGACGTTATTGGCATTTTAATAACAAAGCTTATACTCCCCCTAAAGGTAAGATAGGTAAATTTTCAATCCGAACATCTTTGTTATTTCTCTTTTGTAGTCCAAATAGCTACAATAGCAATATGATATGTTGATCCCCCTTAGTCAATGCTTTACTCTTTCGTTAGATATAACGTTTAAGCACAATTGTCCTTTCCTTAGTGATTAAAAATCACTTGTTTACTCCATATATTTCTCCCCCTTTTTGTCACAAAATGACAAAGGTTTGAGCAAATAAAGGTAAAACCGAAAGGATCTTACAAATCTAATAGACTTGTACAACCTATAAGAGTTAAGCACTAAGGTTTCACATACCACTTTTTATAACCAATATCAAAACTGAAGCTACAAGTTATTTGGTTTTAATATGTTATCAAGGAAATAATTACCCGAAGCAATTTTCCCTAATAGTTTAACAAATTGACTAAGAAACTTAGTTCCCTTGCTAAACCGATTGTACACATACAATCGCTTATTTCGATAAAACCAAAATAAAGATCATAATTAACTTTATTTTTCTCATCAGGTTCTAATTATTCAGACAATAACTTAGACCTTTCACTTTAGACAAGGCAAGTACTAGGTTAGTTAACTAGTATTTCTTGTCAAGGCATTCGATTAGACTTGAATAACCGAATCCTTCAATTTGATAAGTCTAACTAAGATCAAAATTAACTTAGTTTCTCTTATCCGGAATCGAATTGGACTAAAAAAATGATCCCGTATTTCGTTAAGACATAAACAATACATACAAACCAAATAAATTAACTTACACAATTATTTTTCTTAACCGGAAGCAATTGAAACAAACATAGACATTATAGCACCGCAATTGCACCGAAATTTCGTTAAGCAAAAACACTTGATATCAAACAATAAAGAAGATGCCAAACAATAAGCCAAATTAATTGACACAGTTTTTCTTAACCGAAAACAATTAAATCACACACACACACATCCATACACACATAATAGAATATACATCAATTGTACCGAAATTTTGTTAAGCAAAAGCAAAATATATGCAATATAAGCAGGGTTTTTTTAAACAGGAAAACGGTTAACTAACAAATTCGTTACCTCAGATTCCGTATCCTCTTCTCCCCAGAAAGATATATCATTAAGAAAAAGTTCAAGTTTGAAATCTCCCTCAGTATGTTGTCATCCTCTCGCAAGAACAAAAGAACAACAACAAGAGCAACCTTTACCAGAGAAAGGTTGAATCGGTTTTAACTAATGCGTGCCAATAACAAAAGTTGAAACACGAAACACATATGTTTAAGCTAAACACAACTCATGTAAACACAAATTGATTCAACACATTGTGACCTTTTACATATGAGTCTCAATCAGAACACCTTATGATCTTTTGATAAAGCCTACCAACTTGGGCTAGAACTTAATCCCGCTAAATCAAAAAGTCACCCAAACCATAAGGATTCACATCATATGAGATATAATATTAAGGTTATGAAGATCGAAATCAGACATCCCATAAACACATAGCATTCAAAGTGACTACAACAAGTTTTTAACGAGGGAATAAAGCAACAAAAGTTGTTTACATAAAAGCCCTACAATAATATACATAATATTACACATTTAGGACTATAGATACTACTCTAAGATGTCCAAGTCAGTATCTTCTTCCGATGCAGTATCTTGATACTTGTCAGAGATGGCATACAGTGCACCAGTAAGGTCTGGACAATTTTCTGTAGCATGATCAATCAGGTCAACAATGCAGTTGTTCTTTCTCTGTAGTCTTCTCTTGAGAGTTTTTGTGTCTCCTTCAATTTTTATAGGAGCAGGTGCATTGAAAACTTGTCCTCTCATTTTGTTGAGAATTCCTTCTCCCAGTTTCTTTGGAATCTTTTCCATGGCGTTTGGTCAAACAATTCCAAAAGAGCTACATATTCTTGTAATTACACAAGCAAAACCAGGAGTTCTTCTACTACCTCTTCGAATTGTAATCATTTGTCTAATCATTAGACCACATAAATCAATTTTTTTGATTCCTCTGACAAGATGATATACAAGTTCAGCAACATCTCTAGTCCATTTAGACTTATTTATATTGTTAGGACACAAATTTGCAGAGGAAAGTTTTCCAAACACCTTGAGATGAAATTCAATATTGTGAATGAGGAGAGAATTACATGACCATACTCCACCTATTACGGAAGAGATGGTATTATTGTCGACTCTAAATCTTTCATCAGAGCATGGTAAGAAGATGTTCATGTAGGGATAGAGAATCAACTCTGAAATCACTTGTTTTTTAACCTCGAAGGACTTTGTTCCAATCATAATACGATAAGTACACCCTTCATAGGTCATCTCATGCATATTAGCATAAAAAATCTTTACAAGGTCCGGCGTAGCCTTGAAGGGGCTTTCATGGATGATACCCCATTCTCGGTTATTTACAAAACTCATGTATTTCTTATCCGAAAATTTGACAAATAACATTTCCATAATGGGTTCTTTGATTGAACCAAATTTAGTGAAACATTCATCATTCAAGAATAGTTTTGAGATACAACATCATAAGTGAGATTAGGCATGTTTTCATAATTGACATCAATGGTAGAATCAGTCATATTTCAATTTGAGCTTTCACCTCTAGAAAAAAATCTACTACTTCTACCTCTACTTGCCATTGAATCAAGAAAAACAAAAGTAGTTGGAGTATCACCTGTTGAGAGCAAAAGCTTTCAATTTGATGAAGCTTGAACCGATTCAAAAGTAACCCTTGGTTCCTTTTGAGTTTGAGAATAGAAGGTAACAATTTTCTCCTGTGGAATCGAACATGCAATTGATATAAAGAAAAAAAAATCAAAACCTAGGTGATTGTTCTTGTTTCGACACAAGAGTTCAAGGAAGAAGATGAGAATAAACATATTCTCTTTGTTTATATCGTCGAACCAGTTTCGAATTTGGATGTGGACCCGGATTCGGATAGTCCATTTGAACCGAATCTTTGTCAATGATAGATACATTTTAGACCATAGATCTTCGATGTAAAAATCATAAAAATATAATTTGTTAGTTAACAAATTTTTTGTATATTGCACATCCCTTTTCTTTAGTGAGCATAAGTCACCGTAAGGTTCATAGTAACTTTCAGATTCATATTTGATACATATTTTTTCAAAAGAGCCAGTCATTAACTCTTCAACAGATGATGTCACAAGTAGACAATCAGAATCATTTTCTTCTTCAATATATATAGAATTAGAGGTGTAATTCATCAGATATTCATGAATACTTTGATTTCCTTTAGAACTATTTTCAGTCTTTGATCGATCTAGTTCTTTGAGAAAGGAGTCTACCTCATCCTGAACCTTGTCATCCAAAATTTTAAGGGTTTTGGACAAGGACTCATCTTCCTTTTGTTTATATATCTTAATCTCATTTGTTAAATCAAAGAGTTGTTTCTCTAATTCAGCAAATTCAGATAATTTTCTGCTGATTTTGCTTGGAGCATCTTCAGTGAGACTAAGATATAGACGACATTCATCAAATGTCCAAATTTGTTTTGCCTGAAGATACTCAACAGTTACATTGTTTGAATTTAATTCAACCAACTTTGAGTCATCTAATCTTGACAACATGTTAACTTAATCAGAAATAGATTCAATTCTTATAGGTTGGATCGCACCAAACACAGATTGTTAGATATTTTCGTGTTTGCCTGCTCTGATACCAATTGAAAAGACAAGGGTACCCAAATACACCACAATCTTTAATTATCCACCTATAAATCCTCTTACCGAAAGTGATTGTGTATGGACAAAGTCGAGACAATACGACAAATCGGTATTCACACTTTGTGTGATCATCTATGGATACAAGATCGAGACAATACAACAATCAAAGTGTGATTACTTGATAATAGGTTCAGACTTAACCAAACTCTATAGGATCACTATCAAGTAATATGGAGTTAACGTTTGTGTATATTACTTTTAATTATAATAAACAATTATAATTACGGAAATAGAAAAGTAAAAGACACAGCAAGATTTTTTTAACGAGGAAACCACAAATGCAGAAAAACCCCGGGACCAAGTCCAGAATTGAATACTCTCAGAATTAAGCCGCTATAAAAAATCTAAACCAACTTCGTATAGTTGAGACTAAGCAACTAAACCTAGTTCACTTAGTTTCTTCAGTATCCCTGCGCTTTCGACATTCAATAAGTGCACGCACTGGAACAATTCCTTTGGATCGTATTCCAAACAGTAAAGGAACAACAAATCTGTTTGGTAACAACTCTCTTGATTCTTTCAGATAAAGATATCTCAAGTCATATGCAAAGGCTCTTCCATTTAAACTAATAAACTCCTTTGCCTGGTTAGATCAATCTATCCAACAACTACCGAAGTAGCAGAGTTTAGATTTGCAATCAATCAATATAGAATCCAACAAGGAACTATAAAGCTATGCCGATCTCACACAACTAATCAATCGAATAAATCTTATTCTAGTTGGATCCCAGCCGATCAAGGTTTGTGTTACACAAAGATGTGAGAAACCAATAAGAAATCTTCTTTGTCTTCAAATCTTCTTTAATATTCAATTAAACCCGCACAACACTACTTGAATCTCTTGTGATCAATCACGCACAGAACGGAGTCTGTTAACAATGGATTATAACAAGATGTCTTTAGATATACAAACAGTTCTACAGATCCCGTCAATACTTCTATCTAGTTTGAGTGAATCTTATATTAGAAGAGAAGATTCTCAAGAATAAACCAACTAGGTGCAATCAAAGTTCAACAACCGTTAGATAATCAAATCAATCGAAACTAATAAACTGCAATTATCTAGTTTCCCACTAACGGTACTCGATAGAGCTTCTTGATCCCACAGAAGACTTTAAATGAGTCGTCGTAAGAGATTTCGCCTAATTAGGGTACTTTCCTCTCCGGATAGACGGCTCCACCAGAAACAACAAAAAGATGAAGTTTGTCTGGCTCTTAGGATGGTTTGCAAGAAATAAAAACTTTGGTATTTATAGACCATGGATGTTTGGACACCAAGGAATTTCCAAAACCGAATATTCTCAAGATATGCAATAAATGCTCAAAATGGTTTTCATAATTCCTGGAAATGCTTTGTCCAATATTTTCCAAAATCTATCAATAGAAAATCTCCAATTAGGAAATGCACATTACTAATTTTTATTCTCTAGAAATATGCATTTAATTGATGGTAATTAAAGCATATAAAACTAACAAATTTAATTAAAAGATTCTTAATTTATTTCGGACCGGGATCTCCTTGAGTAATTAAGGAATATCTTTGAACAATAAAAGATAAGAGTTACTGTTCATGTTCAAAGTATGTTGACATCTTTTGTAAATCCTCTTTCATATTTACAATCTTGGAATCGATTATACCACACTTCTAAAGAAGTTTAGAATTGGTTCATCTGTATTCCAAGATAACTATGTGATTGATCAAATATCAAACACAATCATGGGTTCAATCAGTTCTACCAATCACTAGGATCGGTTCTACTTCCATATGGATTACTTGTGATCGAACACACAAGTTACCAGGATCGGTTTCATCAGTTACCAGGATCGGTTACGTCTATTACCAGGACCAGTTACCATATACTCATGGTATTTCTTGTGATCGGTCACACCAGTTACCAGGATCGGTTACACCAATTATCAGGACCGGTTACACCAATTACAAGGATCGATTACACAACTCTTTTGTGATCGATCAAACCAATTACTAGGATCGGTCACTCCAATTACAAATATCGATCATACCATCTCAAGTGATTACTTAGGATCGGTTACACTAATTAATAAAAACCAGTCATACCAAATCATAAGTCAGGCACTGTGATTAGATATACCAAGATACATAACAAGTTATGATCGGTTCTACTTTAAAAAGTGGGGGTACAACAACCTCACCCAATAATTCGTTTAGCAATTTGTATGGACTAACTCCTATATACTTTTAAGAGAATCAACTTGACAGTCAGACTCAATCTTAATGAAAAATATATCAAGGAGTTATATCTTTATTTATCTATTCAATACTTACTCAAGCAAATAGAAATCTGTGATTCCAATTGAATTCAAGAGAAATTAACTTGAACGGTACTGATAGACGCATTTATGTGTCTATTTTCATCTCTATTGTGTATATTTTTAGTACCCATTTTTGTACTAATGTTGGTATTTTATCCCTTTGTAGGTATTTTTGGGGAATAAACATTTTTGGGAAAATTGGCTCGAAAAGTTGTTATAGGCTCCTGGGAGGACACTTGCTATTCGGACTCTCATTTTGGATAAGGGGTAACCCATTTCCAAGCAGCTGCTAAGCACAGACCGGCACTGGATAGGGGGAGGTAAAATTTCTAAAAATTTCAAAACAAAAATTGGCGGGAATTTTCTTTACAGAAAACAGAATTTTTCTGTTTGATTTTTGGACGATTTTTAAGGCGATTCAATGGCTGATTTTCGTTGGATTAACTCTGTTAAGGATAAACAATTATGGTATGAGCTGTAGAATCGATTAAACAGGGATAGAAATCCGTGTTGGAGCAAAACAGGGAGAATTCACAATTTGAGTTATTTTCGGTTTACAAAAGAATTTGTGAAGAGTTTACGGCAAGATAGGAGTGTATGGAGTCCTTATTCAGTCCTGGGAGAGTTTAAGAGAGTTTGGAAACCAAGTTGACGCGTAAAAAGAAGATCAAATGGCTGTAACGTGCGGTGAAGAAAAAAACGAAAATATTTGGATTAACTCGAGTAATTTTGTGGTTTGGAGGCTATATATAGGTTGATTCAAGTCATATTTAGAGGTACGAACAATTTGGGGGAGTTTGGAGAAGTTTAGAGCTATAGAGAAGCGAGAAAAAAATCACAGAGTCGAGTTCAGAAACTTTCCTGCTGCTGCTGTGAAGAAGAAGACGAAGAACATTAGACCCTCAGAATCAGTCGCAGTGGCAGACTTATTTTCAGTGACAACGAGGTACGGTCGCATCTTCCATCAGTCACAGAAGCTCTTCAGCAACGACTCGGACTTCTGTTTTAGACCTTCAGCAACTACAGAATCCGCTGCTTAGCACTTTTCACTCTTTTAATCAACTTTTGAACACCAAATATGTATTTTGAGCAAGTGATTAATATGAGGAGCTAAACCCCTTAGCCGAGGCGACGGAGGAAGCCATTGTTCCATGAAAAGTGGTATAATTCTATTTTAATTATTTATTGCAATTATTTTACATGATTTTTTGCATAGAACTTAAAAGAAAAATTGGTTTTTATTGAGTAGTTGTGAAGTGTTTTGATGGGACATGCTTGGTTTTAATACTTTTGATGTTTCATGCTTCGTGCTTACAATTATTACTTCAAAAATCTATTAGAGGCAAATATTAGAATCACTTTAAAGAAGAATATTGCATGAATATTGATTAGAGTTTATCAATTAATTGGTCAATGGTGGAATCCAAAGTCTCGGTATTTTCTTATTATTGTCAAAACAATTCTATTTAATTTTCGAAAATCCTTCACAAGTTCGAGCAACGAACCTTTTTACCACTACAACTACAAAACGACATCAGTTTTTGGCGCCGCTGCCGGGGACTTGTTTTTAGGGTTTTAGATTTATTTATTTTTTTTATTTTTTTTATTTTTGTTCTTTTTTACGTTTCTTGGGTATTTGTCTTTTTGTTGCAGGTTTTGAATCAAAAAGGAATTGGAGACGAAAGACCTGGGGGATTAAAAGCTAGACAAAGCGAAAAGAACGGAGGAAAGACGAAGATATTTTTTTTAATTAATTAGATTTTTTATTTTTATTTTTTAGATTTTATTTTTTATTTTTATTTTTAGAAATTGTAAATAGGACTTTATTTTTGTAATTTTTATTTTTTTGGACATTTGGACTTTGGGACATTATTATTTTATTTTTTTAAACCCTACGGAAGGGTATATTTTTAAATATAAACTGTTTATATTATTTATAAATAAATATTAATTTTCGAAAATCCTTCACAAGTTCGAGCAACGAACCTTTTTACCACTACAACTACAAAACGACCAATGACCAATGTTCAAGTATCAATCAATTTCAATCAACAACCAAAGGTCGGATTTACCAATTGATCGATCTAACGCAAAACCTGCGATATTTCAATTATATAACAAAATATAATGTGGAAAAGAAATAACACAGACACCATAAGTTTTGTTAACGAGGAAACCGCAAATGCAAAAAAACCCTGGGACCTAGTCCAGATTGAACACACTGTATTAAGCCGCTACAGACACTAGCCTAATACAAACTAACTTCGGTCTGGACTATAGATGAAACCTAATCAATCTCACACTGATCCAAGGTACAGTTGTGCTCCTTATGTCTCTGATCCCAGCAGGATACTACGCACTTGATTCCCTTAGCTGATCTCACCCACAACTAAGAGTTGCTACGACCCAAAGTCGAAGACTTTAATAAACAAATCTGTATCACAAAGAAAAGTCTACAGGAATAGATAAATCTATCTCCCACAGAAATACCTACAAGTTTTGTTCCGTCTGTTGATAAATCAAGGTGAACAGGAACCAATCGATAACCTAGACTTATATTCCCGAAGAACAGCCTAGAATTATCAATCACCTCACAATAATCTTAATTGACTAGCAAAACAAGATATTGCGGAATCACAAACGATGAGACGAAGATGTTTCTGACTACTTTTCTGTCTTGCCTATCGGAGAAATTAATCTAAAGCCAATCTTACGATTGTACTCAAATACGATAGAAACAACAAGATCAGATCACGCAACTACAAAGAAAATAGTTGGGTCTGGCTTCACAATCCCAATGAAGTCTTTAAGTCGTTAACCTACAGGGTCTCGGTAGAAACCTAAGGTTAAAGGAGAATTGACTCTAGCTTATACAACTAGTATCACACAGGAGGTGTGGGGATTAGGTTTCCCAGTTGCTAGAGTTCTCCTTTATATATATAGTCTCCAAATCAGGGTTTGCAATATAAGTTACCTTGGTAACAAAGCATTCAATATTCACCGTTAGATGAAAACCTGATTAGATTCAAGCCAATATCTTTCAACTGTAAGATCGAACTTAGCTTGTTATACATAAATGAAATATACGTCATTTAGGTTTGAGTAACCGTACCTAAACGTGTACACCTAGTTCGTTCAACAGTAGTTAACCAAATGGTTAGCCATATGAGCACTTTCATATCAACCTTATTCATCTTCACCATAACTAGTCTAAATGACTCAAATGAACTAGGTTGAGAGTTATTCAATTTCTTAGATATTATAGAAGTATATAAGACACAATCGAAGCAAAATCGGTTTTGATTCACTCGAATCGATTCATGAACATTATAGCCACGGTTTGCAAATTGCATTCCTTAATATATAAATGGTTTAGTTAATGAACAAACCAATTTTAGAAAGTAACACACTTAGGTATGCGTACGGGTATGCGTACTTAAGTAACCGAATTTGAGTTTGTTTTGGTTTCCAAACTCAGCAGAAATTCACGGACGTGAACTTTTCGCCAGTATGCGTTCTTAGGTAACCGGATTGAAGTAGTAAGTTTTTCGAACCAGGCACGAGGTGCTTGTTTTAACCCATATAATCCCTTTTTAAGCTTAAGAATATGATCTAGGAAATCAGGGTTTTCAAAACCCTTAGGTTGAGCGACATAGACCTCTTCCTTTAAATTTCTGTTTAGGAACGCGGATTTTATGTCCATTTGAAACAACTTAACCTTGAGAAAACAAGCATGAGCTATTAACAACTGCATGGACTCAACGCGTGCCATAGGTGCAAAGGTTTCGTCAAAATCGATACCTTCAATCTGTGAATATCCTTGAGCGACAAGTCTGGCTTTATTTCTGACAATTGTGCCAAATTCATCAGACTTATTCTTGAATATCCATTTGGTACCAACAATATTGATATTGGAGGGACAAGGTACTAGTTCCCATACGTCTTGTCTTTGAAATTGATTTAACTCTTCATGCATTGCATTCACCCAAAAGGGATCGCTAAGAGCTTCATCAATATTTCTCGGTTCTACTTGTGAAAGATAACAACCAAAATTGCAAATATTTTGAAGTTGTCTTCTTGTTTTAGCAGTAGAATCTCTACCTCCAAAAATACTGTTGGGATCATGATTCTTTTGAACCCAAAGGTGTTGAGGAGGGACACGCTCTTGTTCAACAGGAGTAGCGTAATCAGTGCTCTTCTCCTCGTCACTAGAAATATCAGGATCAGTTATAGTTGGGATGACTTCAACTAATTCTGGAATTTCTCTGACTTTCTCAATCGTCTCAATTGGAGGCAATTCAGCAGGAGGATTATCATCGATAATAACATTAGCAGACTCCATCATAACTTGGGTTCTGAGATTGAACACTCGAAAACCACGACTATCAGAGGCATAGCCAGGAAAAATACCTTCATCACTTTTAGTATCAAATTTCCCTATCTGTTCTCGATCTTTTAGAATGTAACACTTACTTCCGAACACTCTGAGATAGTGCAAGTTGGGTTTTCTACCATACCACAAGTCATAAGGAGTGTTTATGGTTTTAGACCGTAGGTAGATACGGTTGATCAAATAACATGCCGTGAAGACAGCTTCTCCCCAAAACCTTAACGGTAAGTTTTTGTTATGGAGCATTACCCTGGCCATTTCCTGAATGTTCCTATTTTTTTGTTTCTGCAACTCCATTAGCTTGAGGAGTAATAGGTGGTGAATATTGTTTAATAATCCCCAGTTCGTCATAAAATTCAAACACCTTAGTGTCATTGAATTCAGTTGCACGGTCGCTTCTAATTTTCTTTAGTTTGCAACTTTGTTCGTTCTGGATTCTCTTAAAAATAATCTTAAATTCATCAAGGGTTTTATTCTTATGAGATAGAAATGCAACCCAAGTGAATCTGGTGTAATCATCTACCATAACTAAAGCATACTTCTTACCAGCAACCGTGGGTTGTTGAATAGGTCCGAAGAGGTCCATATGAATTAAATCAAGTGGAGCTTTAGTGAGAATATCTCGAGATGATTTATGGTGAACTTTCATTTGTTTACCCTTTTGACAGGCACCACATACACCATCAATCTTTGCATTGATTTTGGGAACGCCTCTAACAAGTTCTTTATTAATGATCTTAGTTAGAAAATGATAATTGATGTGACCAAAACGCTCATGCCAAACATGTGTAGATTCCACCTTAGTCAAATTGCAACAATTACTGAACTGAGTATCCAGAAGATAACAGTTGTTTTTACCACGAGTTCCCTGAAAAAATACTTTTCCAGTTTTGTCTACAATGTCACATCCATTCGCATTGAAGACAACTCTATAGCCTTTGTCACAGATTTGACTAATAGAAAGAAGGTTTGCAGTCATACCTTTTACGTATACTACATCATGGATTTCAGGTACGCCGGGAAGTTTGATCGTCCCCTTCTTGCTTATGTAACAGCAACTCCCATCTCCAAATGTCACGGGACCTCCTTCATAGTCGTTTGAAGAAACAAACCACATGAGATCACCTGTCATATGTCGGTTACATCCACTATCAAGAAACCATTGAAAGGGCGATGTTGATTTTAAAGCAAAAGCTCCCATACTAGCACTACTATCATGTTTAGGATTTCTTGTTAGTTTTGTACATCCTTTTAGAGAAGCAAACAGTTGTTCAACTTTCTTATGAAGATTACTTGCAACTTTTAGGCTTTTCCGGAAGGACATACAAGTATGTTGAAAGTGATTGTAAGAGTCACAGAACATACATGAACCAACATCTTTAATCTCGTTTGAGTAGTTCTGAGTCCTATAAGGTTTCACAAAGCCTAGACCTTGATTATCATCTAACTTATGACCATTTTTCAAAGAAGAAGAATAAACAGAGTTATTCAAATCCATTGAAGGAATTTTGACAGATTTCAAATCCTTATACAGTGCAGTTTCTGCAACTAGATCAGAGTTGATCCGGATTTGTTCATCCAACTTTTTCTGGAGAATAACTAGTTTTTCAGAACTTTTTCTACGATCTGAATTTATCCCTGGTGAAGCGTTTATAGAGACTTTACTGTCCATAATGTCAGATTGCTACAAACACAGACTTATGAGGTCTTTAAACGTGTTTGCCTGCTCTGATACCAATTCAAAAAGTGGGGGTACAACAACCTCACCCAATAATTCGCTTAGCAATCTGTATGGACTAACTCCTATATACTTTTAAGAGAATCAACTAGACAGTCAGACTCAATCTTAATGAAAAGTATATCAAGGAGTTATATCTCAATTTCTCTATTCAATACTTACTCAAGCAAATAGAAATCTGCGAGTCCAATTGAATACAAGAGAAATTAACTTGAACGGTACCAAAGACCAATGTTCAAGTATCAATCAATTTCAATCAACAACCAAAGGTCGGATTTACCAATTGATCGATTTAACGCACAACCTGTGATATTTCAATTATATAACAAAATATAATGCAGAAAAGAAATAACACAGATACTAGAAGTTTTGTTAACGAGGAAACCGCAAATACAGAAAACCTCCAGGACCTAGTCCAGATTGAACACACACTGTATTAAGCCGCTACAGACACTAGCTTACTACAAACTAACTTCGGTTTGAACTGTAGTGTAACCCTAATCAATCTCACACTGATCCAAGGTATAGTTCCGCTCCTTACGTCTCTGATCCCAGCAGGATACTACGCACTTGATTCCCTTAGCTGATCTCACCCACAACTAAGAGTTTCTACGACCCAAAGTCGAAGACTTTAATAAACAAATCTGTATCACACAGAAAATTCTACAGGAATAAATAAATCTATCTCCCACAGAAATACCTACAAGTTTTGTTCCGTCTTTTGATAAATCAAGGTGAACAGGAACCAATCGATAACCCGGACTTATATTCCCGAAGAACAGCCTAGAATTATCAATCACCTCACAATAATCTTAATCGACTAGCGAAACAAGATATTGCGGAATCACAAACGATGAGACGAAAATGTTTGTGACTACTTTTCTATCTTGCCTATTGGAGAAATTAATCTAAAGCCAATCTTACGATTGTACTCAAATACGACAGAAACAGCAAGATCAGATCACACAACTACAAAGAAAATAGTTGGGTCTGGCTTCACAATCCCAATGAAGTCTTTAAGTCGTTAACCTACAGGGTCTCGGTAGAAACCTAAGGTTAAAGGAGAATTGACTCTAGCTTATACAACTTGTATCACACAGGAGGTGTGGGGATTAGGTTTCCCAGTTGCTAGAGTTCTCCTTTATATATATAGTCTCCAAATCAGGGTTTGCAATATAAGTTACCTTGGTAACAAAGCATTCAATATTCACCGTTAGATGAAAACCTGATTAGATTCAAGCCAATATCTTTCAACCGTAAGATCGAACTTAGCTTGTTATACAAAAAGGAAATATACGTCATTTAGGTTTGAGTAACCGTACCTAAACGTGTACACCTAGTTCGTTCAACAGTAGTTAACCAAATGGTTAGCCATATGAGCACTTTCATATCAACCTTATTCATATTCACCATAACTAGTCCAAATGACTCAAATGAACTAATTTGGGAGTTGTTCAATTGCTTAGATCTTATAGAAGTATACAAGACACAATCGAAGCAAAATCGGTTTTGATTCACTCGAATCGATTCATGAACGTTATAGCCACGGTTTGCAAATTGCATTCCTTAATATATAAATGTTTTAGTTCATGAACAAACCAATTTTAGAAAGTAACACAATTAAGTATGCGTATGGGTATGCGTACTTAAGTAACCGGATTTGAGTTTGTTTAGGTTTCCAAACTCAGTAGAAATTCACGGACGTGAACTTTCCGCCAGTATGTGTACGGGTACGCAGATTTAGGTAACCGGATTGAGTTGGTTTTGATTTCCAAACTCAGTAGAAATTCACGGACATGAACTTCCGCCGGGTACGCATACTTACCCATTCTCAATCATCCATTTAGTACACACACAAGTTTGCATAAACTTGGTTCCCGGTTTTGGACTTATACACTAATGCGTGAACAACACTAATGCATGAATACATTATATGCTTATATCCAATGATGGTTACATATTATAAACTCTTTATTTCAATCATTGAAATATTCTTAGAGGATGTTAAATAGAGGTTATTCACACACTATTTTTCATCAAAGCAATTTTTAAGATATTGAAATAATCAACATGACTTTCGTCACTTGTAAAGATGAACTTGGCCAAAGCGAAAGCTTACCAACACATATTTAGAGAAATAGATAAGCGAGATAAACTCGGCTCGAAATAACGAATGTGTATAATTGAAGTCTATATAGCAATACGACTTTTGTCTCAAGATAAGAGATAGAGTAGATAGACTTTTGAGTGATAGATAAGTTCAAGCCTCCACATACCTTTTTGCTGATGAAGATCCACCAGTTCCTTGAGTATTTCTTCGTATTTGCATGATGAACGCCGTGGAGTCTAGATCTCAACTACACTTTCTATCCTAGTCCGAGACTTAGCTATAAGTAGACTAGAAATCAAGACTAATAGTTTTGGAAGCTAAACTTGACAACAAGCTTGAGATAGCAACGCTTGCGAGTTCGACCGAGCAATGCAGAAAACCCCCGGGACCTAGGCAAGATTTGATCATCACACTGTATTAAGACGCTACAGACACTAGCCTATCAAGTTAACTTCGGACTGGAATGTAGTTGAGCCCTAACCAATCTCACACTGATCAAGGTACAGTCGTGTTCCTTAAGCCTCTAGAACCACGCCAGATTCTGCGCACTTGATTCCCTTAGATGATCTCACCCACAACTAAGAGTTGCTACGACCCAAAGTCGAAGGCTTGATAAACCAATCTGTCTCACACAGAAAAGTCTATTGTATAGATAAATCTATCTCCCATAGATAAACCTATGAGTTTTGTTCCGTCTTTTGATAAATCAAGGTGAACAGGAGCCAATTGATATACCAGACATATATTCCCGAAGAACATCCTAGAAATATCAATCACCTCACAATAATCTTATTCGTATGGTAGCGAAACAAGATATTATGGAATCACAAACGATGAGGCGAAGATGTTTGTGACTACTTTTTATCTTGCCTATCGGAGATTAAATCTCGAGCAAATCTTAGAGATCAGAACACGCAACTACAGAGAAAATAGTTTGGTCTGGCTTCACAATCCCAATGAAGTCTTCAAGTTGTTAACCTACAGGGTTTCGTGAAAAACCTAAGGTTAAAGGAGAATCGACTCTAGTCGCAACTAATATCACACAGGAGGTGTGGGGATTAGGTTTCCCAGTTGCTAGAGTTCTCCTTTATATAGTTTTCAAATTAGGGTTTGATAGCTTTGAAACAAAGCAATCAATATTCACCGTTAGAAGAAACCTGATCTAAGAACCAAGCTAAGTTTTCTTTAAACCAAAGCAATATCTCTCCATCGTTAAATGGTCTTAGCTTGTTACACACAAATGAAATGTACCTTCATTTAGATATGAGTAACCATACACAAACGTGTACACTTTGTTGGCTCAACAATTGTTAACCGAAGTTAGACATATGAACACTTTCTTATCAACCTTATTCATTTTATCAACAACTAGTTCAAATAACTCAAGTGAAACTAGTTATAGAGTTGTTCAATTGTTTATATTCTCATAGAAGTATACAAGACACAATTGAAGCAAAATCGATTTTGATTCACTCGAATAAAGTCATGAACATTATAGCCCCAGTTTGCAAAAGATTGCATTCCTTATTATATAAATGTATTAGTTCATGAACAAACCAATTCTAACCCACTCAAGTATGCAAACAGGTACGCATACTTAAGTAGCCGGACTTGGACTGTGTCCGACAGTATGCGAATGGGTACTCATACTATCACACATCCAAAACAACAGTTGAATTAGTACGCATACAAAAGTTCCCGGACGTCAACTGAGTTCGCCAGTACGCATATGGGTACGCATACCAAGGCTCTCAGACTTTACCTGACGTTTCCAGTACGCATACGGGTATGCATACTATACCGGTCTTGGATCAACATATATGCAAGTGCGCATACTATGTTTATAATCCAATTATGGTTAAGTGTTCTAAACTATATTTCAATCATTGAAACATTCTTAGAGGATGACAATAGTTGTTTTCACTAACTATTAGCATCAAAGCGGTTTTCAAGTTATTGAATTAATCAATACGAAACATTCCAATTCTACATCAAATGATTGTATCACACAAATCATGTAAGATGTTACTTGGCGATTTTCACATGATCATCTTTTGACTTTCGTCAAGAATATAAGATGAACTTGGTTGAAGCAAAAGCTTACCAACATATATTTCGAGAAATATGTAAGCGAGTTAAACTCAGCTCGAAATATCAAATGTGTATAATCGAATACTATATAGTAATACAACTTTTGTCTCAAGAAGGAGATAGAGTAGAAATATAATTTCTGAGTGATAGATGAGTTTCAGTGTCCATATACCTTTTGTCGATGAAGTTTCACAAGCTCTCCTTAGTAGTTCTTCGTTTTCAATTGATGAACGCCGTGAAGTCTAAAGCTCAACTACACAATCTATCCTGGTCTGAGACATTACTATCAGTAGACTAGAAATCAAGACTTATAGTTTTGATCACTAAACTTGACAAACAAGCTTTAGATAGCAACGCTTGCGAGTTCAACCAAGCAGTGCTCTAACAATCTCCCCTTTTGTCAATTTTAGTGACAAAACTATCAATACATATGGATTACAAAATTAATAAAACTTTGTAGCTTCTCATCCAAATGCTTGATCTCTTTGGTTCTTCAACATTACTCGAAATCTTCGTCACTTCCAAGTACTCCAGTGATTCTGAAGTGTTCAACTCAGCATCATAATTGTTGAAGATCCGTAGCTATAACAATGAGAAAACAATTGCTCTCAATCATTGTTATACAGTGTCATAGTATTATTACACAGCATCAAAGTTCAATTGTATCCCAACTTTGACAACAATACTATGGTGATATGTATCACTCCCCCTTAGTCAATACTTCATCTCACATGAAAACCACTCCCCCTTACATAATGATCTGTAAACCATATGTATTTGTAGTGTGAACTACACATTAATTCTCCCCCTTTTAGTCAATATAAATTGGCAAAGGTACGAAAATTAGTGGGATCCTAATGAAATTTTCATAGAGATACTTCATGACCAAAAGAGAACATATCAACTTGTTTCGATGATTTCACATAGCCGAAACTAGTGTATTCATCAAGGAGTTTATAAAGATACAAGAAAACTCCTATAATATTCCATAGCCGCACTCCCCACAAAGATTTGGCAATTAAGCACAAGTTCAAAAAGAACTCTCCCCCATAAAATGTTATTCCCGAAATAACAACAAGAGCGACCTTACTTTCACAAGAAAAGAAGGATTTCTTTGGACTTTAACAAATCACGTGAAACATGAATTCGTAATCCAAAATATTCAATTAAATTAACCACAAGAGAACCCATGATTAATTTAATCGGAAATGCTCACATAAGAGAACTTACGGAGCCACACAGTACTTGCACAAGGATGTGGATCATGGAATATTCAAAGATTCATTCTATTTTTCATCAATATTTCATAGAGACGTATAATAGACTTAATCTTTGTAGACAAAAGTTCATCCTATCTTCCATCAATATTTGCATAATGACATAATAGGCTTAACTTTTGTTGTCAAAAGTTCATTCTATCTTTTATCAACAAAGACGTATGATAGACTTAACTTTTTAGCAAGTATGGGACAATCATAGTTCACGGAAGCAAACACACATATCCCATAACAAGTTGCAATATATAAACCATAAAGATTAATACTGCAAAATCATCTTCCAAATAAACTTTAGAATTAAAATAAATAAATCTAAAAACATTGCAAGATAAAAATCGTTGGAAATAGCTAAGTGTACTCACAATAATTGCTATTCCAATCCCTAGTTATCCTTCTTAAAATACAAGAATAAATTCTCATAAGAAGTTTCCTAAACAAAATAAAGACAATCAATCAAGAATCAAAAAACATCTAAACCAGCAAAAATGATCACGAATCGACAATCAAGGATCACATTCGGAACTTCCACGAGTCTTGAGATCTTCGAGCTTGTGATTAACAGCATTAACTGCTTCTTCAGAGAAGATATCCTCATTGAGAAGATCTTTAACATGTGTCTTTGTGAGAACAAGGTCTGAATTAACCTTTTTTAACTAAGTTCTTAACACATCAAGACCCTTCATAGTATCAACGAGTTGCAGTTTTCCTTCCTCAAAGTATTTAAAAAATCATGAACCACTTCAGCAGAGACCATATCCTCATTCTCAACATCTTGATGTGTATAGGCATAGTAGCATGAGGCATCAGGATTTTGATTATCATCTTATACTAGGGTTCTTTTCTTCCTCCCTTTAGATTCGAAACCAATACCTTTATCAAGAAAACCTCTTGCAAAACCACCAGTGCTAGAAGGTGAAGACATTCTTGACAAACAATAACCTAGAGTATGCGTACGTAACTCAATAGGTTTGGTATATAAATTGTTTCTTAGGGACGATAATTTTAGGGTTTCCATAGTTGGTTCGTGACAAGTAACACGGGTACTCGTACGCACACAAGCTTGACCCATAAGAAAAAACAAACCAACACAGAAAAAACTTTAAGACTCAACAGTATAATTTTTCTACGTGAAGATTTTCTTTCACAAAATTTGGCTCAATAAATTTTATATCTCCACAAAGAAACAATTCAGAGCACAAGAGTAGCAGGCAACTTGATTGCAACAAACACAAAAAAAAACTTCTTCAAAACAAAAACAAATGACGAAGAGAAACTAGAGACATAAACAATACTTAGGCAGTGCTGTCTGCAGACAATAGTTTAGCTATGGACGATAAGAAAATAACTTAACTATCCAGAAAGCATTTTACCAAAAGTATACCCAATTATTAACAAATCTTACTCAACAGGATTTTTATGAGTAAGCATTCAACCCTTGTGATTAATTAGCACAAGTATGAGCTCTAAGCTCATTGAATGAATGTTGTTCACGATTGAGTTTTTTCTTTCTTCCAATTCTAGAAGTAAACCCCTTTTGATGTGAAAAATCATCATAAAACTTCCTGTCATCAAAATATGAGACAAAGTTAGAATCCTTACCAGAAAGGGTTTGTGTGGAGGATTTTGACAGCCTGTTGATAAGATCCTTGTATCATTCAATTATCAGATTAAGGTTGTCCTTCATATCTCCACCGTTGTTTCCATCTAAAGGACCATTTTTCACATCTTGAACATCATTTTTCTCATTAGGTTGAGAGGGACCTTTCTGAAATCTCCTTGACCAAATTGTATTAGAGTTTTAATTTGTCCGAACATTTGATGAGCAAATTGAACTGACTTTCCAGGAGGAATCCACAAGGTGAGTACTAAAACCAATAGGTTTAGACATCCGAATGTCAGTTACACCTTTGAGTATTAGATCTAAGGTGTGTTGAAGATGAACAATGGAATTGTCATTCAACCTAAATTTGTTTTTTCGTTCAACATGTTCTTTTGAATCCCAAAAGAGAGACACTTTCTGATCACCTGAGTGTTTAGAGTGAACATGGTTAATAATGTTATTAGGAGATTTCTTCCTTCCGAGAGATGTGAAGTTTTATGATTAGAGGAAGATATATGCACATCTTTTCCAATCGGAAGAGATTGCGATTTAGCTTCTGGAACTGAATTTTCAGTTGAGACAAAAGCGATTGGTATAGTGGCCTCGAGAGAGAAGCAAACTTTGTTTTTTTCCTCGCTAAGAGCCTTTAAATTAGAGTCACGAAATTTTACTATACCAATAAGTGCATTGACATTGTTTTTCAGCCGATTGATTCTATCAGCCTGGATTCTAACAAGATTTAGAATCAGTTTACTCTTTTCGGCTGCATCCCTTTCTTCGACAGAGTCAGACTCGTTTGAAAGGTAATCGGAAAAACACTTATCAGTGCAATCCTGTTTCGTCGGAATATAGGGTTCATCTATATTTGAGATAGACGAATCTTTCTCCTTAATAGATTTTATCAAAACATAACTTTTGTCTCTGGCGATGCGTTTATCAGAGATAACACTTCTGTCCATAGAGTCAGATTGCTACAAACACAGACTTATAAGGTCTTCAACGTGTTTGCCTACTCTGATACCAATTGAAAAAGCGGGGGTCTAACAACCACACCCAATATTTCACTTAGCAATCTGTATGGACTAACTCCAATATATATTCAAGAGAATCAACTAGACAGCCAGACTCGATCTTAAGAAAAGTATATTAAAGAGTTGTATCTCAATTTTTCAATTCAATCTGCAATAAAACAAATAGGAATTTGCGAGCTCGATTGAATATAAGAAATAACTTGAATGGTACCAAAGACCAATATTCAAGTGTCAATCAATTAATATCAACAACCAAAGGTTGGATTATCTAATTGATTGATCTTACGCACAACCTATGATATTTCAATTATATAAATAAATATAATGCGGAAAAGAAATAACACAGACACCAGAAATTTTGTTAACGAGGAAACCGTAAATGCAGAAAACCCCCGGGACCTAGTCCAGATTTGAATACCATATTGTATTAAGCCGCTATAGACACTAGCCTACTCCAAGTTAACTTCATACTGGAATGTAGTTGAGCCCTAACCAATCTCACAGTGATCAAGGTACAATCGCGTTCCTTACGCCTCTAAAACCACGCCGGATTCTGCGCACTTGATTCCCTTAGCTGATCTCACCACAACTAAGAGTTGCTATGACCCAAAGTCGAAGACTTGATAAACCAATCTATCTCATACAGAAAAGTCTATTGTATAGATAAATCTGTCTCCCACAGATAAACCTATGAGTTTTGTTCCGTCTTTTGATAAATCAAGGTGAACAGGAACCAATTGATATACCAGAATTATATTCCCGAAAAACAGCTTAGAAATATCAATCACTTCACAATAATATTAATCGTATGGTAGCGAAACAAGATATTGTGGAATCACAAACGATGAGACGAAAATGTTTGTGACTACTTTTTATCTTGCCTATCGGAGATTAAATCTCGAGCAAATCTTAAAGAAGATAGTACTCAATCACGATAAAAAATAGCAAGATCAGAACACCAACTACAAAAAAAAAAAGTTGGATCTGGATTCAGAATCCCAATGAAGTCTTCAAGTCGTTAGCCTACAAGGTTTCGTGAAAAACCTAAGGTTAAAGGAGAATCGACTCTAGTCGCAACTAGTATCACACAAGAGGTGTGGGGATTAGGTTTTCCAGTTGCAAGAGTTCTCCTTTATATAGTTTTCAAATCAGGGTTTGATAGCTTTGAAACAAAGCAATCAATATTCACTGATAGATGAAACCTGATCTAAGAGCCAAGCTAAGTTTTCTTGAAACCAAAGCAATATCTCTCAATCGTTAGATGGTCTTAGCTTGTTACACACAAATGAAATATACCTTCATTTAGATATGAGTAACGGTACCCAAACGTGTACACCTTGTTAGCTCAACAATAGTTAACCGAAGTTAGCCATATGAACACTTTCTTATCAACCTTATTCATTTTATCAACAACTAGTTCAAATGACTCAAATGAAACTAGTTATAGAGTTGTTCAATTGTTTATATTCTCATAGAAGTATACAAGACACATTTGAAGCAAAATCGATTTTGATTCACCCGAATCAAGTTATGAACATTATAGCCACGGTTTGCAAAAGATTGCATTCCTTATTATATAAATGTATTAGTTCATGAACAAACCGATTCTAACCCACTCATGTGTGCAAACGGGTACGCATACCGGACTTGGATTGTGTCCGACAGTATGCGAACGGGTACGCATACTACACACATCCAAAACAACAGTTGAATTAGTACGCGTATAGTTACGCATACAAAAGTTCTCGGACTTCAACTGAGTTCGCCAGTATGTGTATGGGTACGCATACCAAGGCTCCCAGACTTTACCTGACCTTCCCAGTATGCATACTATACCGGTGTTGGATCAACATATATGCAAGAGCGCATACTATGTCTATAATCCAATTATTGTTAGTGTTGTAACCTCTATTTCAATCATTGAAACATCCTTAGAGGATGACAATAGTTGTTTTCACTAACTATTAGCATCAATGCGATTTTCTAGTTATTGAAATAATCAATACGATACATTCCGAGTCTACATCAAATGACTGTATCACACAAATCATGTAAGATGTTACTTGTCAATTTTCACATGATCATCTTTTGACTTTCGTCAAAAAAATAAGATGAACTTGGTTGAAGAAAAAGCTTACCAACACATATTTCGAGAAATATGTAAGTGAGTTAAACTCAGCTCGAAATATCAAATGTGTATAATTGAATATTATATAGTAATACGACTTTTGTCTCAAGAATGAAATAGAGTAGAAATAGACTTTCTGAGTGATAGATGAGTTTCAGTCTCCACATACCTTTTGTCGATGAAGTTCCACAAGCTCTCCTTAGTAGTTATTCGTCTTCAATTGATGAATGCCGTGAAGTCTAAAGATCAACTACACAATCTATCCTAGTCTGAGACATTACTATAAGTAGACTAGAAATCAAGACTTATAGTTTTGATCACTAAACTTGACAAACATGCTTGAGATAGAAACACTTGCGAGTTCGACTGAGCAGTGCTCTAACACTTCGTATCTTAATTCCTTAACACTATGATCATGTGATCATGCCTCACTACTAGAGTATAATCATTCACATCTTCGCAGTTATGTTTTTAATATAGCACGACTTGAAAGATACTTTAGGAATGAAACAGTTTAAGTCAATATTACTAACCTCAAGAGGAAGGATGTCGTCGTCGTTGTAGCTCGTTACTTCTTCACATTCTTCAGGTCTTCGAGTAATACTTGTATGTCTCATAATCCTAAACTTTCTAGTCTAACCTATACGAAGTTGTCTCTAGTACATAATCAAGCGACTCTAAGATGAGTTTTGATTCACTAAAATATGACAACCAAACTTGACATACCAACGCTTGGTGGGTTCAACCGATCTATGCTCTAATAGATATAGTCTCGGAATGTTTCATATTGATCTATCGATCACTTGAAAATTGCTTTGAAGCTAATAGTTTATGTGAGACAGCTATTGTCGTTTTCTAAGAATGTTTCAATGATTTAACTGGGAGTTTAGAACAATTAACCATGATTATATATATCACAGTGTGCGTACTTGTATGCTAACTGTTGCAAGTTATTCTAAGTCTGGGAACCATAGTATGCATACCCGTATGCGTACTGGTTGGTTAGTTGAAAGTACGGGAACTTAGTATGCATACCCGTATACATACCGGCGTAAGTTCAAGTCCGGGAATTCAACTGAGTTTTGAGGTATGCGTACTCGTTAGCATACTGGCGAACCTTAACTAAGTCCGGCCACTTAGGTATGTGTACCCGTTTGCATACTTGAGTAGGTTATGTTCTAAAATCGGTTTGTTCATGAACTAATACATTTATATAATAAGGAATGCAATCTTTTGCAAACTGTGGCTATAATGTTCATGAATTGATTCGAGTGAATCAAAATCGATTTTGCTTCAATTGTGTCTTGTATACTTCTATTAAAATATAAACAATTGAACGACTCTTTAACTAGTTTCATTTGAGTCATTTGAACTAGTTGTGTTAAGATGAAGAAGGTTGATATAAAAGTGTTTATATGGCTAAAGTCTGAAAAGCATATATATAAAGTCTGAAATGAAAAGTTGGGGATCAACCCAACAAATCAGGGCAGCTGTAAATATGAACCCGCGAACACTATAAACTTCCAAAAAGATGTGTAAGTCCATTCCCAAAAGAAAAAAGTCCTTAGTAGAGATAAACAAATCATTCACATGGATAAAAAAAATAAAATGTATATTATTTTCTATTCGGGAAGCACACTCTAAATCAGGTTCTAAATCAGCTGAAATACATTCGGTCGAAACATTATCTTCACTAGAAATCATAGGATGCAATGTATTGACAATGCAAAAAGGTACCTGATTATCAAACTCAGCACAATTGTTTAAACCTATATCTAATGGTTCAAGTTTATGAAAATCAGTAACTCTTAAATCTGGTTCTAAGTTCGAGGAAATAACTTCCATAGTTGAGTTACCTTGATTAACCATTGGATGGCACAATGCATTGACAATATCAATATGCATAGGGTCATCGGAATCAACAGAATGGGAAATGCAAAAAAATAAAGGTTCAAATTTATCAGTGCAAGTTACCTGATGAGTATCAATCAGATCCACATTCACACGAGTATTCAGAGAATCACTAGATGGATCATCGGAACATGGGCTCAATGGGGCGACAACATCATGAATAATCGACTCATCATTATCTGCAACTAGAATCTCACTATTCAGATGACTAGAAGGTATCTCATGATGAACGTCTACTGTCTCTAAGTCGTTAGACTCAACAATAGTATCTTCTGCATAAACAGGTTCCTCTAAATCATCATCTACATATAACTCTTGGCATGCTAGAACTCTTAACCTTTGCTCCAAACTAAGCGGTGTATGTTTGTAATACTTCTCATATATAGTTATAGGTGATTCTTCGCTTATCATATGTGGAGCAAGTACTTCCTTATGCCGTGACCAACGCATATATTCTCCAAGTGTCATCTTAGATGACGTCTCCTGAGAAGCACTCATCATCCTCAGAAAGGCACCTGCAATCAAATTCTAAAACACAAACAAGTCAAATGGAAAAAGAAATCCTATAATAAAATAAAAATATTGTACACAAATACAAATAAAAAATTTAAAAACCTAACTATAATTACAAAATCAAAAATACCAATTACAATATTCCACATCTGCTCCCCGGCAGCGGCACCAAAAATTGTTAGGATTCTGGGGGATACCTATATATAAATAACCGCAATCGCACGACGTCCAACTAGTAGACAAAGGCAAGTACGTGTCGAACCCACAGGGAGCGGTGGAAATACTGTAATCAATATCTCTAATAAAACTAATCAGAAATAATATTTTTGGATTTTTAGAATTGAAAATGAAATAATAAAATTAAAGTAAACTAATGAAATGAATCCAATAGGAGATTCTGTAACCAGGGTTCTATTATATCCACCACTATTTCTTTTCAATTACTGAAATGAAACATAATTATGAATATATATTTATTGTTCGTTCTATTGACATCACCTATTATTATATTTATTAGAGTCGCAAATATCACTGGTATACCCTAAGCATACCACATTAAAAGACTAAATCTAAGCATACACCATCAAATTGCATCAACGAGGAAATTATACGAGACTAAATATAGTTCACAAATTTTATTTGGCTTTTCAAAGCATAACCCATCAAAGAATTAACCAAGTATAGATCATCAAATTTTAAGACAAACATATTTATAAAACTAATTCATTAAGCACATGGGTTTTTAAAACCGGTGAAGCAACAACTAATTTTCAATCAATCAATAAACAAAATTCAAGAATTATTTTATTCAAATCATAATGGTCTTTGCTCAATTATTCAAATCAAATAGCCTAATACCATAAACCCTAGTTACATAAAAATCTAGCAAGACATGAATATGGATTTGCTCAAAACCCATTAAAATGAATTAAAAGAGAAAAATAAATTAAAATGTTATCGCCGTCGGCAATCGATCTCCTTCTTTTTCCCTTCGTTTTGTCTACTTAAACTCTCTGGCTGTCGGCCTTTTTTTCTGCTTCTGTTTGTCGGCTCTGTAGCCTCCAGATCAGTCCCTTTGTTCTCTCATTTTCGCTGGCTATTTTAAAGTTGCTCTTAAGGATGCAAGTTGGTCAGAGAAAGTCTTACCCGAGCCCAATCTAGCTACTGGTCCACAACATCACTTTCCATTTTCGGAACCACTAAATCTCGGTTATTATTTAACCTATTCACTTCTAAACAATAAGTTCACAGCCAACACCAGTTTGAAAATAAACCTTTCTCGATTAAACCCAGTTCCTTTACAGATCAACCCCATCGCCAGTCGCAGCAATCTGAGCCATCGGCTAGACATCTTTACAGCACCACAAGCTAGCTTCGAAGATCGATTTCATCTTCATTCACGCATCTATCTTAGCACCTAGATTTGCTGCTGCCAATTACTCCATTCACGTCCGTGAATCATTGACTGCAATTGTTTCAGCCAACAAGAAGTCGGTGGATTAAAACACAACTGTAATATCAGCTGTTATCCTCCATTCATGCAAACACGATCCCATTTATACATGCACATCACCACCTGTTAAGTTTGAAACCAATAAATCAACACCCGTTCTTCTCCAACTCAGGCTACATCACAGCTAGCTGTACTGCTTTGCTTCATCGACCACTACTGCCTGACTTCCAAGTGTTGGAATCTTGCAACAATTAACAACACGTTAGATATATCAAATTAATATGCAAAGAACTTAATCAACACAACTCTAACGAAAACAACTTGACGAGGGAAGAATCACAAGTTCAACAAGTTGTCTTTAACATATTAGTTCGCGGGTATACTCAAGATGAGTAATTCTAAACCCCTCACAGTGAAGATTTGTCCAGGATAAGACTGCCCGATATAACTTGAGTTAGCACAACGCAAGTTACCCACTCTTGAACTTAGCAACATGGATTGGAAGTGAAAACGCCGCGGAAAACAAAGCAAGAAGATGATAAAAAGAAGAGTCGCCTCTTATGTTCTTAAAACAAAATTCTGAGTAGTATTTATAGGAGCAGATTACTTGCAAATCAAGTTAGATTTAGGTTTATGTATAAAACAAGTTTCTTGTAAAACAAATCAAAAACGAAAAAGGAATTCTTTTATAAATAAAACACTTAAGATAATTATTTTTGGAATTAATTTCCCAAAGAAAAATTAGCCAAAATAATATCGAGTAGACACACGACTTGGTGTATGGTGTACACACACATTACATGGGTTGGGCCATGTATCTTTCGGCCCACCCGCTCCACCCTCTTTTGTCAATATATCCATAAGAATATGGTTATATAGTGGAGCTCCTTCTCTAGTATACCCAATGTGGGACTAAAGAGATTCATTCACTCAAAGAAATGAGTGAGTATCCATAGAACCCTTAGGTC
This sequence comes from Papaver atlanticum, assembly GCA_023531105.1. Taxonomy (NCBI): domain Eukaryota; kingdom Viridiplantae; phylum Streptophyta; class Magnoliopsida; order Ranunculales; family Papaveraceae; genus Papaver; species Papaver atlanticum. Next base: position 2,153,863 of record JAJJMB010002292.1, on the reverse strand, counting down.
CTAAGATCAAACACAACAAGACCAAAACACTTCAACTTAAAAACTCATTTTTGTCCAACAATCCCCCACATGAATGAAATCTCAGAAAAAACAGAAAAATCAGAATAAGGAAAATACCATTTAGGCAAAGGTGTCCATGAGGTCTTGAACCCTTGCTTAGTGAGAAGTTACCGGAACTACTTGCTAGACAGTGAACGTAGTCATGAACTGCTAGCATTTGGTGCAATTCGTGACAACAACGACGCATGATATCCTCCTGGCGTTGCTAAGTTTGTGTCGTTTTGTCCAATTTGGCCCTAGACATATCCTATTTCTCAGAATGCTCTAGAGAATCGTCTCAGTTCTCTTAGGAAGCGGCCCAACTTCCTCATTTCAGATAGGTGAGTTCCATCAAGAGTGTTTATTGCTACACCCCACTTCAATCTTCAATTGAAACTATAGAACTCATTAAGTCTTAAGTCATCCTCCACATGCAGTCACACTATCACATCCACACCATAGCGAAAGGACAGAGAATGGAATTCTCTGATAGTGTATATCATTACCCACCACAAATTAGTTGTCTCATTAGAAACCTTGATCTTGGGATCTCCAGTCAGCAAGGTTGAGTATCCTTCATGACCAGTTTAATTATTGAGTCTAAGCCCCATCCCCCTCGATGCTTTACTAACTATCTTCTTGGACAAACCTTTCGTCAAAGGGTCCGCGATATTCTCCTTGGACCTTGTCCAATCTATGGAAATAACGCCTATTGAGATTAGTATTTTCAAAGAATCATGTCTTCTACGCATATGTTTAGACTATCCATTGTAGAAGCTACTCTTAGCTCTACCTATTGCAGATTTGCTGTCACAATGTATAGGTATAACTGGCACAGGCCTATGCCAGAGAGGAATATCTTCTAAAAAGTTTCTTAGACATTCGGCCTCCTCTCCTGCTTTATCTAACGCAATAAACTCCGACTCCATAGTGGAACGAGCTATACATGTCTGTTTGGAACTCTTTCAAGATACAGTACCTGCTAGAGTGAATACATAGCCACTCGTAGACTTAGAATCCTCTGAGTCTGCTATCCAGTTTGCATCGCAAAATCCCTCAAGAACGTCCGGATACCCTTTGTAATTCAAACAAAAGGTCATTGTGTACTTCAAGTACTTTAACACTCTAATAAGTGCATCCCAATGTATCTTCCCTGGATTACAAGTATACCTGCTTAACCTACTCACAGCATAAGCAATGTCTGGTCTCTTACAATTCATCAAATACATCAGACTTCCTATGACTCTTGAGTATTCATGTTGGTTAACTCCTACACCCTTATTATTCTTGTGATGAAAAGAAGAATCATACAGAGTACAAACAGGTTTACAGTCAAACTGATTATATTTCTTAAGTATGGATTCAACATAATAAGACTGACTCATACTATAGCCATTAGAAGTTTTTTTAATCTTCATTCCTAATATGACATCAGCGGGGCCTAAGTCTTTCATGTCATAGTTCTCATTCAACAATTTCTTAGTGGAATTAAAAACATCCATGTTTGTACCTAGTATAAGCATATCACCAACATACAAGCATACAATCACACATGCATCCTTTACAAGTTTGGTATAAACACACTTATTATCAGATTCATTAATTCTAAAACCACTAGAAATCATCACATGATCAAATTTGTCATGCCACTGTATAGGTGCTTGTTTCAACCCATACAAAGGTTTAACCAGTTTACACACTTTCTTTTCACAACCTTTAACTACAAAGCCCTCGGGTTGTTCCATATAAATATCTTCATCTAATTCACCATTAAGAAACTTTGTCTTTACATCCATTTGATGTATCTCTAGGTTATGGACAGAAACTATAGCAATTAACATCCTAATGGAGCTAATTCTACTCACTGGTGAATAGGTGTCAAACAAATCTATACCTTCTTTCTGTTTATAGCCTTTTAGCTACCAACCTAGCCTTGTATTTTTCAACAGTTCCATCTATATTACGTTTCCTCTTGAAGATCCATTTATAACCTATGACCTTAGACCCTGGAGGTAAATCTACAAGTTCAAATGTACCGTTTTCTCGGATGGAATCCATTTCACTAATCGAAGATTCTTTCCACCATGGAGCTTCAGGACAAGTCATGGCTTCTTTATAAGTCTGGGGATCAGACTCGGCTAGGTAAGTAACGCAACCAGGATAAGTTTTCTTAGTTTTAGCCCTTTTAACTCTTCTAGGTTCTATTTATGGTCCATCTTCCTCAAAAGGTAATGACTGACTGGTTGACGGCAATTCTCGGGGTCATCTAAACATCTCTTTTGAGAATCACGTTTCATAGGAAAGACATTCTCAAAAAACTCAACATCCCTAGACTCCATGATAGTATTCAACCCTATGTCAAAAATTTCAGAACCCATAACCATAAACCTATAAGCACTAGTATGCTCAGGATACCCTATAAAAACACAATCAACGGTTTTGAGTCCTATCTTAGTTTTCTTAGGAGGAGGGATGGCCACCTTTTCCTAGCACCCCCACACTTTGAAGTAAGCATAAGATGGTTGTCTACCTTTCCATAACTCAGATGGAGTTTTATCTGATCCTTTAAAGGGTACTCTGTTCAGGATGTAATTGGTTGAGAGGATAGCCTCCCCCCATAAGTTCAAAGGTAATCCTGAACTAATCAACATGGCATTCATCATATCCTTAAGGGTACGGTTCTTACGTTCAGCTACACCATTGGATTGAGGTGAATAAGGGGCTGTAGTCTCATGTATTATGCCATGTTCTTCGCAGAAATCTCCTACAGGAATTTCATACTCACCACCACGGTCAGACCTAACAGTTTTAATGGTAGCATTCAATTGGTTTTCAACTTCACGTATATATATTAAAGGCTTCTAAGGCATCGTCCTTCCCTCTAAGAAAATAAACATGACAGTACCTCGTACAATCATCTATAAAAGTAACAAACCATTTTTTACTACCTCTTGTTTGAACTGACTTCATATCAACTAGGTCTGAATGGATTAATTCTAAGGGTTTAGAGTTTCTCTGTACATTCTTATTGAATGATTTCTTAGCATGATTAGATTCTACGCAAATCTCACATTTATGATTTTTATCTAAAGTAAATTTGGGTATGCAGCCTACGCTAGCCAATTTATGCATTGATTCATAGTTTACATGACCAAGTCTACCATGCCAAACATTCAATGATACACACATGTAAGAAGAAAAATAATTCAATTTCACTTCAGAACAGGTTACATTAAGTTTATATAGACCCCCAGTCTTATAACCCTTACCCACATAATCATTTCCCTTAGTCACTACGACTTTTCCAGACTCAATTGTAACTTTAAAACCCTTATCATATAAAGCAAAACAAGAAAAAAGATTTCTGCAGATATCTAGAACATGAAGAACTTCATTCAATGTGAGAGTCTTGCCAGATATGAGATTCAGCCAACCTTTCCGTTTCCTGCAACCTCTGATGCAGATAAGTTACCCATATGGAGTTTCTCGCTATCCCCTACCTTATGATAGGAGGTGAATAGGTCTTTGTTCCTACATACATGCTTGGTAGCTCCAGAGTATACCCACCAGTCTATCACATTGGTCACCAAATTAACTTAAAACACCACAGCATAAAACTCATCTTTGTTCTTCTCAACCAAGTTAGCATTATTCTTCTTATCCTTACGTTGTCTACATTGAACTGCCATATGACAGGTATTTCCACACACCCAATAAGGACCCTTAATTTTAATAATGCTAGATTCATGCTTAAGAAACGCACCTTGCTTGTGAGGACCATGTTTCGAGTTGCGATTATTATTGTCACCTTTTCCAGCTTTGAAGGACTTGTGTTCAGACATATGAGCCTTGTTAGTCATGTCCCTTGCAGATGACACGTTCTTGTCTTTGGTGCATAATAATTCTTCCACTTGAATCTTCTTTCCCAATTCAACCATGTTGATATCGCCAGTTTCATGTCTCATCTTTCTCTTGTACTCCGACCAAGAAGATGGTAACTTCTCAATTACCGCAGATACTTGAAACATCTCGTCAATGACCATAACTTCAGCTAGGATCACATTAATGATTTGCCGAAGTTCGAGGAATTGATCAACAACACACTTATCATTTGTCATCTTGATATCCATAAACTTTGCTACCATAAATTTCTTGCTTCTTGCAGTCTCAGCTTGGTATTTTGCTTCTTATGAAGTCCACAAATCATAAGAAGTCAAGTTTTCTTTAGCATTATAAAAATCATACATCGCATCTTCCAAACAGTTCATGATATGATTTTTAGCCATATAATTACCCCTCGTGTAATACGCTTTATCATCATCAGTATTATCTTCAGTATTCATCAACTCATCTAAAGGACCCTGCAGCATTGCGTCCAAATCATGATGGCTCAGGAAAAACAGCATCTTGGATTGTCATCTCTTGAAATCCTTTCCGTTAAACTTCTATGGTCTTTCAACTTCGATCTTTGTTGACATCATTGCAAGGAATACTAATGTGTTAAGATTGTTTAATCTTGCAACAATTAATAACACGTTAGTGTAGATGGGGCAAAACAATTTGCTAGTTTTTAAGGAATTGAGGAGACGACCGTGCGGAAGAGACTCCTCGAACCGAGCAAACTGCTTAACCTCACACAGATGCACTGCAAAGGGAGTACTTGAATTCGAGAGATCAATCTGTAAGACTCCGACCTAAACCAAGACTATTGCCGTTCAAGAGTCAATTCGGTCATAAGAGAGGATGGGTCGATCTGTAGGATGGAAGCTGAGAAATGTGTGAGATCAATGGTGATCAAGGATTGTAGGTGTGTTATGTATTCTGCGTGAATAAGTTCTGATTGATTAAATTTTTGAGAATGATTGCTCAGATGATGAGAATTCTTTGTTCAAAGCGAGCGTTCTTGTTCTCTCCCGTTGTCTTGTTCAATCATTGATTCAGAAACTTATTTATATTATAGAATCGTAAACACCTTGATCCCATGAAGTGTGACAGTTGCTGAAGTCCAAGAGTGGGGAAGTTGGAAATCGTGTTAAAACCAGTTGCTCATTGTACGGGGACTTGGTTGATTATCCACCCACTACTTTATTAACTCCTCTAACTGCTTGCACGACTTACTCACATTCTCATCATGGATGGACACACGTGTCGTAGACCGCCAGACCAAAATCCTAGTTAATATCCCCCATGTGACACGATTGATGTCTCGTGATTGTGGAGTCTGCAAGGAAGACGTGTATTTAGTTAGTCAATTATTGACTTGATGAGACGATGAGTCTTTGTATTGCTGAGTCGAACATGATTTACGAATGTTCTAGGACTCATGAATTGAACATGTCTGTTGAGACAGAGGTATAATTGTCGAATGGATGTTAATAGTTAAGGTGAGCAAATATTGCTCATTCGATGAATTGTTGAATATTGATAGTTGAACCAATATTTATAGTCTGAGCAAATGTTGTTCGTTTGATGAATTATTGATAGCGGGACCGAATAAAATATTAATTTAAGATACTGGCAACTAGACCGAGTATAATCAATTAAAACCTTGATCATGGGATCAACGTAAAACTATTAGTGTTTGAACCTGCTTGGAATTATGAGCCTTGGATTCGAAACCCTAATTTTGACCAATTACTGATCAATTGATGATTTATTGAAAATCAGCCACGAAGTTAAGGAAGGATCGGCTATATGGGATGATGTGCCTACCATGTAGCACCCAGATGCTCGAGTGAGCAAATACCAAAGTCTCTTGAAGACAAGTTGGTGAAAGGATGATTAAATGCTGATTTAATCATTTATTAAAATAGTGCTCGTCTGAGCGTTAGGTAATAGAAACCTAATTATGAAGAAATGAGGGACCGACCAAGGGGTCATGAAACCGGCCCTGGTTGGTCATGGGACCGACTGATGATCGTTTGATGAAATTCCAAGTTGTTTGGAAGAGTTTAAACCCAATGTGAACAAATTAGGTCAAATGATGAAAATGTGGGACCAGCTTCCTGCAAGCCAAAAGGAAACCTAGGTCGGTCAAGGTAATATGCCCATGTCACCATAGTGTCCGTGTCTCAGTCCTGAGAATTTTGATATTTTCTGATGCGCGTTTGAGCAACATTTGAGAAAATATGAAGAAATCAGGGTTTTGCTCAAACTGAGGAACTTCATAAGATGAAGGAAATAATAATAATAAAATAAGGAATTACAAGGTGTGGGACCGGCCATGGCTAAGGCATGGTCTTCCGGCTAATGAGCCCGGTCCCGTGAAACCTTTCCTAATTTTATATTATTTTCATGATGTGAAGGAAATATCATGAAATTAAGGAGTTTGTTGAAACGAAGGAGTTTCCATGAGATGAAGGAAACAATAATAATAATAATAATAATAAAATAAGGGGTTGCAAGGTGTGGGACCGGCCATGGCTAGGGCATGGTCGGCCGGTTAGTGACCCGGTCCCGTGACATCTTTCCTAACTTTATATTATTTCCTTGATGTGAAGGAAATACCATGAAACTGAGGAGTTTCATAAGATGAAGGAAATAATAATAATAAAATAATAAGGAATTACAAGGTGTGGGACCGGAAAAAAGCTAGGGCATGGCCGACCGGCTAGTAAACCCGGTCCCATGACACCTTTCCTAATTTTATATTATTTCCTTGATATGAAGGAAACACCATGAAACTGAGGAGTTTTCTTAAAACAAAGGAGTTTGTTCAAACGAAGGAATTTTCATGAGATCAAGGAATATAATAAAATAAGATAAAATATGGGAGGAGGGCATGTTCGGACGGCCGGTGGGCTTGGTCCCTTAGGCGCCTCAATTAATATTTTATTATTATTATTATTATTTTCTTTCCTATTTTGCATAGGTTCATCATCCCTTCGTAATTTTTTGAATGCTCGTTCGTGCATTCAGGTGCTCATTAGTGCATTATTGCTGAGTACACTTGCACCATTTTGTTGGGGCTTGTTCGATAGTGGCTCAGATGCCCGTCCGTTGAATATTTATTACTAACCCATGGAATTCTGCTGGAAAGAGCCATGAATTGAAGTAATGAAATATTATGAAGAACGTAGAATATTTTCTAGGGATTCAGTTAATGAATCTAATGACTAGAAATAATTAATTGATGGCTCTATACAAGCACGTTGTCTAGGAGCATTAATTATTCGAGAATTGAGCGATATGAGCTAGTTGAAGTATCATATTTATTACGTATAGTCAGGGAATGTTGCATCCTGAAGACGTTATCGCTCTTTACTAGCAGGCAAGCTGTCTAGGAGCCGTCCAATCATTAAGATTCTATACACATGTCTTTTATATAGTCAGGGAAAACATTTTTACATCCTGAAGACGTTATCGCTCTATACTAGCAGGCAAGCTGTCTAGGAGCCGTCCAATCGTTCGATTCTATATAAAAGCGATTACTGAAATTGTTCAGTATTCATGAAATGTGTCGTTGCCTTAATTGAGAAACTGCACATTCATGTATGCTATGAGAGACAATATACTCAGTCAGAGGTTCTTGTGGCATGAGTTTTCATGCTTTAATGAGAGACATAAGTCTCAATACTCATCTGATTGCTGGATCAGGAATATGTAAGATTATGGTTTTATGATTTTAGCCTTTGTCGAAAATCCACCATCAACATTAAGTCCCCTGCTTAGTGAGGTACAGTCATGTTCCTCAGTCAGCACTAGATGGTGATTTTCTAGTTATAGACGAAATAAGAAATTGAACTTAGTCATAAAAAAGAATGTTACCGGATTTTCGATTGTACGAGCGAGCCATGGCTTGAACGAAAATCTCAGTAGCATGATAGAGTATCATCTAACGAGCGTAAATTGGTGTAGCACCGCTGATTTGGTGATAGAATTATGGTCGATTTAGGATTCTCGGGTCGGGCCCAAGAAAGGAAATCCTTGTGGAATTAGGTTTTTGGAAATAAAATTTAACATAAAAGGGACAAATACCTTTTTTTTTATTTCTCCCTCACATAACCGACCAGCACCTTCATCCCTTCATCTTCTTCATGTCCGAGCAGAGGAAGAGAGCAGGGAAATTTTGCCGGAGTTCATCGCCGCCCACCGTTGCCGCCAAGCGTTCGGCCAGTTTCCGGACGGCATCGACCAGGTACGCAATTTTTTCCCCAGAAGTTTGTAACTTTTTCATGAGTTGTTCATGTTAAAGTTATATATACATATGCAGACGTTCGCTCGTTCATTAGTTTAAGAAACGAACCATAATCCCTAACTTATGAGAGATTTTTTTTATAGACCTGTGTCTAGTGATGAAAATTTTGTTTACGAGCTTTCATGAAAACCAAAACTTTATCTTAAAAGTGTGAATTTTCACAAAATCGAAGTAAACCCTTGTTTCAAAGATGGACAATCGTACGAGGGATTTTTTTTTTTTTTTGACAAAATCGTGACACGTTCACGATATATTTTTTTTGTATATTTATGTGAGTTTGCTCACATTAATTTTTTTGTTTTTTGAAAATTTTACGTGAGTAATTCACGTTTTGTTATTTTGTTAAAATCAAAATATCGATTTTGAATAACCATTAAATGTAGACAATTGTTTGTGATAAAATATTGTCTTGGTATGAGTTTTTCATAACTCAGTGGTGAATGTTCACATGGTGGAATTATGTTCATAATTTTATGAAAATCAGGTTTCGATTTTTGAAAATCAAAGTTTTGCTCATTTTTTGTAGGTTCAAAGAAACGAGCAAGTTTTGAAACCACTTGCTAGTGAAATTGTAATCAGGTAAGGATTAGAGTGTTACCATTTTGATGCATGTTGCTACATACGCGTTTGACTCCACGTTCTTCGTAACAGATAGACAATGGCAGCTCCTGGAAATAATCCTGTTCTTGAATTCTCTGAGAGATGTTCCATAAATATTGAACCGAAGAAGATAAGAGGGTTTGAAGATGTTATAAATCAACCCTATAGCGAGGCAAAAAAGTTGATACACGGCCTATCTCTTGCTTATCTAGAAGCGGTTCGTGTTGGGATCTGTGAGTTCTTGAGCTTCATGGACGCAGAAGCAAAACAAAGACGTGATGAAATATCACGAAAGAAAATGGCCGAGGACGAAAAGCTCGCAGCTTATCGGAGTAGACGATGCCTGAATCAACAAAAAAGGCTAGCAATTGAAGATGAGGTTCGATCACGTGCTGAAGGTGTAGCTTCTGATTCAGATACCGACGAAGTTGAGTCTGTCTGGAAACCAGTTGAACGCAAAGCTGAGCCATACCCACCTGGTATAAGGGCTGAACGATTGGCTAGAGATAATTTCGAAGTCGAATGTGAAGAGGACGACTATCTGGACGCAATGTATGATGACCCTGAAGATCGTTTAGAGGAAGTTCCTGCTAAATTTTTTGAAGATGACTTCGACGAAGAATTCGAAGAAAACTCCACAGAAGAAGATGATGATCGCGAGTCCGACGATGAATCTGATGACTCCAATGATTAGTCTTGCTCGCAATCCTTTCTGAGATCATTTATTTTTGTTAAAGTAGATATTATTATGATCATTTGAGTAATTTAACTATGGAGACGTTGCATTAGAAATTACTTTTTGAATAATAATCCCTTATCATATCTTCTGCCCAATCCTTCTCATGCTTTCAATTGAATAAGATGAACCCGTGTCCATGCGTGTGAAAGTTAATCACAATCTATGACTGCACAAGCAAACTAAGGAAACGTGATTTGCACAGATGATCGGTTCCCCGTCAAAATATTGACTCCGCGAACTGTCAGTCCCAAGTATTGTCGCTCTTCTTCCACATCACCAACATTATCTAGTTTGAGATCTAGAGCCTCAGTAGAAATAATATTTGATTTAATCATTCGTAGAAGATAAGTATCCACTATCTTGTGTTTTGACTTTCAAAACTTAGGATTTTCTATTTATATGACACATCTTCTTCTGCTCCTATATATTATCAGAAGAAATTTTGATCACGATCATACCTCTCATTATTATCATGTCCCGTAGCAGTGTTTCTTCTCAAAACGGATCCCTGGCAAAGCATGTAGTTGGGGCGTCCATCTCGGTAGGTTGCATGCTTTTTATTTATTTATTATTTTCATGTAATCAGAATGACTAACCAAAGAAAATGATGTGTTGCAGGGCAATCAAGGGAATCAACTTTCTTCTTCCTCTTACAATTTGAGACCCAAGTAAACTGTTAAGGCTCCTGCTCGTTATAGGTCTGCTCGTGTCGAAGCTGGAACATCCGTGAGTCTCTGACTGAAATTTTCCTATAATCGAGCGTTTATCCGATTTTACTAAAATTGAACATTTCCTCGTCACAGGTTGATGTTCATGTTGTTGTCGAGGCTAGGAAGAGAAAGAATGGAAAGTCTGTGATTGTAGATGATGGTGATAATGACAACCCTGTTGATGATAACTCAACCAACTCTGTAGATGCTGATTCCAGGGTTTCTGTTCGTGAGTACCTAGAGGCTAGACTCCCATTCGATACTCCCATGATCTATGCTTGCCTAGACAATTAACTAGTCGGTGGTTTCATCGTCCCCAAGTGTTATGCATCCCTTTATACAAAATTTGGAGGAAGTATGGACACATTACTACTACTGTGGTATAGAGAGGTTTTCTGCCGACTTTATTGACCACAGTTGCTGGGTTATTTCCCATTATTGATGAAATGAACAAGATAAACCCGCAAGATGTCAAAAGCGAAGAGTTGCACAGATGGGATGATATGATCCCGAACTGTGAGACCCTGCGGTTTAATATAAGTTGGCTCCGTCGTCGACTCGAGATTATCAAGGTTGATAGGGAGGCCGCTGCTGTAAATATGATTTCTGCTATAACTGCCATTATAGAAGAGGAATAGGCACTTGCTCTGGAGTCGGCAAGTGTTGAGAAAGCTATCCAGGATTTGAGAGTGAATAACGAAAAGTTTCAAAAGAGGCTTGACATGGCCTTCAGTAAGAACTACTTGTTGTTGGACGGTTTGCTCTGAGTGAGCATTTGAGATTGTTGTTTTTGAGTATGTTTAGGTTTTTATTTAGGTAGAATAATTGATCATAGTGTGAAGGAATTTTGTTCAATTATGAAATGTTTAATGAACAAATGAGCATTTTACACACTCTTTGGAGGAATATAAATTACATTTTGAAATATGCTTGAAATGATGAAAATGTAATTTTTTTTCTGCTGATCAGGCGTAATATGCTTTGAGCCATTTACCGTTGATTATATTTCCTTCCACCCCTCAATCAATAGCTAAGATCTTGTAATATCCAATGGATACTGCTTTGATGACTACATATGGTCCTTCCCATTTTGGAGAGAACTTGGGAGCAGACATATCTTGTTGAATGTGCTTTGCTGTTTTTTAATACCAAATCTCCTACTTGGAATGTTCGGGGTCTTACCATTTTGTTGTAGGCTCTAGAGATCCTTTGTTAGTAGGCTTATACGTATTTTTCCACCTTAGCCCTCCTTGACTCGAGTATGTTCAGTTCAGCAATTCTTGAGTTGGACACTTCGGCTTCATCCCATTGTACTCCACTGGCTGTTGCAATCCTTGCTGAAGGAATTTTGATTTCTGCTGGGAGAATGACATCAGCTCTATAGAAGAGGGAGCGTGGCAAAGTTTCGATCGAAGTCCTTGGTGCGGTTTGATATGCCCATAAATCCATAGGCAATTGTTTATGCCACGCTCGAGGATTATCATGGATTGTTCGACTGAGAATTCGGATCAAAGTTTTGTTGGTGCTCTCTGCTTGTCCATTTCCTTGGGGATAGTATGATGTAGAGAAAACTTGTTTGATACCATATTCCTCGAGCAATTCCTTCACATGCTTGTTGGCAAAAGGAGTTCCATTATCTGTGATGATGTGTTTAGGAACACCAAATCTACATATGATATATTCTTTGATGAAGGCTGCGATCGTGACTCCGGTGGTGCCTCGAAGAGGAATAGCTCAACCCATTTGGTAAAATACTCAGTTGCTGTGATGATGTATTCATGCTGCTTCGAAGATGCTGGATTTATTTTTCCGATGATATCCAGTCCCCAACTATAGAAAGGCCATATACTGTTCACAGAGTTTAGTGGGAGACAAGGAGTGTGAATGAGATTACCATGGATTTGGCATTGATGATACTTCTGAAAGTGCGCGGCTGTATCGTCCTCCATGATCGGCCAATAATATTTCTCATGAATATGGAGAAATAATTTCCTCTTTCCTTGATGCTTTTCTTCGTGCATTTCTTTCAAGATTGTTAGAATTTCATGCTCAGCTAAGCATCTTAGCAAGTTTCCTCCAAAGCTCCTGCGGTATAGGATTCCATCAAGAAAGACGAATCTTTTAGTTCTTTGAGTGAGTTTGATTGCTTCTTTCTTTTCTGACGGTAAGTTATTATCCCGAAGGTACTTGATGTAAGGTTCCCTCCAGTCCCTAGTGTGATGGATTGTCAAAGCCTCTAAATGATGAGGAGGCGTCTGACAATCGGGACAAGATCCTTGCAAAATTCTTGACTAAGCCTCCATGGAAGGCTAATAATATCCGAGCCTTTGAAGTCTGCTGTAGAGAGTAACCACCAATGTCTATCCGCACATTTCCTCATGTATGCGTTTGAGTTGCTCGTTCGCTTCTTCATCTCCGAGACATCGTGATAAAGACCCATCAGGATTTCGATAGTACAATGCTCCATGAAGTAAGAAGTAATTCTTTAATTCCTTGAGGCTTATTTTCCCTTCTGAAAGAGAACAACTCAGTTCATGAATGATAGGTGCTCGCCAGTCGTTCGGTTGAACATTTTCAACTTGAGTGAGATGACACAACACGCCTCTGCACCATGATAGCTTTCTCCGCTTATTCAAATTACAGCTTTGAAGTAAGTGTCGCTAGGCAGTCAGCATGCCTGTTGTTGGTTCGTCCAGTATGGACGATCGTTGCATCGGAAAAATGAGTCAGTAACCGTTGTGCTTCGGTTCTGAATGGAGCAAGCGTCATTTCTTTGAGAGAGTATACTCCATTCATTTGGTTGACCAGTATCTTTGAATCTCCCCTTATCTCAAGGTGCATTGCTCCTGCTTTCTTGGCCAAAGATAATCCTATCAGGAAAGCTTCGTATTCTGCTTAATTGTAAGTACAGTGGAAATCCAACCTGAACAAATGTGAGAAGACTTCGCCAGACGGAGATACTAGCACCACGTCCGCTCCTCCAGTGTCATTGCTAGGGGTGGCGGATCCATCAAAGTATAAGAGCCATGTCTATTCTTTGACAACTGAAATCTCTGGAAATCCGCCAGGTACATCTTCATGCAACATTGTGACATCTTCTTCCGGAAAGGCAGCGAGTAAGTCTGCAACTGCTTGGCCTTTGATTTCCTTGGGCGATACACAGGCTATGTCAAACTATGACATTTGAAGTAGCCACTTTGCTGGCCTCCCTATCAAGGCTGGTTTTGATAGTAAGAACTTTATAGGGTCGATTTTGGAAACGAGCATGACTCTGTTGGACAGCAAATAGTGTCTAAATTTCTGGATCGCGTGAGCCAATGCTAAGCATGCTCTTTCATCTTTTGGATATCGTAGTTCAGCATCTCTCACTGTACGGCTGAAGTAATAGATAGGGTCGACGCCTTCTTCATCTTCTTGAGCAAGAAGAGCTCCAATAACAACATCACTGGAGGCTGTGTAGAGTATTAATGGTCGCCCTTGCACTGGAGATTTCATGACAGCATGTGATCATAATATTTGCTGTATTTTTTTGAAGGCATCTTGTTGAACAGATGTTCATGTGAAACTTGCTCCTTTCTTCAGTAAAGGGGTGAATGAAGTAATAAGTTGAGCTAACCCAAGAATGAAGCGTCGAATGTAATTTACCTTTCCCATAAAGCTCTGAAGCTCTTTCACGGTGCACGAAGGATGCATGGTGGTAGTATCTTTCATCTTGTCTGGATCGACTTTAATCCCTTCTGCAGTGACTTGGAAACCTAAGAATTTTCCAGAGGAGACACCAAAAGCGCACTTCAGAAGATTCATCTTTAACTTGTATTCTTTGCATCTTCCGAAAACTTGTTTCAGGATTTCTAGGTGGGATGCTCGAGTCTTCGACTTCACCACAACATCGTCAACATAGCCTTCTACTTGTTTATGCATCATATCATGGAATATTGCAGTCATATATCATTGATAGGTAGCACCTGCGTTCTTCAATCCAAAGGGCATCATAGTTGTTTTGAGGTAAAAACTGATTCTGCTGTTTTGGTAAATTTGGGCGTGTTGATGAGAAACGAATTCAAACCCTAAAAAAATGTACTGCACATGAGTACTTTTAGATTTGAGAGATCAATCTGTAAGACTCTGGCCTAAACTAAGAAATGGCCGTTCCAGATTCAATTCGGTCACAAAGTGAAGGAGAAGGGTTGATCTCAGGGAGGGAAGTGAAGAAAGTGTTTGAGATCAAAATGTTGAATAATGAAGGTGTGTCTGTTTTATGACTTGTATCAGAATGTAGAATTAGCTTGCAGAATGTAAGCTTATCAGTTCCTGGTGTTTTTTGGATACTTGTGTTGATCACTTTCGTTATTTTTGTCCAAATAGGTTGAGAACCTATTTATACAAGTCATGTTCGAGCACCCCTGATCTCATAGGAAGTGGAGGTGATTAAGCAGTTGAAAAGTGGGGTTGTGTAAAAGTGGTGATCACCACGTTTCCAATACGAGGGAAAACTGGTCACACTTTCACCCACTACTCTCATTGATGTTAACCGTCCGTCCTTTCCTGACACTTTCTCGTAATGGGCGCGTTGCACGTCACACGCAGTAAACTACCAGAGAAATACCCTGGTGAGCATCCTCCAGTTTGTGATATATTTGATATCTCGAGTAAATGGGTTAAGTCGTGAGACTCACCGCTAAAATAAGCACATAGTGCTTTTAGGTCAAATAATAAAATTATTTGCGAAATCAAAATTTATAAAACATCGCTTATAATCGATGTGTATAAAGCATCGCTTTTAAATAAGCAGCTGAAAATAATCGATGTGCAGGAAAAATCATTGTTTTAGAGCTCGTTCAAATCAGTCGCGAGTTGAACGGTCTTAAAAAGTAGCGTGACCGGCCACCTTTGGGGGATCGGTTGAGAACCCTATGGGTGAGCTACCACTTGGTCGATCGTTCCCTGTGGAGGAGGGGTGACCGGTGATCACGATGCTACCCTGTTGGCCTCTTGAAAACAAATCTACATCATCCGACTAGGCTAGCGAAGTTGGGTGGACGAGATGATTTGCGGCAGTTGCATATTGCCATTGATGTAATTTAGGGTTTAGGAGCTGTGCGGCTAACCCTCTTTTGGGCGATCGATTCGAGGCACTGAACACTAGTTCAAACAAGACGATCGGTTAGGTGCAAAGGCATGACGCCGGTAATCATGCTGATATCTTCTGGGTCGCCTGAAATTGGATCTAAGCCATTCAACTTGGCCGGCGAAGATGGACGATTGTGATCAATTTGCGACAGTTGCATGTTGCCGCAATGCAAACTAGGGTTTCCGAAATAGAGCGTTCACCCTACTTTGTGCAAACGTTTTGGTGTCATCTTGGCTCGCCGCGAGCAGGTCGATCGACCATTGGTAGAGTTGGGTCGCCGGTGAACACGTTAGCACTTCTCTAATTATTCGAAGGAAGATCTAAGCCGTCCAACTAGGCTAGATAAGTTGGGCGGTTGTGATGTTTTTGAGACCGTTTTTTGCCGGTATTAGCTCATTTGAGCTCATCTTTCAACAGCGCGATCACCCATGTTAGGGTTAGCGTTTAAAGGCGTTACGGGTGTACTAGATGGAATTTGATTGGTCGGGATGTTAGTGGGCCCGTCGGTGGTCATCATGATGATCGCCTAGTTCCGCTAGGAGTAGGCTAGGCTTGTTGAATTGTGTGGCCGTGATCGTTTTTTAAGACTGACATGGACAGTCTAGATTTTCCTTAAGGAATTTAAACGCATCGATCGTGTTAACTTTTAATTAGAAGTGTGTCGACACGCCGTTCTCTTTATCAGAGAGTGGTGTAGCCTACGTGATGTTTTCATGCAGGTCTCAATACTGACACTTCGGGAGATTCATGCTACTCCGCTGCGAGTGAACATTAATCGTCATGTCATGCCAATATTGAGAGTTTGACTGGGAACATAGCATAGGAAAATACCAAGCAAGTCAATGCATTAGTGAATAATGCCGGTGGGGAATAAAATTCACAGAATATTTGGGATCATTGCTGTATGCACCATTCTGAGTGAATTTATATATATATATATTGAATTACTCAATACATTCGTGAGCGAAGAGGTTTTTGCACTCATCACTTCCAAATGGCTTCTGTTCCTTTGCAGGATGACAACGCATTAAAAATAGGGTTTCACAATTTTAACCCTGAACCGAAAACCACCATCAACATTAAGTCCCCTACTTAGTACGTAACAGTGACATTTTTACGGGGTAAGCACTAGATGGTGACAAATAAAGATAAAACTTATGAGGCAAAGTAGACAGATGTTACCAAGAGAGGTGGGTCAGCTTGTCCTTGGAACATGGCACGAGGCGTCCAGATGAGAGTTCCCTTAGCATGATATCGGTTGACCCCAGATAGATCAGGAAGATGGTTGGTTGGTATCTCAAACTGCATTCCAAGTCCCTTGTACATCTGAGCATCGCTTGAGAGCGTGTCCAAGTTTTCCTGGCTTCGGTTGGCATGGAGGAAAAATGGAGGCGCGATTAAGCATCTCAGCCAACAAGTGCTAGGACTGAAAGGTTTGCTGCCTTGCTAAAGCACCGGAGGGTGGAGCATGAGCATCTCTCGGGCGAACGTGAACTCCTAGATAAACATCAATACCTTATTCATGACAGCGTCATAATCCCCGACTCTGACGTGGACTAACCGGAATACCCTCAAAAGGCTGTTGAAGCAGTTTCTGAAAAGGATGTCGGGGAAACTTCCGAAGAGTGTATAGGAGGAGTGGCATATGGAGAAGATGTTGAAGCAGGCTCCGAAGTGAATGTTGGTGCAGCTTCCGAAGAGGATGTTGAAGCGGCTTATGGAGAGGGTTCCAGTGAAGGCGCCATTGACCCTGGCGTTGATGATACTTCTTTGATGTTTAGTAGTATTTTGTTTCATGCAGCTTGAGCCAGAGCTTCATCAAATAATAATCCTTCATTCATGCTGCTTTCATGATTTTATGTTTCCAGTTGGATGAATGAATGAAATCTCCCGATTAAGAAATCCAAATTCTTAGAAAGATCTCGCAATATCTTGAAACTTTAGATGTAGCGCTCTTCGGTAGCCTGTGTTAATGATATTTATTCCTAAAACGCGATTTTGGAATCTGATCTCTTCCCATTCTATTGAGGCGGCATGGCGGATAGGAAGACGGCACATGAATAGTAATGGCTGGCAAGTCTGTGTTTTCTTCTTATGGGAAGAGGCGCCTCTTCCATAATAATATTTCCATACATGTAACGCTAGTAACAGCAATTTAGAGTAGGAAAAATAACAATTATGGCTCGACTAACCTTCTGTTTGATATTCCTTTTGCAGATTACACGTTTCTTGAAGATTTGTGGCGTGCCGGCTAGGTATGTAGAAGCATGAGAGCTTTGCCACGAATCTAGAGACCCAGTAAGCCACATATTATGGGATAAACGGATGAGAGAGGCCTTATCTTCAATTGACGACATGTGCAACGTGATTTCTGAAGAAGCAATTGCGAACTGGGAGTGTCACTGGGTATGTGCGCCACCTTCAGATTCGTTGCTTCCCGGTCCATGAAATGATTTTCAAAATCCGAAAATTGCATATTGAAGTGGACAGAACCTCCTCTAGGGATTACGTCGGTCAAAATAGGTGGTGATTGAGAAACCGTCTCATTGTTGAAGCAGGATGCTCTTCGGGATATGGTACCTTCCAAGGAGAATCTGTTGCTGCTTGATGATTTCTCTTGAATATCTTGTTCTTTCTTTTTCCTTTACATATTCCCCTCTTAGGTATTTACTGAAAGATATAAGGTGTTTCTTTCATGGTTTGATTTTTTTTGGTTTTGAACTGATGGGTAATGGTTTTGTGAGGAAATGATATTTCGATTAACTGATAAAATGAAATCCTAATTATGAATGCAAGCAGTGCAGTCATTTTGGAGGAATTACAAATATTGCATGAAAAGGGGAAATGCTAAAGAAAAAGGCGACGTGTCATCTTAGGTATTGAAAGGTTTAAGCCACCTGGCGTGTATTACTACGCCATCTAGCTTGTCAGCATTAATAAGTTTGCAGTAGCCTCCCAAGATAATTTCTACTACTAGGTACGGCTTATCTTTTGGGGAATTTGGCGGAGCAGGTTGGGCAGCAACCCTTATTACTATATCTCCAACTTGAAATGGATTTGGGCGTTGCACCGTTACTTGATTCTTAGATTCCCCATTTTTTACTGTGACAGCTTCTAAATTTTTAATAAAATATTTGAAAGGCACAACACCCCATTCACATCTCCTAGTGACGGCTGGGTTGACGATCGGGTCAAGTCCCCGACCTTTGACGGAAGGAGGAGTGACTGATTGCAGAAAGGGTTGTTCAATAAGACTTACTTGGGTTCGGAATCTACGAATGTACATCGCCGGGCTCTCTCTAGGAAATTAGGTCACATTGGCAAGTTGTTGATACGGCAGCAAATAATCCTCAGGGTTGGATGGCTTGTTGGAAATCCATTCAGATATAGACACTGGTAAAGGACATACTCCCAGCTTTGCTTTGTTGTCATGCACCCACGAGCGCCCCAGAACCATATCATAATTTGGGCATTCTTTGACAATAAGAAATTTGGCGTGCGTTAGAGCATCTCCCACCTTGATTTCAAGATTGATGTACCCATAAGCGTCTCTAGACTCCCCTTCCGAGTTTTTGATCAAGGTTGGACAGTGAACAGCTTCCTTTTTTAGGATCTTTGCGGCTTTCACTCTTGATGGTGACAACATTGAAGTCAGAGGCTGCGTCAATTAGCGTGCTGTCAAACTCGACACCCTTCAGGTGGGCAGTGGTCAGCAGTCCCCAGTTGTATTTTCCAATAGCACCTCCTAAGAGAGATTGGGGCTTAAGAGTAGCTTCTCCGACTGAAAACAACCGCTTGCCTGACACAATGCGATTGAGAGTTGCAAATATATCTTGACGCTGTGCCTTGGAGAAATAAAGAATTTCACATACACGCTGTCTTTTATTCTAACCTCATCTTCTAAATTAGGCAAATATTCACCATTGATATCAAGGGTAAAATTGGAAACACTATTTTGAAAAATTAGATCTTTTAGAGAAGTTCTTTTCTGGGTCTCTAACAAAAGCTTATGGGTCGACTTACATGATTTCCTGACATAATCTAGGAAAGAAGGTAAAGAAAGTTCACTAGTTGCATTTTCGTCCATAACTAAGTTATTCATTTCTGCAAACTTACATGCTGTCTCAGCTAACTTACGTGTCGACTCTAGTAAAGAGGAATTATTAGAATTATTCTCGTAAGACCAATTCGTGTGTGGATAGTACTTGGGCTCACCATAGGATGAACCATAACCTTTAAAAGATTGGCGTTCCCAACTACTATTCCCACCATGGTCATAAAAATGATGATGTCCATAATCAAATTCAGGTCAATACTCATTGTACTGGCTTCTATCATACCAGTTCGACATTCTTAATTGCAAGGGAATTCTATACAATCACAAGCAAGGATGACTCGACCAAATCAAACCTATAAAATCTAGCAAACAACAAGCATGATGGCTCCCTTAGATTGTTTCTAGACCAGCTTCTATTCCTCCAAAAGGAAACTAGGTATCGTTTTAGCAAACCTCTCGAGATCGATCCGAATAAAGTGAGTCGAAGAGAAGTAGGGGAAGCTCAGAGGAGCTTTGATACCCCCACCTCTTTGGCAACGTTTCCCGTTAGGGCGGCTCTAGTCGACTTACAGTATTCTTCCTGAACTTTTGAGTTAAGCCTAAGATACCCAATACTTCCCTTTGAATGACTTTCCTACAAGCTCGTTACCCTATCGGTCTCGTTCTAGTCAGTATTTTAATCTTGGGTTCGCGTAGGTTATGTGTTCCTAATGCGGGCAAGAAGAGAACGGTGATGAAATCAGAACCCTTATCTTGTATGGCCTGGCCTTTCCCTTTACTAGGAAATTAAAGTCCGTATTCAAATCCTCAACATATATGCACCTTAAGGAAGACAATAAACCCGCTTACAAGGGATTCGCGGGTGTTTAGAAGCTTACCTCCCATACCAGACGGGGGATGAAACAGTTGTAGTCGACTCGGGCCACTGACTCCTGTGTCAGTGTACGAACCCGAGGGGCCGAGACGATATCGTAATCGTCGTCCTTCCCTGCAAACAGTTTTGTATTTAATTACCCTTCCGTAGGGGTTTAAAAAAAAAAAAGTCCAAAGTCCAATGTCCCAAAAATAAAAATAAAAATAAAAAGGTTCAAAAATAA
This sequence comes from Papaver atlanticum, assembly GCA_023531105.1. NCBI lineage: Eukaryota > Viridiplantae > Streptophyta > Magnoliopsida > Ranunculales > Papaveraceae > Papaver > Papaver atlanticum. Next base: position 2,133,293 of record JAJJMB010002292.1, on the reverse strand, counting down.
AGTCCTATTTACAATTTCTAAAAATAAAATCTAAAAATAAAAATAAAATCTAATAAAATAAATAAAAATAAAATAAAATATCTTCGTCTTTTCTCCGTTCTTTTCGCTTTGTCTAGCTTTTAATCCCCCAGGTCTTTCGTCTCCAATTCCTCTTTGATTCAAACCTGTAACAAAAAGAAAAATACCAAGAAACGTAAAAAAGAACAAAAGAATAAAAATCTAAAAACTCTAAATCTAAAAACAAATCCGCGTCGGCGGCGCCAAAAATTTATGTGACTTCAACTTTGTTGTAGTAGTGGTAAATAGGATTCGAACTCTAAGACTTGTGAAGATTCGAGTTTTTAAATTTAATAAAAATATACAATAATATTACAAATGGTGCAAGAGGTACTGGGACTAAGGATTTAGCCAATCCTCATAACATAAGGTTCACTTATTTATTCTCAACAATTTTAGCTCAAGAAATATAAACATGGACTCTATTTTTGCCAAGGTAGATTCTCAAAACATTAGATGTAAATGTTAAGCATGGGACATCAAATCACCTAAGCTAAGCATGACCCATCTAATCAAATGACAACTAATTAAATCAAATCATATTTCAATTAATATTAGTGCAAAAGTCATAAAAAAAATAAAAAAAATTTACCCATGTATGAAGTTCGGCCTCCTCCGTCGTCCCAATGTTGGGGTTTAGCTCCTCATATTATAGACACGCTCAAAATTCATCTTTATTAATGCTCAAAAGTGTTTTATAATTGATGAAAAGGAGAAAAAATGGTGAAAATCGGGTTTTGTAACAATTATATTTGTTACAAACCTTTGTTACAAAGAACGATAATTGTAAAGTGTTGTTGTTACTGTAGCATATAAGACTGTCCTCCAACTGTCGCGTCCACTGTAGCAGTTACGACTGTTCTTTGGGGTCTTATGTTCTTCGTGTTCTTCTTCCCTGCACCAGCAGAAAACAGAAGCAGGAAGCTTGATGTTCGTCTTGATTTTTCACTCCCCAGCCCTCCTAAAGTCCCCGAACTCTCGACAACCCGTCCTTGTACCTGGAGCAATCTATTTATACTCCTAATCCTCATTTAATTAGGCCATATCTCCCAAATAATCTTCATTTATCAATATTATTCTCCATGGCCGAAATTTCCATTTTTTGATCTTCCACGCGCATGCAGCTGTATTTCTTTCCTTCTATACCTTCTTCACGCTCCAGAATATCGATTAAGTCTTGCAAGCACGTGCAGTACACGTTTAAATTTCTCACAACTCATGTAAGCTCATGTTTTTCCTCCAACTCCCTGTTTGGATTAAATCAAGTTATCCAGCCAAATTTGATCGATAAAATCACCCATACTAGCTTTCTATAGTCATATCACGTCTACCCACTAAGTTTCAGGGATTGAATCTCACTAAATCACGTCCAAACATCCGATCGAAATTCTGCTGTTAATGAAAATATTTTCCCGCCAAAATTCATTTTTTGAATTTGAGAAGAAGATGTCCTCCCCCTAATCCTGCAAGGGTGTCCCTTTAGCACTTGTCTTATGGGGTGAAAATAGTAATTTTTGGGCGTAGATAGTAATTTTTTCGGGGTTCCTCCGACACATTTTTGGGGTGCTTCTGGTGCATTTCTTGGGTGCCTTTAGTACTCCATCCTGGGGTGTAAAACACCACTTTTCGAGCCAATTTTGCCGCAAGAGCTTATTCCCCAGAAAAGACTTAAAACAACTTTATTATAAATAAAATGAGTCCTTGATAATGTAGTTATGGGTGAAAATGCGTCACACTTACGTGCTTATCACACGCTCCATCATAGATTGCACGGTCTTGTGAGCAGAGTCCCCAAAAAGTGTGCAGCTTCTGACTGGGAGAGGGTCTCTGTGAACTCCCTCAGTGCTTAGTTGAAGGTCTCCCGCATTTATTTTTTCCTTGAAAATTCGATTCAACTTGTTACATTCGTTGGTGGGATGATTGACGAACCTGTGGTAACGGCAATATTTGGGATTTGCCATCTCTTCATAAATTGGTGTGTGTCTGATAGGAGGTAGTTTGATGGCATCATCCTGAATTCATGCTTCCAGGAGCTCAATTACTTCCTCTATTGGGAACAGGAAGTTTGGAGCATCTCCAGTTTCTTGTTGTTACGTAGGCGCCTTAATCGCGTCCTTACGTGGTGGAGCTTCCTGATGTGCTGGTATCGCACATTTGGGTTGTTGTTCCTCCGCTGGAGCTTTTCCCTTTCCCCATTCACCCACTACACTTACAGAGGGTCCAACATTGTATTGTTTGTTGGTGAGATGTCTGCTTTCTCGAGTCTCACGTGTATCTTCATTTTTGGCGGGTCTGGTCCTCTCCAGCAATGCCGGTGCTATTGTGGACGAACGCTTAGCAGCTTCATGAAGTTCACAAAATGCTTGGAAACGCAGGTTCTCCAGTAAAGAGCGATAGACGGGTACCATGCTATTAATGCACAGATCCACCAATTGATGCTCAGTTACATTTGGATCATGACAATCTAGCGCTTGAATCCTGAATCTCTTGACATAATCATTTGGATGTTCATTGCTTTGCTGAAACATCCTTCCAAAGTCTGATAAAGTGATTTGCTCAGACACAAAGAAATATTTCTTGTAGAAAGCGGTAACCATTTCACACTAGTTGGATATGCTGTTTGGTGCGACGTTGTTGTACCAGGTATACGCTCTTCTGGTAAGCGACTTTGAAAATTCTTTCAGGCGGAGGACATGATTGTATTCGTGTTCTCCCAAGGATTCAAGAAAACGAGAGATGTGTTCACGAGCGTTATCAGTACCATCATAGAGGGAAAACCGAGGAGTGGAGTATCCTCTCGGGAGAGGAACTCTTTGCACATCAGGAGGATACGGAGGTTGGTTCTAGTGCATGTCCACCGGGTTTTCTTTGCATCGATTTTGGAGGAGACGCTCCAGATCCTCACGTGTGATGAAGTTGGACGGCTTATTCCTTTCTCGTGAGCGTTCAGGAGCAACACGAACCTCCTCATCTATGAAGGCACGCCCTGTTGAAGTGCTTGCGCTAGAAGTGTTAAAAGTATTCCTTATTGTCTCCATGGGTTGACGCGGCTCTTGTGGTAGTCGCCCCGTTAGCGTCTTGAGGAAAGTGAGTACCTCTTTCTGAGTTGTAGCCATGTCCGTATGAGCCTTAGCGAGAACTTCTTATCTTTCCATCAAATCAACAATGGTGATAGGGGGTTGCCTTCCTCTGGCTCCTCCAGTCTCTCGTACCGATGACGAAATGGTGGCAGCCCTGGTGACGATTGGAGGTGTCATGCTCGAAGAAATATTAGGAGTAGCAGCGGTTCTAGCTCTGGTAATAGAAGGCGTCACACCAGAGGGGATGCTTCCGGTGTTATTAGTGTTAGCGCTAGAGGATATAACACCATGCGATGTATTGACTGTGCTGGTAGGCGGTACATTGGTGTTAACGGCAGGGATATTGGCTCCAGGAGTGTTATCAGCGCCCGTAGCATCAGGATTGGTAACTTACCAAGACCTAATATCTACCATCTTGAATTTGAGAAAATTGAAATGAAATTGAAAATTGATCTTGCAACCGAGAGATTAATCTCCCACTATGGTCGCCAGTTGTTTTGGGGTAAAAACTGATTCTGCTGTTTACGGTAATTTGGGTGTGTTGATGAGAAAAGAATTCAAACCCTAAACAAATATACTGCACAGGAGTACTTTTAGATTCGAGAGATCAATCTGTATGACTCTGGCCTAAACTAAGAAATGGCCGTTCTAGATTCAATTCGGTCACAAAGTGAAAGAGAAGGTTTGATCTTAAGGAGGGAAGCGAAGAAAGTGTTTGAGATCAAAATGTTGAATAATGAAGGTGTGGCTGTTTTATGACTTGTATCAGAATAGGGAACTGGCTTGCAGAATGTAAGTCAGTTCTTGGTGTTTTCTGGATACTTGTGTTGATCACTTTCGTTGTTTTTGTCCAAATAGGTTGAGAACCTATTTATACAAGTCATGTTCAAGCACCCCTGATCTCATAGGAAGTGGAGGTGATTAAGCAGTGGATAAGTGGGGTTGTGTAAAAGTGGTGATCACCACGTTTCCATTACGAGGGAAAACTGCTCACACTTTCACCCACTACTCTTATTATTGTTAACCATCCGTCATTTCCTGACACTTTCTCGTAATGGGCGCGTTGCACGCCGCACGCTGTAAACCGCCAGACCAATACCCCAGTGAGCATCCCCTAGTTTGTGACATGTTTGATGTCTCGAGTAAATGGGTTAAGTCGTGAGACTCGCCGCTAAAAGCAGCACATAGTGCTTTTAGGTCAAATAATAAAATTATTTGTGAAATCAATTTTTATAAAACATCGCTTATAATCGATCTGTATAAAGCATCGCTTTTAAATAAGCAGCTGAAAATAATCGATATGCAGGAAACATCGTTGTTTTAGAGCTCGTTCAAATCAGTCGCGAGTTGAACGGTCTTAAAAAGTGGCGTGACCGGCCACCTTTGGGCGATCATTTGAGAACCCTATGGGTGAGCTACCACTTGGTCGATCGCTCCCTGTGGAGGAGGGGTGGCTGGTGATCACGATGCTACCCTGTTGGCCCCTTGAAAACAAATCTACATCATCCGACTAGGCTAGTGAAGTTGGATGGACGAGATGATTTGCGGCAGTTGCATATTGTCGTTGATGTAATTTAGGGTTTAGGAGCTGTGCGGGCAACCCTCTTTTGGGCGATCGATTAGAGGCATTGGACACTAGTTCGAACAGGCCGATCGGTTAAGTGCAAAGGTAGGGTTCCGTTGATCATCTTGATATCTTCTGGGTTGCCTGAAATTTGATCTAAGCCATTCAACTTGGCCGGCGAAGATGGACGATTGTGATCAATTTGCGACAGTTGCATGTTGCCGCAACGCAAACTAGGGTTTCCGAAATAGCGCGTTCACCCTACTTTGTGCAAATGGTTTGGTGTCCTCTTGGCTCGCCGCGAGCAGATCAATCGACCATGGGTAGAGTTGGGTCGCAGGCGAACACGTTATCACTTCTCTAATTATTCGAAGGAAGATCAAAGCCGTCCAACTAGGCTATCTAAGTTGGGCGGTCGTGATGTTTTTCAACAGCGCGATCCCCCATGTAAGGGTTAGCGTTTAAAGGCGTTATGGGTGTACTAGATTGAATCCGATCGGCCGGGATATTAGTGGGCCCGTCGGTGGTCATCATGATGATCGCCTAGTTCCGCTAGGAGTAGGCTAGGCTTGTTGAATTGTGTGGCCGTGATCGTTTTTATAGACAGACATGGATAGTCTAGATTTTCCTTAAGGAATTTAAACACGTCGATCATGTTAACTTTTAATAAAAAGTGTGTCGACACGCCGTTCTCTTTATCAGAGAGTTGTGTAGCCTACATGTGTTTTCATGCAGGTCTCAGTACTGACACTTCGGGAGATTCATGCTACTCCGCTGCGAGTGAACATTAATCGTCATGTCATGCCAATATTGAGAGTTCGGCTGGGAACATAGCATAGGAAATACCAGGCAAGTCAATGCATTAGTGAATAATGCCGGTGGGGAATAAAATTAACAGAATATTTGGGATCATTGCTGTATGCACCATTATGAGTGAATTTATATATATATGTCCAAATATATTGAATTGCTCAATACATCCGTGAGCGAAGAGGTTTTTGCACTCATCACTTTCAAATGGCTTCTGTTCCTTTACAGGATGACAACGCATTAAAAACAGGGTTTCATAATTTTGACCTTGAACCGGAAACCACCATCAACAACAGTGTAGTGAAAATTCCCAATGGGAGTCCTGAATGCAGTCTTGTTGGCATCATGTTCGTATATCTTGATCTGGTTGTATCCGCTGTAACCATCCATGAATGAGAACATACCGTGACCGCTGGTTGCATCGATGAGCACATCAATGTTGGGTAAGGGAAAATCATCCTTTGGGCAACATTTGTTCAAGTTTCTGAAATCTACGCAGCATCTGATTTGACCATTCTTCTTCATAAAAGGAACAACATTCGCTAGCCACGTTAAATGTTGAACGGGTTTGATGAATCCTACTTCCAGTAGTTTCTGAACCTCGACTTTGATTTGCTCATCGACTTCGTGTCTGAACTGCCTTGGCGGTTGTTTGACATCTTTGGAGCCAGGAGTGATGGGCAGATGATGAGTGACTAATTTGTTGTCTAGACCAGGCATTTGTTCGTATGTCAAAGCAAAGATATCTTGATACTCTTTTAGCAGACTTATCAGCTCCGTCCGTTCCTCTGGTGACAGTGCGGAACTAATTAAGATTGGCCTCGGATTATCCTCCGTCCCAATGTTGATTGTTTCAAGATCATCAGTAGTGGAATCAGTGTCATCTTGCAATTGTTGAATCTCTTCATCAGGTAATTGTTCCCTCTGACATGATTCTTCGGGGCGGGGAGACTTTTCATCGATCTCCCCTGTTAATTGCTAATATTTGCGCCGACAGTAAATGATCCTTTACTCCGCATCATGACTGGCTATGAAATTAGATCCCGGAGTTGAGGCTTGATCCTTGCGGAGCTTGATCGGTGTAGCAGGTGACTTGATCGGTTTAGCACCTGATGATGATGATGGTATGTCAGCAGCTTCTTCAATAGACTTCCAACCTGGGAGTGGAGTACTGTAGATCTTGCTTGGAGGTTCGGGGATATTTTTTTGAGATTCAAGGAATTCAGAATCATAGACTGGAGCATAAGGAGATGACGAAGCCGCAATGCGAACAATCTTATCGTTGAGTAGAGCCTTCATGCATTGATGGTACGTCGAGGGAACCACTTTGTTATCATGGAGCTACGGTCGTCCGAGTATCATGTGATAATCAGGTTCCTGTTCAATCACGTGAAATTTGTCCTTTGATTGAATAGGTCCTACTTTCAGGTCTATATATGCGTATCCATATGTATGGCTCTGACTTCCTTCAAAACCTATCATCAGGATGGGATGGCGGAAAATTTTATTCTGTGGGATCTTAGCCGCCTTGAGAGTCTTCATAGGAATAATGTTTGTAGAAGAACCTGTGTCAACAAGAGCTCTCCTGAATTCAGAGTCCTTGATAAGACCAGTTGAAAAAGTGGGGGTACAACAACCTCGCCTAATAATTCGCTTAGCAATCTGTATGGACTAATTCCAATATACTTTTAAGAGAATCAACTAGACAGTCAGACTCAATCTTAATAAAAAGTATATCAAAGAGTTATATCTCAATTTCTCGATTCAATCCTTACTCAAGCAAATAGAAATCTGTGAGTCTAATTGAATACAAGAGAAATTAACTTGAACGGTACCAAAGACCAATGTTCAAGTATCAATCAATTTCAATCAATAACCAAAGGTTGGATTTCCCAATTGATTGATTCAACGCACAACCTGTGATATTTCAGTTATATAACAAAATATAATGCGGAAAAGAAATAACACAGACACCAGAAGTTTTGTTAACGAGGAAACCGCAAATGCAGAAAAACCCCGGGACCTATTCCAGATTGAACACACACTGTATTAAGCCGCTACAGACACAAGCCTACCACAAACTAACTTTGGTCTAAACTGTAGTTGAACCACCCCAATCAATCTCACACTGATCCAAGGTACAGTTGCGCTCTCTGATCCCAGCAGGATACTACGCACTTGATTCCCTTAGCTGATCTCACCCACAACTAAGAGTTGATACGACCCAAAGTCGAAGACTTTAATAAACAAATCTGTCTCTGTTGATGGTGGTTTCTAGTTCAGGGAAAAATTGCAAAACCCTGTATTTAATGCGCCGCCATTCTGCAAAGAGACTGAGTCATTCAAAAAGTAATGAGTCTCCAGACCTCTTTACTTACATATGTATTGAGCAATTCAACATATTTATGAAATTTATCCAGAATGGTGCATGAAGCAATAATCCTAGATATTCTGTAAATTTTAACCTACTGCATTATTCACTAATGCATGGCTCGCCTAGTATTTTCCTATGCTATGTTCCCAGCCAAACTCTCAATATTGGCATGACATGATGATTAATGTTCACTCGCAGCGGAGTAGCATGAATCTCCCGAAGTGTCAGTATTGAGACCTGCATGAAAATACTCACGTAGGCTACACCACTCTCTGATGAGGAGATTTTCGTGTCAATGCGCTTTTTAATTAAAAGCTGGCATGATCGAAACGTTTAAATTTCTTAAGAAAACCTAGACTGTCCATGTCAGTCTTAAGAAAGAAATCACGGCCACACGACTTGGCCAGTCGATTCAACAAGCTTAGCCTCTTCCCAATCGAACTAGGCGATCTCCATGACGACCGCCGGCGGGCCCACTACCATCCCAGCCGATCGGATTCACTCTAGTTCACCTGAAGCGCCCTCAAATGTTAGGCAGGACATAGGTGATCGCGTTGTTGAAAAAGATCTCAAACGAGCTAAGACCGACCATAACAGTCTCAAATTCATCACATCCGTCCAACATAGATAGCCTAGTTGGACGGTCTAGATCTTCCCTCGAATGATCAAAAGGGTACTGGCATGTTCACCGGCGACCCAACTACATCCTTGGTCAATTGGCTTGTCCACGAAAAACCAGGAGCGCATTGAATCGCTTGCCCAAAGTAGGGTGAACTTGCTGTTTTGAAAACCCTAGTTTGCGTTACGGCGACGCACTACTGTCAATCGATCACAATATCCATCTTCGCCAGCCACATTGAGTGGCTTAGATCCAATTTCAGGCGGCCCAGGAGACGTCAGCATGCTCACCGACAGCTTTCCTTTTCACCTGACGGATCGGCATGTTCAAACCAATGTCCAGTGCCTTAAATCGATCGACCAAAATAGGGTTGGCCGCACGGCTTCTAAAAACCCTAAATTGCATCAACGACAGTATGCAACTGCCGCAAGTCATCTCGTCCATCCAACTTCGCTAGCTTAATTGGATGGTTTAGATTTATTTTCAGGAGGCCAACAGGGTAATGATAGACGCATTTATGTGTCTGTTTTCATATCTATTGTGTATATTGTTAGTACCCATTTTTGTACTTATTATGGTGTTTTATGTGTTTGTAGGTATTTTTGGGAAATAAACATTTTTGGAAAAATTGGCTCGAAAAATTATGCGGAGCACCCCTGGAGGATATTTGTTATTCGGACTCTAAGTTTGGATAAGGGGCACCTCAGTTGGGCACCTGCTATTCGCACCCCCGGCTTGGTTAGGGGGACAGCCTTCTTCTTCACGGTTTTAAAAAATTTGGCGGGAAAATGCAGGTTCAAATTTTGTTCACCTGCGGAGTTTTCTGTTTTGAATTTGGAGGAGCTGTGGCGATATTCAATCACTCCAATCGACTTATTCCATCCTGTTACACTCACACAGGACTGGTAAGTCCCTCATATTCGAAGAAATTGGGCTATAATCATGGTGGGACGAATACAGGGAAGTTCGTGTATGCAGAGAGAGATTCTCGGGATTTCTGGCTATTCTTGGAGCAATGAACGAGTCTACAACGTTGTCTACTCATTCTGGAACGTGTTTCAGTCAATTTGGAGTGTGTCAGTTGAACATTTTAGCGAGTAGAGATATGATTCCGTATCTTGCATGGGAGTAAAAGAAAATATGTTTGATTGATTTCCGAGATTATGATTTATTCTCGGTCCAAATGGGTATATATACGCTTCTGGGGATGCTGAGAAGAGGTAGGGAGAATTGGGAGCAGTTTGGAGCAGTAGAGAGCCGGAAAATCAAAGTTACAGGAAGGATATTTTTTTATGCTGGTGAAGAACGTACGAAGAACATAAGACACTCAAAGACAGTCGTTCTTCAACAGTGCTAGTGACGGTTATTCCTTATCGTTTCTTGTAACAATTGATTTTGTAACAAATATAAGTGTTACAAACCCGGTTTTTAATAATTTTTCTCCCATTTCATCATTTGTGAACCATTTTTGAGCATTAATAAAGATGAATTTTGAGCATGTTTCCATGATGATGATGAGCTAATTATCGCGTAATCAAGGCACGGAGGAAGCTATTGATGCATGAATAATTGATAATTATTTTACTTTTCTCTAATTTGTATTTTATAATTCACTCAAATCACTGCTTTGCAGAATTTTAATTGTTTGCATAATTTTCTTAATTAGTTGTGATTCAATTAGATAGGTTATACTTTGTTTAGATAATCTATGCTTAAGGAATACAATTAATGTTTGAGAATATGCCTGATTATTTGTGAATTAAGAAATAAGAGATTTTAAAGATAATTAGAGTTTTGGAATTTTTACCATCATTCATTCATGTGTAATAGTGGAATCTAGTGTCTTGGTTATTTTCAATCTTGAAAATAAATTTGGATTTAAATTTTCTCTATTTTTAGTTTAAATAAGTCTAAAATCAATTGCTTTCACAAGTCTCAACGAACCTTTTACTACCACTATCTAAAATTTGATTAGGTAACGCTGTGATCACCGGCCATCCCTCCTCCATAGGGAGCGATCGACCAAGTGGTATCTCACCCATAGGGTTCTCAAGCGATCTCCCAAAGGTGGCCGGTCATGCTACTTTTTAAGACGATAATTTCGCGACTAATTTGAAAGAGCTCTAAAACAACGATGTTTCCCGCACATCGATTATTTTCAGCCGCTTGTTTAAAAGCGATGCTTTATATGCATCGATTATAAGCGATGTTTTATAAATATTGATTTCACAAATAATTTTATTATTTGACCTAAAAGCACTATGTGCTGCTTTTAGCGGCGAATCTCACGACTTGACCCATTTACTCAAGACATCAAACATGTCACAAACTAGGGGATGCTCACTGGGGTATTGGTCTGTCGGTTTACAGCGTGCGGCGTGGAACACGCCTATTACGAGAAAGTGTCAGGAAAGGACGGACGGTTAACAGCAATGAGAGTAGTGGGTGAAAGTGTGACCAGTTTTTCCTCATAATGGAAACATGGTGATCACCACTTTTTTACACAACTCCACTACTTAACTGCATCCACTTCCTACGAGATCAGGGGTGCGCTCAATGACTTGTATAAATAGGATTTCAACCTATTTTAACACAGAACACAAGTGTTATCAACACAAGTATCCGGAAACCATATTCTGATACAAGTCATAAAACAGCCACACCTTAATAATTCAACACTCTGATCTCAAACACCTTCTTCGCTTCCCTCCCTAAGATCAACCCTTCTCCTTCACTTTGTGACCGAATTGAATCTGGAACAACCATTTCTTGGTTTAGGCCACAGTCTTACAGATTGATCTCTCGAATCTAAAAGTACTCCCGTGCAATGCATTTATTTAGGGTTTGAATTCGTTTCTCATCAACACACCCAAATTTACCAAAACAGCAGAATCAGTTTTTACCCCAAAATAACTGGCGACCACAGTGGGAGGTTAATCTCTCGGTTGCAATTTCAAGCTTTCGCAAAGATGGTTGGTCTTAGGGCTAATTCAACTATGTCAAATCCTAACCAGAATCCCTCAAATGTTAATGTTCCTCACGTTCCTTCGAGCAATTCTGGTTACAATGAAGTTTCATATTTTACCTCCCCTTTTGTTTCTATTGATTCAATTGTTGGAGAAATCCCAACTCTGGCTGAACTAGCGTGGCGACAAGAAATTTTGTCAAGAAATGTGGACCGGCTAAAGGGAGCAATTGACAACCTATTCACCTGCCTGATACACGTGACAAGAATTTTGGGAGCAGAAGTGGTGGAACGTCCAAATCTCTCGACGGACGATCGTCCTCAAGTCAACAGTTTCACTACCAATCAGAAGCCGGTGGACCAGGAAGCAGCTTCTCTAGTAGAAAGTCTATGCGAACTTCTACACCTCTCGAAGAATCAATGAACAGAGACATTCGCTGCAATTAACCCGATAACCCTAGATACGCGTTTGGCTCCTTCGCATCCAGAAATCTCCAAAACACTAGAGAGCCCTGCATGTTACTGCACGCATCAAGGATTCAGAATTCAAAAGGGCTCTCATCGAAACAGGAGCGTCCTCGAATGTTATTACTCTTAAAACTCTCAGGACATCCAAGGTTCGACCAAACAAAGTTGTGCGGCAACCTACCATGATGACAGATTTCGAAGGAAACCAAACCAGCACGTACGGGTATATCAATCTGAATCTATCAGTAGGACCTATCCAGTCGAAAGTGAAATTCGAAGTAATATAGAGGGAGTCGGACTACCACATGATACTGGGAAGACCATGGCTTCATGATAATAAGATCATCCCCTCAACGTATCACCAATGCCTGAAAACTATGCTAAATGAAGAAGTTATTCGCATTCCTGCGTCATTGTCTCCTTATGCACCAATTTGTGGCGTGGAATTGTTTGAGCAAAAGGAAAATACACGAGATTCATTAAACAAGGTTTACTGCACCCCACTCCCCATGTGGGCGTCGATCGAGGAGGAAGACTGGCTTGTATCGCTGAACAGAGGGACCAGATCTCGCGGCGCGCCTCTGCTGACAGGACACGCTAATCCTTCTTCATCAATTAAAAGCTTAGCACGTCCTCATACCAAGAGGGAACGGACTTTTGTGGCGAGTCATGACCAGAAAGGGAAAAATGTATACCGGCACCGCTGTTAGGAATTAACAGGGGAGATTGTTGCCCAGTCTCTCCGCCCAATTGAATGCAACAATAACGACAAGCTGTAAGAAGAAGTACCAGATGCTCCATGGAAGTTGCAGGATAGCACCGACTCCACAACCGATGAACTCGAAATCATCAATATCGGGAATGAAGACTCTCCAAGGCCTATCTCCATCAGTTCGGCTCTATATGCAGACGAACGCACAAAACTTGTGAACCTTCTTAAGGAGTATCAAGAAATATTCGCATGGACGTATGAGGAAATGCCCGGCCTGGATGAAAAACTAGTCACTCATCATTTACATATAATATCTGGATCCAAGCCAGTCAAGCAATCTCCAAGGAAGTTCAGACACGATGTGGATGAACAAATCAAGACTGAAATTCAGAAGCTACTAGCCGTTGGCTTCATCAATCCCATTCACCATCCTACCTAGTTAGCCAACGTGGTTCCCGTAAAGAAGAAAAGCGGTCAAATTAGGTGTAGCGTTGATTTCAAATATCTGAACAAATGCTGCCCTAAGGATGATTTTCCCCTTCCCAATATCGACATGCTGCTAGACGCTACCAACGGACATGGCATGTTCTCCTTCATGGATGGGTACATCGGCTAAAACCAGATAAAAATGTATGAGCATGACGTAAGTAAGACAGCTTTTCGAACCCCACTCGGAAACTTTTATTATACTGTGATGCCTTTTTGTTTGAAAAATGCTAGTACTACCTACCAACGCACCATGACTGCGATTTTCCATGACATGATGCACAAACAAGTTAAAGATTATGTAGATGACATAGTAGTCAAATCAAAAACTTGAGCGGCCCACACAGAAGTTTTGCGACAAGTGTTCGAAAGGTGCCGTGAATACAAACTGAAGATGACCCTTTGAAATGTGCTTTTGGGGTCTGTTCTGGCAAATTTCTGGGATTTCAAGTAACTACTGAAGGAATCAAGGTAGATCCGTCCAAGACTCAAGCCATCCTCACAATGCCTTCTCCGCAAACTATGAAAGAACTCCATAGCTTCATGGGCAAGGTAAACTACATTCGGCGTTTTATACCTGGATTAGCCCAGCTTATCGCTTCATTCACCCCCTTGCTGAAAAAGGGAGCAAGCTTTATTTGGGCCACGCAACAACAAGAAGTCTTTCGGAAGATTCAACAAATAATGTCATCACCGACCATTATGAAATCTCACATACAAGGGAGACCATTGTGCCTCTACACTGCTTCCAGCGATGCTGCTGTTGGTGCCCTCCTTGCTCAAGAAGATGATGAAGGGATTGAACACCCTATATACTACTTCAGTCGTACTTTAAGAGATGCTGAACTCAGGTATCCTAAGGCAGAAAAGGCGTGTCTATCCCTAATTCACGCTATTTAGAAATTCAGACACTATTTGTTGTCAAACAAAGTAGTGCTAATAGCTAAAGTTGATCCCGTCAAGTTCTTGCTCTCAAAACCGGCCTTCATTGGCAGGCCGACCAAATGGTTACTCCAAATGTCGGAGCTCGGTATAACATGCACTCCTCCGCGGGCTATTAAAGGACAAGCAGTAACAGATCTACTAGCGGCATTCCCGGGAGAAGGTACTACTGTACTGCATGAAGATCTCCCCGGGGAGTTTCCAGAAATCTCTTTTGTCAAAAAGGAAGCATGCTTATTGTATTTCGATGGATCTCCTACTCCTAGAAGTAATACCGGAGGAGCAGGTGTAGTTCTAGTGTCTCCAACTGGTGAAGTCTTTTCGCATTCTTTCAAGCTGGACTTTCAGTGCACCAACAATTCAGCAGAATATGAAGCTTTCCTCATAGGATTATTGCTAGCCAAATAAGCAGGAGCCACACACCTGGAAGTAAGAGGCGACTCTAAACTAATGGTCAACCAGATGAATGGAGTATACTTTCTCAAAGAGGTAACACTGGCCCCCTATAGATCCGAGGCGCAAAAGCTATTGAACTACTTTGCTGATGCAACTATAACCCATATCGGTCACAATAACAACAAACACGCCGATTGCCTAGCTATATTAACCTCAAAAATACAACTTGAAGGTCTGGAAGAGACTTTGACAGTGAAGAGGCGGACCGTGGTGTCAACGTGGCTTTTACAGTCCAAAGATACTGAAGCTAGCGATTGGAGAACTCCGATTATTCAAGAGATTAATAGTTCTCTTTCCCAGGGAAAGGTTAGTCTCAAAACCTTACAAAACTTCTTCATGCTTCACGGAGTGTTATACCATCGAAACCCAGATAGATCCCTGTCAAGATGACTCGGAGACGAAGAAGCACAGCTACAACTTAATCGTATTCACGGCGAGATCTGTGGACAAACACTAGTGGTGACTCTTTACCGACGTCTTCAACGCCTTGCCTACTACTGGTCGAATATGGAGACCCAATCTCGATCACTCCAAGGTTCTTGCTCCAGTTGTCAAGCTCCACCGCATCAATTGGAGGTCTTTAACGTTGGCTATGCTTGGGACTGGCGAGAACCATACATCAACAATCTTCGTGACGGTGTGCTGCCTACCAACAAGAAGGATGCATCCAAGATGAAACAAAAAGCCAAAAGATTCGTATTTCATGAAGGAATCCTATACCGCAAAAGTTTTGGAGGCAATTTGCTATGATGTATGGCAAAATCTAAAATCTCGACTATGTTAAAAGAGACGCATGAAGGCGAACACCAAGGAAAGAAGAAGTTGTTCCTCCAAGTACATGAAAAGTATTACTGGCCAACTATGGAGGATGATGCAGCGGCATTCGTTCAGAAATACCATGAATGTCATACCCATGGAAATGTCATCCACGTGCCTTGTACCCCGCTTCATTCAATAAGTAGTCCATGGCCTTTCTACAGATGGAGACTTGATATTGTTGGGAAAATCAATCCACCATCATCAAAACAGCATGAGTATATCATAACCGCGACGGAATACTTTACCAAATGGGTTGAAGCCATTCCTCTTCGGGGAACCACTGGAGTGACAATTGCAGCATTTATTAAGGAATACATCATTTGTCGGTTTGGTGTTCCTAAACACATCATTACCGACAACGGTACTCCCTTTGCTAACAAGCAAGTAAAAGAATTGCTCGAGGAATACGGAATAAGCAAGTCTTCTCTACTCCTTATTACCCTCAAGGGAATGGGAAAACCGAAAGCACCAACAAAACTCTGATTCGAATTCTCAGTCGAACAGTGCACGACAACCCCAGAACGTGGCACGAACAACTACCAATGTCGTTGTGGGCATATCGGGCGGCGCCTAGGAGATCTACTGGGGTTTCTCCTTATTCGCTTGTCTATGGCGCAAACATAATTCTCCCAGCATATATTAAAATCCCATCAGCTAGGATTGCAGCAGCAAGTGGAGTCCAATGGAATGAGACCGAAGCATCGAGTTCCAGAATTGCGGAGTTAGATACTCTGAACTCCAGGAGAGTTAAAGCGGAAGAACACGCTCAAGCATACATAAATAGGATCTCCAGAGCATACGATAAAGCTGTAAAACCACAAGTTTTTAAAATGGGAGATCTGGTGTTAAAGACTGCTAAGCACATTCAGCAAGACATGTCCGCACCAAAGTTTTCTCCAAAATGGGAAGGTCCCTACGTAATCACCAAGGCTTATAACAGTGACTACTACAAGATTTTCAAAGAAGATTGAGGTAAATTGGAAGAAGTCATCAATGGAAAGTGGCTCAAGGAATATTACGCCTGACCATTATTCCACCCCTCACTGTCTTATGACACGGCAATCATGCATTTTCCGTTCTTCATTAGTTAAAGCCTATTAATGTAAACTCCGTTCGTTTACCAAAACCCAATGCAATTCATTTTCCAAAAACAATGTTCAAGACCTAAAGTAAAAGGAGAATGATCAAACGTTCTCATGCCTACTTATTCAAAACACTAAAACATAAGTATGGCTCAGAAAAGGACATCCAACAAGTTGTAGTTCCTTGAAAGCATCTTTTTCAGCCTGTCCTGATACTTTTTAGTCCTACTCTTCAAGTTTTGGATTGCCTGTTCCACCTTATCATATTCCGCAGCCAAGGCCTTTTCCTCTTCCAAGATAGCTTTCGCAGCAGGAACGACATTAGCGATGATACCAGCTCGATCAACTTTGATAATATCAATGCGCTGCCGCAACTAGCTCACGTTGAACTCCATGGATTCACAGGTAGATACCATGTTCTCCCATTTTTCAACAGTTGATTCAGCAACATCACGGATGGATGTACTTTCCATCTCCGCAACCATGGGTAGAAGACAGTTCACCGTAGTGACCAAAGCTGATAAACAATGTCGCACTATATTCCTGGTAGCGATGTGGCCGTACTTCTTCCATATTTTCTTGTACAAGGGAACAAACTCCTTCTGTACCAGGAATTCACCAACAGTCCGGTAATTAGAAGAGAAACACTTCATGTGAATATCAAATAGAAAACTTGCATTGGGGTACTCGTAGGAGAAGATACCCAAGTCAGCGTCTTCCAGGTCTGCACCAGTAGGCGTGTTTGAACTTAAAGGAAGAGGAGTGGTCAGATCATCATCGTCAACCACTGTTACACATTTTCCAACCGGGTACCTTTACAAAAATTTATTATTATTACTTACGGGCCATGGCAAACGAATACCTATTCACCAGTGAAAAAGTATACCGGTATGATCTTCTTGACTTAGAGGATCCGGAAAGGGAAATTTGTCACGAGGCTTAGGGATTCGTCCACTCTAAATAAAAAAACGATGATTAGATGTCAAAAGAAAATGAAGAATTAGCACTTCAAAAACAGAGATATTTAAAGTCATACTCTGGATACAAGCCGCCTGCATTTGGTAGAAAGATCGGATCGAGACGAAGAAGATGACCTACTTCTGTCTGACATAATGAAAAGGATAGGGGCTCAGCAAGAGAGTTTTATTCCAAATCGAGAAGGATGATCTAATTTCACCTGCATATGTATATACGCTGCAGAAACCCTAAGAAGAGGCAAGCACTAAACAATCTCAATAGGACTTATCCGATAGATAAGGATTCAACGCCAACCAAGTCGTGCTTCTTGTTGAAACCCTAGTTAAAGCCGGGAGAAGACCGTTAGACTCAAAATCCTAACAAGAACATGCTCGCTAGTGTGGCTGGACCGTAATCAACATACCTGATAGGTACAATCGTGGTCTGGCGTCCTGAGTTACTGTTTTGAGACAGCTGCTACTTCCCTGGTAACGTTTATTCACTTTGACTTGATCATTTATTTCTTGACTGTCACCATCTAGTGCTTACCCCGCAACAATTTCACTGTTACGTGCTAAGCAGGGGACTTAATGTTGATGGTGGTTTTTAGTTCAGGGCTAAAATTATAAAACCCTGTATTTAATGCGCCGTCATTCTGCAAAGAGACTGAGCCATTCAAAAAGTAATGAGTGTCAAGACCCCTTTACTTATATATGTATTGAGCAATTCAACATATTTATGAAATTTATCCAGAATGGTGCATGAAGCAACAATCCCAGATATTCTGTAAATTTTAACCTACTGCATTATTCACTAATGCATGGCCCGCCTAGTATTTTCCTATGCTATGTTCCCAGCCGAACTCTCAATATTGCCATGACATGACGATTAATGTTCACTCGCAGCGAAGTAGCATGAATCTCCCGAAGTGTCAGTATTGAGACCTGCATGAAAACACTCACGTAGGCTACACCACTCTCTAAAAAGGAGATTTTCGTGTAAATGCGCTTTTTAATTAAACGTTGGCATGATCGAAACGTTTAAATTTCTTAAGAAAACCTAGACTGTCCATGTCAGTCTTAAGAAAGAAATCACGGCCACACGACTTGGCCAGTCGATTCAACAAGCTTAGCCTATTCCCAATCGAACTAGGCGATCTCCATGACGACCACCGGCGGGCCCACTACCATCCCAGCCGATCGGATTCACTCTAGTTCACCCGCAGCGCCCTCAAATGTTAGCCAGAACATGGGTAATCACGTTGTTGAAAAAGAGCTCAAACGATTCAAGACCGACCATAACAATCTCAAATTCATCATATCCGTCCAACTTAGTTAGCCTAGTTGGACGATCTAGATCTTCCCTCGAATGATCGAAAGGGTACTGGTGTGTTCACCAGCGACCCAACTACATCCTTGGTCAATCGAATTGTCCGCGGCAAACCAGGAGCGCATTGAATCGCTTGCCCAAAGTAGGGTGAACACGCTGTTTTCTAAACCTTAGTTTGCGTTATGGTGACACACTACTGTCGCAAATTGATCACAACCATCCATCTTCGCCAGCCACATTGAGTGGCTTAGATCGAATTTCAGGTGGCTCAGGAGACGTCAGCATGCTCACCGGCAGCTTTCCTTTGCACCTGACCGATCGGCATGTTCAAACCAATGTCCAGTGCCTTGAATCGATCGACCAAAATAGGGTTGTCAGCACGGCTTCTAAAAACCCTTAATTGCATCAACGACAGTATGCAACTGCCGCAAGTCATCTGATAAGCACGTAAGTGTGACGCATTTTCACCCATAGCTACATTATCTAGGACTCATTTTATTTCTAATAAAGTTGTTTT
Source organism: Papaver atlanticum (assembly GCA_023531105.1). Classification (NCBI taxonomy): domain Eukaryota; kingdom Viridiplantae; phylum Streptophyta; class Magnoliopsida; order Ranunculales; family Papaveraceae; genus Papaver; species Papaver atlanticum. The sequence goes on along the minus strand of JAJJMB010002292.1, from coordinate 2,114,056 downwards.
AAGTCTTTTCTAGGGAATAAGCTCTTGTGGCAAAATTGGCTCGAAAAGTGGTGTTTTACACCCCAGGATAGAGTACTAAAGGCACCCCAGAAATGCACCGGAAGCACCCAAAAATGTGTCGGAGGAACCCCGGAAAAATTACTATCTACGCCCAAAAATTACTATTTGCACCCCATAAGACAAGTGCTAAAGGGACACCCGTGCAGGATTAGGGGGAGTACATCTTCTTCTCAAATTCAAAAAAATAAATTTTGGCGGGAAAACCATTTCTTCTCTGGCAGAATTTCGATCGGATGTTTGGACGTGATTTAGTGAGATTCAATCCCTGAAACTTAGTGGGTAGACGTGATATGACTATAGAAAGATGGTATGGGTGTTCGTTTGGATCAGAATTGGCTAGAATTCAAGTGTGGAGAAAAACAGGCGTGATATTCCCGTAAGATATTTTCGGATTTTTTGGTAATTTTGGGAAGTTTTCTTGTGGCTTCTGCATGCCTAACTTATTCTGGGACGTGAAGGAATGTTTTTGGTGTGTGCAACACGATATTAGACGCGTAATTAATCTAAAAATGGAAATTATTCTTTTCCATGCATGGGAGTAAATGAGAATTATTTTGTGTAATTGACGCGTGATTTTTGGGCTTTTGGTGTATAAATAGAGTCACAAGGTTCCATAGAAAGGGTGTGGAGAGTTTGGGGAGCTGAGGAGAGCTCAGGAGCGAGAAATCACGAGTTGCAGAAACTCGGGTTCTGCTGCTGCTGATGATGATGAACATCAAGAACACGAAGAACAACACCTGCTGAAGACAGTCGCTGAAAACTGTCGAATATTTACGGCAGTGGGTAGCACATTTCCAGCGACTTCGGAATAATGACTACAGCACTTTTATTATATCGTTCATTTTGTGACGCTTTTCATGCGTCACAAAATCCTGTTTTTCACTATTTTCTCCATTTTCACCATTGTAAACACTTTTTGAGCAAATAAAAAATATTTTGAGAGTGTCTATAATATGAGAAGCTAAACCCCAACACTTGGACGACGGAGGAGGCCGAACTTCATACATGGGTAAATTTATTTTATTCTTTTTTATGACTTTTGCACTAATATTAATTGAAATATGATTTTGATTAATTAGTTATTATTTTATTAGATGGGTCATGCTTGCTTAGATGTTTGATGTCCCATGCTTACGATTTATAACTAATGTTTTAGAATCTACCTTGGCAAGAATAAGAGTCCATGTTTACATTTCTTGAGCTAAAATTGTTGAGAATAAATAATTGAACCTTATGTTATGAAGATTGGACGAATCCTTAGTTCCAGTACCTCTTGCACCATTTGTAATATTATTGTATATTTTTATTAAACTTAAAAACTCGAATCTTCACAAGTCTTAGAGTTCGAATCCTATTTACCACTACTACAACAAAGTTGAAAACACATCATCATCTCGTCCATCCAACTTCGCTAGCTTAATTGGATGGTTTAGATTTATTTTCAGGAGGCCAACAGGGTAACACTGTGATCACCGGCCATCCCTCCTCCACAGGGAGCGATCGACCAAGTAGTAGCTCACCCATAAGGTTCTCAAATGATCGCCCAAAGGTGGCCGGTCATGCTACTTTTTAAGACAATCAATTCGCGACTAATTTGAACGAGCTCTAAAAAAACGATGCTTCCTGCATATCGATTATTTTCAGCTGCTTGTTTAAAAGCGATGCTTTATATACATTGATTATAAGCGATGTTTTATAAATATTGATTTCACAAATAAATTTATTATTTGACCTAAAAGCACTATGTGCTGATTTTAGCGGCGAGTCTCACGACTTGGCCCATTTACTCGAGATATCAAACATGTCACAAAATGGGGGATGCTCACTGGGGAATTGGTATGGCGGTTTACAGCGTGCGGCGTGCAACGCACCCATTACGAGAAAGTGTCTGGAAAGGACGGACGGTTAACATCAATAAGAGTAGTGGGTGAAAGTGTGACCAGTTTTCCCTCGTAATGGAAACGTGGTGATCACAACTTTTTTACACAACCCCACTTTTCCACTACTAAACTGCATCCACTTCCTACGAGATCAGGGGTGCGCTCAATGACTTGTATAAATAGGATTTCAACCTATTTCAACATAGAACACAAGTGTTATCAACATAAGTATCCATAAACCATATTCTGATACAAGTCATAAAACAGCCACACCTTCATAATTAAACATTCTGATCTGAAACACCTTCTTCGCCTCCCTCCTTAAGATCAACCCTTCTCCTTCACTTTGTGACCAAATTGAATCTGGAACGACCATTTCTTGGTTTAGGCTAGAGTCTTACAGATTGATCTCTCGAATCTAAAAGTACTCCCATGCAGTGCATTTGTTTAGGGTTTGAATTCGTTTCTCATCAACACACCCAAATTTACCAAAACAGCAGAATCAGTTTTTACGCCAAAACAGTCTCACAAAGAAAAGTCTACAAGAATAGATAAATCTGTCTCCCACAGAAATAACTACAAGTTTTGTTCCGTCTTTTGATAAATAAAGGTGAACAGGAACCAATCGATAACCGTACTTATATTCCCGGAGAGTATCCTAGAATTATCAATCACCTCACAATAATCTTAATCGACTAGCGAAACAAGATATTGTCGAATCACAAACGATGAGACGAAGATGTTTGTGATTATTTTTCTATCTTGCCTATCAAAGAAATTAATCTCGAGCCAATTTTACAATTGTACTCAATACGATAGAAATAGCAAGATCAGATCACACAACTACAGAGAAAATAGTTGGGTATGGCTTCACAATCCCAATGAAGTCTTCAAGTCGTTAACCTACAGGGTCTTGATAGAAACCTAAGGTTAAAGTAGAATCGATTCTAGCTTATACAACTAGTATCACACAAGAGGTGTGGGGATTACCTTTCCCAGTTGCTAGAGTTCTCCTTTATATAGTTTCCAAATTAGGGTTTGCAATCTAAGTTACCTTGGTAACAAAGCATTCAATATTCACCGTTAAATGAAAACTTGATTAGATTCAAGCTAATATCTTTCAACCGTTAGATCGAACTTAGCTTGTTATACACAAATGAAATATACGTCATTTAGGTTTGAGTAACCGTACCTAAACGTGTACAAGTCGTTGGTTCAACAGTAGTTAACTAAATGGTTAGCCATATGAGCACTTTCATATCAACCTTATTCATCTTCACCATAACCAGTACAAATGACTCAAAAGAACTAGTTCAAGAGTTGTTCAATTGCTTAGATCTTATAGAAGTATACAAGACAGAATCGAAGCAAAATCGGTTTTGATTCACTCGAATCGATTCATGAAATTTATAGCCACGGTTTGCAAATATGCATTCCTTACTTTATATAAATTTAAGTTCACGAATAAACCAATTTTAGAAAGTAACACACTTAAGTATGCGTACGGGTATGCGTACTTAAGTAACATGATTTGAGTTTGTTTTGGTTTCCAAACTCAGAAGAAATTCACGGACGTGAACTTTCCGCCAAGTATGCGTACGGGTACGCATACTTAGGTAACCGGATTGAGTTAGTTTTGATTTCCAAACTCAGCAGAAATTCACAGACGTGAACTTCCGCCAGTATGCGTACGGGTACGCATACTTACCCAGTCTCCATCAACCATTTAGTACATACACAAGTATGCACACATTTGGTTCCCGGTTTTGGACTTATACACTAATGCGCGAACACGTTATATGCTTATATCCAAAGATGGTTACATGTTCTAAACTCTTTATTTCAATCATTGAAACATTCTTAAAGGATGTTAAATAGAGGTTATTCACACACTATTTTTCATCAAAGCAATTTTCAAGATATTGAAATAATCAACATGACTTTCATCACTTGTAAAGATGAACTTGGACAAAGTGAAAGCTTACCAACACATATTTCGAGAAAAAGATAAGCGAGATAAACTCGGCTCGAAATAGCAAATGTGTATAATCGAAGTCTATATAGTAATACAAATTTTATCTCAAGATAGGAGATATAGTAGATAGACTTTTTGAGTGATAGATAAGTTCAAGTCTCCACATAAATTTTAGTCGATGAAGTTCCACCAGTTCCTTGAGTAGTTCTTTGTCTTTGTATGATGAACCTCGTGGAGTCTAGAGCTAAACTACACTTTTTATCCTAGTTCGATACTTAGCTATAAGTATACTAGAAATCAAGACTTATAGTTTTGGCAACTAAACTTGACAACAAGCTTAAGATAGCAATGCTTGCGAGTTCGATCGAGCAGTGCTCTAACAATCTCCCCCTTTGTCAATTTTAGTGACAAAACTATCAATACATATGGATTACAAAAAATAAACTTTGCAGCTTCTCTTCCATATGCATGATCTCCTTTGTTCTTCAACATTACTCGAAGTCTTCGTCACTTCCAAGTTCTCCAATGATTCCAAAGGTTGTAAGTTCAGCATCATCGTTGTTGAAAATTCGTAGCCATAACAATGAGAAAACAAAAGCTCTCGATCATTGTTACACAGTGTCATAGTATTATTACACAGCATCAAAGTTCAATTGTATCACAACTTTGACAACAATACTATGGTGATATGTATCACTCCCCTTAGTCAATACTCCATCTCACATGGAAACCACTCCCCCTTACATAATGATCCGAAAACCATATGTATTTGTAGTGTGAACTACACATTAATTCTCCCCCTTTTTGTCAATAAAATTGGCAAAGGTACGAAAACTAGTGAGATCCTAATGAAATTTCCATAGAGACATTTCATGAACAAAAGAAAGCACATATCAACTTTTTAGATGCAATCATATAGCCAAAACTAAATGCATTCATCAAGGAGTTTATAAAGATACAAGATAACCCCTACAATATTCCACAGCTGCACTCCCCACAAAGATTTGGCAATAAAGCACAAGTTCAAATAAGAACTCTCCCTCATATAATGTCATTCCCGAAAGAACAACAAGAGCGATCTTACTTTCAAGAGAAAAGAAGGATTTCTTTGGACAATAACAAATTATATAAGAATATGAATTTGTATCCAAAATACTCAAGTTAATTAACCACAAGAGAACCCATGATTAATTCAACCGGAATACTCAACTAAATTAACCACAAGAGAACCCATGATTAATCCAATTGGAGATGCTCAACATAAGAGAACTTACGGAGCCACACAGTATAGAGATATGGATTAGGGAAGATCAATACTGCGGAATAAACATAGATTCATTCTATCTTCCATGACTATTTGCATAATGACATACAATGGACTTAATCTTTGTAAACAAAAGCTCATCCTTTCTTCCATCAATATTTGCATAATGACATAAAAGGCTTAACTTTTTTTTTTGTCAAAAGTTCATTCATTCTTTTATCAATACTTGTTTATCGACATACGAAGGACTTAACTTTTGACAACGTATGGGACAATCATAGTTCACGGACGCAAACACACATATCCCATAACAAATTGCAATATATAAAACCATAAAGATTAATACTGCAAATATCATCTTCCAAACAAACTTTAGAATTTAAATAAATAAATCTAAAAACATTGAAGATGAATATCATTGGACATATCTATGTGTAATCACAATAATGGCTATTCCAAACTCTAGTTATTCTTCTTAAAAACACAAGAATAAAATTTTCATAAGAAGGTTTCTAGACATTGAGACCTCTGAAAAATTCTTTATCGTCCCCGAACTCCTTGTCGTCAACATCCATAAGAACATATTGTTCGTGAAAAAAGGAGTCAATTTCAACAAACCTTCTAGATTGAAGATGTCGAACCAGGGCCTTCTGAATCTCTAGAGTTCTCAAAACATAAGCCTTTATTTGCTGAATCTCCTTTCTTGTCTCCTTCAACTCTTTAAGAATATCAGAAAACTTCTGAGAATTTGAAGGAACAACCCTTGGATTCCTCACATTCCTTCTTTTTCTTTTCAAAGTTTGAGGTAACGGAAATCTCTCTTTTTCCTTCGTGATTGATGGCTTAATAATCATATTAACATCTTTTCCATCAGAAGACATGATGCTTGGAGTATCCATATGAGAGGAAATCATAACTTAAGTCTCAACAAGAAGTCTTAGGATAAAAAGAGTTTCAGGGAAGGAAAAAGGAATGTAGGGTTACGGAACCTTTATACACTTCAAAGGATTCACGTACGCACAACTCTTACCCTATAAAAGGAAAAATTATCAATTTTAACCCTCTTTTATTGATTAAACAGGAAAGTCCTTTCCAATTAGATATGAAAAGCGACATGAATTCCATACTTTACAACGCTCTTAGAGCAAAAACAAAAGAAAGACAAAAAACAACTAAAGATTTTTCTTTTCTTAAAGGCTGAGGTGTGCAAAATCTTGTCTCTTTTAATCAAGCACATGAAACAAGATGCACTAACCAACACAATTTAGGTTGTGCTGGGTTGAACAATAATATGTCCATCATATCCCTTTTGTTTGGAATTCATAGAACCCTGTTTCTCATAGTTTTTAGACCATAACTTTCTTTCCAATGGTCTTGTCTTATCCTTGGAAACTAACTTCTTTAACGAAGATAAAATCTTACATACCTCTGCGGTCTTTTGAATAAGTTTGAGCTTGTTTGCTAATCGGTTTGCTCTCATTGAAGTTTGTTGACATGTCTTAATTTGTGTTTGTACTTGTAACACTTTGATAGCTCATGACCCTTGAGTAAACAATATGAGCATGTCAACCTGGAATATGATTCAGGTATCCGAGATGTGCAAGCTGCTAGACACAAGGTAGAACCTGAAAAATTAAACAAAGAGTTTACAACGGAAAGGTCAATTTTTTCTTCCAGATCGGTTGAGTTTTCTTCTGAAAGAATATCAAGATTGATATATGTATTGCTACAATTATCAAAATCAATATTTTCACAAAGAAGTGCAACACTTAACTTTTCGTGTTCATTAGAATCATAGTTGTCAGACATTTCATCAAGAGTTGCAGCAAGACCTTTGTTTCCAGTGTATTTCTTTCGATTTGGACACTCATTTGAAAAATGACCAAAACCTTTACACTTAAAGCACTATGGCATATCCTCGTCAGCATCCTTGTTTTTAGGAGGAATGCGATTGTGAGGTTTAACTGACGATCTGGGTTTGTCTCTGGAGAACCGTTTACTTCTCTTTAATAGAAGATTTATAAACTGTCTTGTGATCAATGAGACTGACTTGTAAAGATCTTCATCTGATGAATCAGTCTCAGAAAGATCATATTCAGAGATGCAAACAATTTTACTTTTCTCAAGTAATTTAGTGTTCTTCTGTGCTTTAAAAGCAACATCCTTCCCATATTTGGATGTATGCTCATGATCGAAGATCTTTAACTTCCCAACAAGAGTGTTTATAGAGAGAGCATCAAGGTTATTTCCTTCCACGATGGCATGCTTCTTAGAATCGTATCTAGATGGCAGCGATCTGAGAATTTTCATCACAATGTCCTTTTTAGGAATAGTCTTACCAAATGTAAAGGATGCATTAACAATTTAAAACACTTTGTGATTAAATTCATCAAATGAATCTTCATATGCCATACGAAGGTTTTCCCAATCGAAATTTAGGTTTTGAAGCCTGACTTCCTTTTCACTGGTATTCCCTTCAAATACGGTTTCTAAGATATCCCAAGCATCTTTAGATCGAGTGCAGGTAGTCACATGGTGCTGAAGATCTGGGGTAATGACATGTATGATAGCATTCAAACCGTCGGAATTTTTCTTTGCAGCAAGTATCTCAGCAGCGTCAGATGCACCAATATCTTTCGGTACGGTTGCATCTCCTACTCCCACAACGGGAGCATCATAGCCATTAACTACATAAACCCATGATTGAAAATCACGTGCTTGAAGAAAGGCACGCATAGAAATTTTCCACCACAAGTAATTTGAGACATCGAAGACTGGTGGTACGTTTATAGAGATAGCTCTTCTGTCCATAGAGTCAGATCGCTATAAACACAGACTTATAAGGTCTTAAACGTGTTTTCTATCTCTGATACCAATTGAAAAAATGAGGGTACAACAACCTCACCCAATAATTCGCTTAGCAATCTGTATGGACTAACTCCAATATACTTTTAAGAGAATCAACTAGAAAGTCAGACTCAATCTTAATAAAAAGTATATCCAAGAGTTATATCTCAATTTCTCGATTCAATCCTTACTCAAGCAAATAGAAATCTGCGATTCTAATTGAATACAAGAGAAATTAACTTGAACGTACCAAAGACTAATGTTCAAGTATCAATCAATTTCAATCAACAACCAAAGGTCGGATTTCCAAATTGATTGATTCAACGCACAACCTGTGATATTTCAATTATATAAAAAAAATATAATGTGGAAAAGAAATAACACAGACACCAGAAGTTTTGTTAACGAGGAAACCGCAAATGCAGAAAACCCCCGGGACCTAGTCCAGATTGAACACACACTGTATTAAGCCGCTACAGACACTAGCCTTGACTGTAGTTGAACCCCAATCAATCTCATACTGATCAAAGGTATAGTTGTGTTCCTTACTTCTCTGATCCTAGCAGGATACTACGCACTTGATTCCCTTTGCTGATCTCACCCACAACTAAGAGTCGCTACGACCCAAAGTCGAAGACTTTAATAAACAAATCTGTCTCACATAGAAAAGTCTACAAGAATAGATAAATTTGTCTCCCACAGAAATACCTATAAGTTTTGTACTGTCTTTTGATAAATCAAGGTGAATAGGTACCAATCGATAACCCGGACTTATATTCCCGAAAAACATCTTAGAATTATCAATCACCTCACAATAATCCTAATCGACTAGCGAAACAAGATATTGTGGAATCACAAACAATGAGACGAAGATGTTTGTGATTACTTTTCTATCTTTCCTATCAGAGAAATTAATCTCAAGCCAATTTTACAATTATACTCAATACGATAGATACAGCAAGATCAGATCACGCAACTACAGAGAAAATAGTTGGGCCTGGCTTCACAATCCCAATGAAGTCTTCAAGTCGTTAACCTATAGGGTCTCGATAGAAACCTAAGGTTAAAGGAGAATCGACTCTAGCTTATACAACTAGTATCACACAGAAGGTGTGGGGATTACATTTTCCAGTTGTTAGAGTTCTCCTTTATATAGTCTCCAAATCAGGGTTTGCAATCTAAGTTACCTTGGTAACAAAGCATTCAATATTCACCGTTAGATGAAAACCTGATTAGATTCAATCTAATATCTTTCAACCGTTATATCGAACTTAGCTTGTTATACACAAATGAAATATACGTCATTTAGGTTTGAGTAACCGTACCTAAACGTGTACAAGTCGTTGGTTCAACAGTAGTTAACTAAATGGTTAGCCATATGAGCACTTTCATATCAACCTTATTCATCTTCACCATAACCAGTCCAAATGACTCAAATGAACTAGTTCAAGAGTTGTTCGATTGCTTAGATCTTATATAAGTATACAAGCCACAATCGAAGCAAAATCGGTTTTGGTTCACTTGAATCGATTCATGAACTTTATAGCCACGATTTGCAAATATGCATTCCTTAGTTTATATAAATTTAAGTTCACGAATAAACCAATTTTAGAAAGTAACACACTTAAGTATGCGTACTTAAGTAACCGGATTTGAGTTTGTTTTGGTTTCCAAACTCAGCAGAAATTCACGGACGTGAACTTTCCGCCAGTATGCGTATGGGTACGCATACTTAGGTAACCGTATTGAGTTGGTTTTTATTTCAAAACTCAGCAGAAATTCACGAACGTGAACTTCCGCCAGTATGCGTACGGGTACGCATACTTACCCAGTCTTCATCAACCATTTAGTACACACACACGTATGCATACATTTGGTTCCCGGTTTTGGATTTATACACTAATGCGCGAACACATTATATTCTTATATCCAAATATGGTTACATGTTCTAAACTCTTTATTTCAATCATTGAAACATTCTTAGAGGATGTTAAATAGAGGTTATTCACACGCTATTTTTCATCAAAGCAATTTTCAAGATATTGAAATAATCAACATGACTTTCATTACTTGTAAAGATGAACTTGGCCAAAGAGAAAGCTTACCAACACATATTTCGAGAAAAAGATAAGCGAGATAAACTCGGCTCGAAATAGCAAATGTGTATAATCAAAGTCTATATAGTAATACGACTTTTGTCTCAAGATAGGAGATAGAGTAGATGGACTTTTTGAGTGATAGATAAGTTCAAGTATCCACATACCTTTTAGTCGATGAAGTTCCACCAGTTCCTTGAGTAGTTCTTCGCCTTTGTATGATGAACATCGTGGAGTCTAGAGCTCAACTACACTTTCTATCCTAGTCCGAGACTTAGCTATAAGTAGACTAGAAATCAAGACTTATAGTTTTGGCAACTAAACTTGACAAAAAGCTTAAGATAGCAACGCTTGCGAGTTCGACCGAGCAGTGCTCTAACACCAGTCACGTACAAGGCTCGATTATGTCCTTCATCTGACATGCGGTCTTCTTCTCCGAAGGTGATATTGTTGATCGAATGTTCAGATACCATGAATATTTCTTCAACTGCTAGAGACGATGAAGTTAGTTGCACATCGGATGATATTTGGTTGAGTGCAACAAATATGTTCGTACGCTGATATCTGGAGAAGTGTAGGAGTTCACATAAATTTATAATCAAATGTGTAACTTCCTGGTCCACCGGCTTCTCATAAGTAGTGAAACTTTTGGCTTGAGGGCTGGCGTCAGTGGTGTCAAGAGACGAGCGTTCCACGACCTGAGCTCCTAAGATTCTTGTCAGATCCACCATGCAGTTGAATAAATTATCGATTGCTCCCTTCAATCGATTTATGTTTCTTTGCAAAATTTCCTGCCTTCGTGCTAGTTCAGCCAATGATAGAATTTCCCCATCAAATGCATCGATAGATTGGAAAGGAGTAGTAAAGTAGGGATGATGAATATTACAAGAGTCATTCGGATGAGCCAGAGGAGTGTCACCATTTGAAAGACTATGACTGGGGTCTTGAGTAATTGAGTTAGACCTAAGACCGACCATTTTGTGAGAATTTGAGATTGCAACCGAGAGATTAATCTCCAACTGTGGTCGCCAATCTGTAGATAGGGCAAAACGATTTACTTGTTTTTAAGGAATTGAGGAGACGACCGTGCGGAAGAGACTCCTCGAACTGAGCAAACTGCTTAACCTCACACAGATGCACTGCAAAAGGAGTACTTGAATTCGTGAGATCAATCTGTAAGACTCCGGCCTAAACCAAGACAATGGTCATTCCATAGTCAATTCGGTCACAAGAGAGGATGGGTCGATCTGTAGGAGGGAAGCTGGGAAATGTGTGAGATCAATGGTGATCAAGAATTATAGATGTGTTGTGTATTCTGCGTTAATAAGTTCTGATTGATTGAATTTTTGAGAATGATTTCTCAGATGATGTGAATTCTTGTGTGATGAGAATTCTTTGTTCATAGCGAGCATTCTTGTTCTCTCCCGTTGTCTTGTTCAAACATTGATTCAGAGACTTATTTATATTATAGAATCGTAAACACCTTGATCCCATGAAGTATGACAGTTGCTGGAGTCCAAGAGTGGGGAAGTGGGAAATCGTGTTAAAACCAGTTGCTCATCGTGCAAAGACTTGGTTGGTTATCCACCCACTACTTTGTTAACTCCTCTAACTGCTTGAACGACTTGCTCACATTCTCATCGTGGATGGACACATGTGTCGTAGACCGCCATACAAAAACCCTAGTTAATATCCCCCTATGTGATACGATTGATGTCTTGTGATTGTGGAGTCTGCAAGGCAGACGTGTATTTAGTTAGTCAGTTATTGACTTGATGAGACGATGAGTCTTTGTATTGCTGAGTCTAACATGATTTACGAATGTTCAATGACTCATGAATTGAATATGTCTGTTGAGACAGAGGTATAATTTTCGAATGGATGTTGATAGTTAAGGTGAGCAAATATTGCTCATTCGATGAATTGTTGAATATTGATAGTTGAACCAATATTTCTAGTCTGAGCAAATGTTGCTCGTTTGATAAATTATTGATAGCGGGACCGAATAAAATATTAATTTAAGATACTAGCAACTGGACCAAGTATAATCAATTAAAATGTTGATCATGGGATCAACGTAAAAATTATTAGTGTTTGAACCTGCTCGGAATTATGAGCCTTGGATTCGAAACCCTAATTTTGACCAATTGCTGATCAATTGATGATTTATTGAAAATCAGCAACGAAGTGAAGGAGGGACCGGTTATATGGGATGATGGTCCGACCATGTAGCACCCATATGCTCGAGTGAGCAAATACCAAAGTCTCTTAAAGACAAGTTGGTGAAAGGATGATTAAATGCTGATTTATCATTTATTAAAATAGTGCTCGTCTGAGCGTTAGGTAATAGAAACCTAATTATGAAGAAATGAGGGACTGACTAAGGGGTCATGAAACCGTCCCTGGTTGGTCATGGGACCAACTGATGATCGTTTGATGAAATTCCAAGTTGTTTGGAAGAGTTTAAACCTAATGTGAACAAATTAGGTCAAATGATGAAAATGTGGGACCAGCTTCCTGCAAGCCAAAAGGCCAACCTAGGTCGGTCAAGGTAATATGTCCATGTCACCATAGTGTCCGTGTCTCAGTCCTGAGAATTTTTATATTTTCTGATGCGCGTTTGAGCAACATTTGAGAAAATATGAAGAAATCGGGGTTTTACTCAAACTGGGGAACTTCATAAGATGAAGGAAATAATAATAATAAAATAAAAAATTACAAGGTGTGGTACCGGCCATGGCTAAGGCATGGTCGGCCGGTTAATGAGCCCGGTCCTGTGACACCTTTCCTAATTTTATATTATTTTCATGATGTGAAGGAAATATCATGAAATTAAGGAGTTTGTTGAAACGAAGGAGTTTCCATGAGATGAAGGAAACAATAATAATAATAATAATAAAATAAGGGGTCGCAAGGTGTGGGACCGGCCATGGCTAGGGCATGGTCGGCCGGCTAGTGACCCGGTCCCGTGACACCTTTCCTAATTTTATATTATTTCCTTGATGTGAAGGAAATACCATGAAACTGAGGAGTTTCATAAGATGAAGGAAATAATAATAATAATAATAAAATAATAAGGAATTACAAGGTGTGGGACCAGCCAAAAGCTAGGGCATGGCCGGCCGGCTAGTAAACCCGGTCCCGTGGCACCTTTCCTAATTTTATATTATTTCCTTGATATGAAGGAAACACCATGAAACTGAGGAGTTTCCTTAAAGCAAAGGAGTTTGTTCAAACGAAGGAATTTTCATGAGATCAAGGAAAATAATAAAATAAGATAAAATATGGGAGGAGGGCATGTTCTGCCGGCCGGTGGGCTTGGTCCCTTAGGCGCCTCAATTATTATTTTATTATTATTATTTTCTTTCCTATTTTGCATAGGTTCATTGTTCCTTCGTAATTTTTTGAATGCTCGTCCGTGCATTCAGGTGCTTATTAGTGCATTATTGCTAAGTACACTTGCACCATTTTGTCGGGGCTTATTCGATAGTGGCTCGGATGCCCGTCCGTTGAATATTTATTACTAACCCATGGAATTCTGCTGGGAAGAGCCATGAATTGAAGTAATGAAATATTATGAAGAACGTAGAATATTTTCTAGGGATTCAGTTAATGAATCTAATGACTAGAAATAATTAATTGATGGCTCTATACTAGCACGTTGTCTAGGAGCATTAATTATTCGAGAATTGAGGGATATGAGCTAATTGAAGCGTCATATTTATTACGTATAGTCAGGAATGTTGCATCCTGAAGACGTTACCACTCTATACTAGCAGGCAAGCTGTCTAGGAGCCGTCCAATCATTAAGATTCAATACACATGTCTTTTATATAGTCAGGGAAAACATTGTTACATCCTGAAGACGTTATCGCTTTATACTAGCAGGCAAGATGTCTAGGAGCCGTCCAATCGTTCAATTCTATATAAAAGCGATTACTGAAATTGTTCAGTATTCATGAAACGTGTCGTTGCCTCAATTGAGAGACTGCACATTCATGTATGCTCTGAGAGATAATATACTTAGTAAGAGGTTCTTGTGGCATGAGTTTTCATGCTTTAATGAGAGACATAAGTCTCAATACTCATCTGATTGCTGGATCAGGAATATGTAAGATTATGGTTTTACGATTTTAGCATTTTTCGAAAATACACCATCAACAGTTAGATATATCAAATTAATATGTAAAGAACTGAATCAACACAACTCTACCGAAAAAAACTTGACGAGGGAAGAATCACAGGTTCAAAAAGTTGTCCTTAACACATTAGTTCATGGGTATACTCGAGATGAGTAATTCTAAACCCCTCACAGCGAAGATGTGTCCAGGATAAGACTGCCCGATATAACTTGAGTTAGCACAACGCAAGTTACCCACTATTGAACATAGCAACTTGGATTGGAAGTGAAGACGATGCGGAAAACAAAGCAAGAAGATGATAAAAAGAAGAGTCGCCTCTTATGTCTGTTCTTAAAACATATTTTTGAGTAGTATTTATATGAGAAGATTACTTTTAAATCAAGTTAGATTTAGGTTTCCGTATAAAACAAGTTTCTTGTAAAACAAATCAAAAACGAAAAAGGAATTCTCCTATAAATAAAACACTTAAGAAAATTATTTTTGGAATTAATTTCCTAAAGAAAAATTAGCAAAAATAATATCGAGTAGACACACGACTTGGTGTATAGTGTACACGCACATTTCATGGGTTGGTCCATGTATCTTCCTCCCCACCCGCTCCACCCTCGTTTGTCAATATATCCATAAGAATATGGTTATACAGTGGAGCTCCTTCTCTAGTGTACCCAATGTGAGACTAAAAGGATTCATTCACTCAAAGAAATGAGTGAGTATCCATAGAACCCTTAGGTCCTAAGATCAAACCGAACCAAGACCAAAACACTTAAACTTAAAACTCATTTTTGTCAAACAATCCCCCACATGAATGAAATCTAAGAAAAAACGGAAAAATCATAATAAGGAAAATACCATTTAGGAAAAGGTGTCCATGAGGTCTTGAACCCTTGCTTAGTGAGAAGTTACCAGAACCACTTGCTAGACAGTGAACGTAGTCTTGAGCTGCTAGCATTTGGTGCAATTCGCGACCACAACGACGCATGATATCCTCCTGGCGTTGCTAAGTTCGTGCCATTTTGTCCAATTTGGCCTTGGACATATCATGTTTCTCAGAATGCTCTAGAGAATCGGCTCAATTCTTATAGGAAGTTGCCCCACTTCCCTATTCAGATAGGTGAGTTACATCAAGAATGTTTACTGCTACACCCCACTTCAATCTTTAATTGAAACTATAGAACTCATTAAGACTTAAAAGTCATCCTCCACATGCAGTCACACTATCACATCCACACCATAGGAAAGGGACAGAGAATAGAATTCTAAGATAGTGTATATCATTACCCACCACAAATTAGTTGTCTCATTCGAAACCTTGATCTTGGGATCTCCAATCAGCAAGGTTGAGTATCCTTCATGACAAGTTTAATTATTGAGCCTAAGCCCCATCCCCCTTGATGCTTTACTAACTATCTCCTTTGACCTTGTCTAATCTATAGAAATAATGTCTGTTGAGATTAGTATTTTCAAAGAATCATGTCTTCTACGCATATGTATAGACTTTCCATTATAGAAGCTACTCTTTGCTCTACCTATTGCAGATTTGTTGTCACAATGTATAGATATAGCTGGCACAGGCCTATGCCAGAGAGGAATATCTTCTAAAAAGTTTCTTATCCATTCGGCCTCCTCTCCTGCTTTATCTAACGCAATAAACTCCGACTCCATAGTGGAACGAGCTATACATGTCTGTTTAGAACTCTTCCAAGATACAGACGCACCTGCTAGAGTGAACACATATCTACTCGTAGTCTTAGAATCCCCTGAGTCTGCTATCCAGTTTGCATCGCAAAATCCCTCAAGGACGGTCGGATACCCTTTGTAATTCAAACAAAAGTTCATTATGTACTTCAAGTACTTTAGCATTCTAATAAGCAGATCCCAATGTATATGCCCTGGATTACAAGTATACCTGCTTAACCTACTCAAAGAATAAGCAATGTCTGGTCTCGTACAATTCATCAAATACATCAGACTTCATATGACTCTTGAGTATTCAAGTTGGTTAACTCCTACACCCTTATTATTCTTGAGGTGACAAGAATAATCATACGGAGTAAAAACAGGTTTACAGTCAAACTGATTATATTTCTTAAGTATGGATTCAACATAATAAGATTGACTCAGACTATAGCCATTACAAGTTTTTCTAATCTTCATCCCTAATATGACATCAGCGGGGACTAAGTCTTTCATGTCAAAGTTCTCATTCAACAATTTCTTAGTGGAATTAATAACATCCATGTTTGTACCTAGTATAAGCATATCATCAACATACAAGCATACAATCACACAGGCATCCTTGACAAGTTTAGTATAGACACACTTATTTTAAGATTCATTAATTCTAAAACCACTAGAAATCATCACATGATCAAATTTCTCATGCCACTGTTTAGGTGCTTGTTTCAACCCATACAAAGATTTAACCAGTTTACAAACTTTATTTTCACAACCTTTAACTACAAAGCCCTCGGGTTGTTCCATATAAATATCTTCATCTAATTCATCATTAAGAAACGTTGTCTTTACATCCATTTGATGTATCTCTAGGTTATGGACATAAACTATAGAAATTAACATCCTAATAGAGCTAATTCTACTCACTGGTGAATAGGTGTCACAGAAATCTATACCTTCTTTCTGTTTATAGCCTTTAGCTACCAACCTAGCCTTGTATTTTTCAACAGTACCATCTATATTACGATTCCTCTTGAAGATCCATTAACAACCTATGGCCTTAGACCCTGGAGATAAATCTACAAGTTCAAATGTACCATTTTCTCGGATGGAATCCATTTCAATAATCGAAGCTTCTTTCCACCATGGAGCTTCAGAACAAGTCATGGCTTCTTTATAAGTCTAGGGATCAGACTCGGCTAGGTAAGTAATGCAACCAGGATAAGTTTTCTCAGTTCTAACCCTTTTACCTCTTCTAGGTTCTATTTCTGGTCAATCTTACTCTAAAGGTAATGACTGACTGGTTGACGGCAATTCTAGGGGATCTTCTATACATCTCTTTCGAGAATCACGTTTCATAGGAAAGACATTCTCAAAAAACTCAGCATCCCTAGACTCCATGATAGTATTCAACCCTATGTCAGAAATTTCAGAACCCATAACCATAAACCTATAGCACTAGTATGCTCAGGATACCCTATAAAAACACAATCAACGGTTTTGGGTCTTATCTTAGTTTTCTTAGGATGAGGGATGGCCACCTTTGCCAAGCACCCCCACACTTTGAAGTAAGCATAAGATGGTTGTATACCTTTGTGACTACTTATTTTGCCATAGTTTACGTAATGTATACAGCTCGGAGAATCGAATACTAAGTAGTATTGATGCCTCAGTTGAACTGATGATGCTAAGTAATAAAAGGTATTCGAGATCGCAATAATAACAAATAACACAAATATAATGTAAATGCTACTAAGTTATCGTGAGACACAAGAGATTATGTGGTTCGACATTTGTCTACATCCACGGGATAATGAGTGATTGTTTGTATTTAGTTGTGGTGGTTACGAAGATCTTAAATGCTTCCCAAAGTAATAGAGAGTACTCAAGTTGAAGAATACTTAAGTTTTAAACATTAAAGAGGTATAAGCTTAAGACTAGATCTTCTTCTCCGAGATATTGAATGCCGTTGTTTGTTGGTGAAGCTTGGTATTTATAGCCCCTTCTGCTCCAGATATATCTTTGTTGTCTTTGGGTCCATCGTCCCCTGATATACCTTCCGTACAAATGGTACCTTCGTTCACCGCACACTTTCTCCAGTCGGACTTTTCCACCTCAACTGACCCACGTTCATTTGGGAACTACCCAGCCTCAGTACAAATTGTACCTTCGTTCACCGCTAGCCTTTGACAGTCAGATTCTGCCACCTTATCTCTCTCCACGTGCTTTGATTAGGCGTGTAGATAAAAGATTTGGGCATTAAATGATGATAAGATATGTCATCTAACTCTGTCCCTTCGCCAGCTTCCTCTCTCTAGGCTAGGTTAAACTTTTCCATCTTAGCCGTCGAGGTATCCCTTCTTGGGATTGGATAATTAGATTTGTGAAGGTCTCTTCTGCTACTCAGATTCCTGTGTGTAGCGAGGGCTAGACAGTTATCCTGCATGTGACCACTGAAACCGTGACACGTGCTCCGCAGAATATTAATATTCACAGTTTGCCCTTTTTCTTTCATATTTTACCCTGGTTGGGTGGTCCCCATGTGTCCTTTCATGCAATAACTTCCCCTTGAATTTCGGGATATCCAAATTTTTGGATTCTTTAGCCACCTATAAGAAGAGAATAAAAATGGGAATTTCATTAACTCTCCCATATCTTCACGAACTGTCTCTCTCCCCTCTCGTATTCTTCATGCTTGGCTTGTTGGTTGTTGATGTTGCTTCCATCTCTGCATGTATCGACTTCTATCTCTTTATGCTTCATCATGTTATTTGAAAGCATGGGTTACTTTCCATTTCGTGATTTCACCATGAATATGCCATGACTTTTCATTGTCTGCAACTTCGATCACGACGGTTAATAATTCTCCGTTTTTGTTCCATAGAAGAATTAAGTTGTTTCCTTTGGTTGGTTTAGATAAACCCATGCCCAAAGAATATTTTTTTATGCCCCAAATATGTTTTTGAGTCGTCTGCAAATTTCATCCGCCATTGTTGAAGGACTGTTGTTCCTGCTGATGTTAGGAATTATGAGACTTCCGAAGAAGTCTGCGCAGAAGGATCCGAGGCATAGATCGCCCACTAATCCACCTCGGCGGATGGATTATCCTAATGTTACGCCCTCTCCACCCCCTGAGGATACTGAGATACCTGAGGGAACTGAGATGATTGTGGAAGTTGAGGATGAAGAGGTTGCTGTTGAAGATCTTCCTCCTCCTCTACCCCACTATGAGCTTCAAAGGTTGCAGCTGCGTGACAAGGATAGCTATTCTCATTTATCCTTGTCTGAGATCTCCAAGTATTTTCGCCTGCATAGGTTTGACATCTCTTTTGTCGATGGCCCTGATGTTCTCACTGAATCCTTAATCCGAAGCTTTCCTTATGATGAGAACAACCTCTTGATCAGTGTCGGCCAGTTAGCCGCAGGTATGTTCCTTCCTTTGTTTAGTAGAAATGATCCTTTCTACTATGATGTTTTGTCTACCGGGGATGACCTAGTGAATAAAACTTAGGTCCAAGGGATTATGCAATACACTGGTAATTATTGGCGTGCCCTTCGTGAGTGTCGGTACCGTAATAAGGGTAAGACTACTTTGAAATCTTATGACCCTTTTGCTCCTAGGAGGTCTAAGCAGGAGGATTCCCCTGCCAACTTCAATGCTACTTATGCTTATGCCATTCAGAAAAGCAACCTTCTTCCTTGGTGTGTTGGCCCCCATCATATCCATGTTACTGCTAAGCAGATTAGGGAAGGAAATAGCCTTCGGTTGTTGGAGGAGATTGACAAGACTGGGTTGAATGTCATCCCCTATTCTGCTAAGCTCTTCTTGCCAAAGCCTGACCGCATTCATCTGGACTATGATGATTGTTGGGCGCATACTCCTCTTCGTGTTGTGGGTCCCTGGGCTATGGTTTTACTACCGCAATCCCAGCGTCCCTCGTACAGCTTTATCTCTGCCTGCTAAGTATGATGGATATCATCCTTGGGTCTTCAACCCTTCTACTTCTCACGAGGTAACCTTTGTTTGTTACAGAAGTTTTTTATTTTTCATCTTTGCTTTGTTGCCTTTGCTCAGTACTCTGGTGGTTCCTTTTGCAGCCTTCCCCTACTTCTTCTGCTGGGACTTCCCCGGGCTCTAGTGGTAACTCCGTAGCTACCAGGACCAGAAAAAAAAGGAAGGCTTCGATTGAAGCAGCTAATCCAACACCTACGGAGGTAAGGATTATAACCATACCTTGGTGTTAGTAGGTTCCTTAGTATTTTGCCCCTGATCCTTAGTTGGCGCATGTGTTCTTCTATAGTCTTCCAAGAAAAAAGGCAAGTTGAAGGCTGTGATCGATGTTGAAGAATCCGATGAGGATCCTAAAGTTGATAGGGAGGAGCCAGATGATGAAGACATGGAGGATGTCGAGGACACTGCCTTTAGTCCCTACTTAGATGATATTGAGGAAGATTTTTTCCAAATATAGCCCTAGCCCCATTCGTGCTAGTTCTGTGGAAGGTGATAACCTTCAAGTTGGTGGCGGCTCTTTATTAGTGAGCCAAGTTGGTACCCAAGTTATTATTCCTGCTTTGCTGTCGAAGGTACCTGCATTTTCTGCTCCTAGTGATTTGCAGCCTGTTGCTTCGGCTACCATTAGTGCCATGGTGATATCTTCCAAGAGTCTTCCGTCCTCTCATGTTACTTCACTCCACTCGAGTGGTTCGTTTTCGAAGGGCTCTGTTCCTGTGGTGAGGGTCAGTAGCTCAGACTCTCAGCCGAAGAAGAAGGTTGTGATTTCACTTGCCAGCTTCTTCTTTAATGCTACGCCTACTTCACTGGGAAATGCTCAGTTTTTCTCTACTGCCCCTGTTAACAAGGTTGTTGGGCCTCCACCTTCATCATCAGATTGGACCGTACTGGGTAATCTTCCTTTTGCTGGTGACATGGACTTAGGTGGTACTTCTAATCAAGTGCTTTATTTTGTCCCCATCTCATCCACCATGCCATCTCTTCGTCGCGGTGAAGGTTCAGTACATGTGCCCTATGCTCGTTCTCAAGCGACTGGTGGGGTTCTTACGGATCTTGGGAAGGGTAAGTTACCTGAGAATTCGAGCCTTGGGAATTCTGACGATGCCATCCTTGAAGGCATACTGCGGGATTCGAAGGGTCCCTTTTCTGCTGAGGTTGATCATCATCAGCTGGTTGATTCTTTGGAGGTTGCTTTAAGGTTAGATACTTTGACTGCTTAGTATCAAGTGGCCAAGGAGCTATTCTTTGACCCAGACTTCCTTCGCTCTAGTCAGAGCTTTGGTGAGATCCGCAGGGGTAGCATTCTAGAGATGGGGACCTTCATGGATACCTACGCTGATTTCCTCCCCCGTCTTTCCTTGTTCTCAGTAAGTGATTCTTACTTTATTGTTTTTTGTATTGTTTTGAACCTTCGTTTATTCTTATGCTCCGTTATTTGCAGCTTTGCAAACAAATCGATGTTGGTTGTACCTTGTTCAAGTTTTATAGGGATAACTATACTCACTTGAGTGCTCTGCTAGAGCGTGCTCGTCAAGATTATGCCTTTGTTAGCGCACAACAACCTTCTTCCAGTGATGTTGCTTCTGCCGCCAAGGTACCTTTGATAGAGAGTGAACTAAGGAAGACTCAGAGTTCCCTAGAAGCTTATTTGTTAGCTCTTGAGAGAGCTAATAATGCTACAAAGGTTGATGAGGAGGGACGTAAGGCTGCTGATTCTGCTTTGGCTGCTGAATCCTCCAAAGTCATATGTTCGTTCCTCATTTCCTTTAGCTTTAGCTTTGTTTTCATTTTTGTCTAGTAGTATAGTTCTGAGAGAACCTACGCCTGCCAGCTAGTAGCTCCGGTGAGCTTAGACATCTTCGGGAACAAGTAGCCAAGTTGACCTCCAATGTTTGGTATTATCAGAAGAAGTCTGATAGGTTGATGAACGTGACTGTCCATAATGAAGCCCAAATCTCTCTTGAGTCTTCCCATAATTCAGACCTTGTGAATAAGATGGCTTTGCTCCGTAAAGAATGTGACGAGATTCTCAAGTGGAAATAGGATCTCATTTTAAAGCAAAAGGAGGATATTTCCTTAGTTGAGAAACGTCTCTCAGCTTAAGAAATTATCCGCAAAAAGTATTATGAAAATTTCGAAGATGCTTGCGCTTCCTTAGCTAAGGTCACCGCAGAACGTAATGTATTGTCCTCTGAGGTCCGCTCTCTTAAGAACAAACTTAGTGAGGCTGACTCCATGCCTTCTTCCTTGTCTCATGCATCTATGGTCAAGAGATTGGAATAGTTAGAGAACGTTTACCAGGTTTTATCCTCTGAGAATGCTTCGCTCCGGATTGATGTTGAAGTTCTCCAGACCGAACGAGATACCCTTGTGGTGCATCTTGATGCTGCTGAGGTGGATCTTTCCGAAGCCCAGCATAGTTTAGAGGAATCCCTTAGCCATGCTGAGGTAGCTTAGGGTCTTCTTAATCCCGCAGCCTCCTTTGTACCCCAAATTGTTTTGGTTTCTTACTTATCTCCTATGCGTCCGCAGGTCTTGAGGAGAAGTTTGTAGGTATGAATGCTAAGGTCAGCCATCTTGAGAGCAAAGTTTCTTCATTGGAGATAGCTCGTCAGTTTGATGCTGCTGCAAAGCTTAAAGCCGAGTCACTTCAGCAGGATAACGACCAGCATAGTGCTCAGATGATGGAGCTTCTTCGGAAATCTGCCTCTAACCTGGAGGCTAAGTCCTTTCAAATGAAGGTGCAGTTCGAGCGTTCGGCTATTGACCATATCAACAATGCCTTTGCCGAAGATGAAATTCAAGCTGACAGAGTTGTCTTTCCCCGTCTTCCTTATCCTTGATTTTATCGCTTCGACCTTTGTTTGAGTAAACTCCTTTCTGTTGTTTATGCCCTCAGCTGAGGTACCTTCTTTGGATGAGATGTCTTTGTTCCCGTATTTTGAAACGATGTTTTGTGGTTGTTTTTGAACCTTTGTTATCTGTCATGCAACCTTCAAGAAGTGTTAGACGTATTTTGGTAAAATTTATTTATTCACCTATATCTTTGTATAAATTTCTCGCTTAGACATAATGTGTCTAATCGGTCGCACAATCAAGTCTTCACAAGGTGCTAAGGTATATTTAACCTTTGGTGGAACATTCAACGTCCTACCCGGACATCCTTTGGCCAGAAGGTATCATGGTGGCGAAGGTCCCTACGTGGACAATAATTTTCCTGTAACCCTATACGTTCAGCACGATGGATGCTTTACTTCGACAAAGTATCTCTATAGGGGATATCTTATTTTTTCTTATGCCTCAAGAAATGAGATATCGCCCCGAGGATCCGAGATTGACATATGCGCAGTTATGCCTTGCCTTGCCTCATCATCACTCCTGACGGAAGGTGTCTATTCTAACCCAATTGTATTAATCAAAACTAATTTTGTAGCAAAAAGTTTCTTTCATTGATTAGTAAGGTTTATAATACCTTTGGTCTGGGATAAAACATGGTAGGCTATTTCCCGTTCCTTTCTTCTCCTGAGTAATCACCATTTTCTTATGGATAGTACTTTTTTAGGTATAGTGCATTCACAGTCGTAGTACTTCACCTTTGAGGGTTCTTAGGTAGTAAGACCCTTTTCCAGCGATGTCGTGTATGATGTAAAACCCATACCATGTCGAAGCTAGTTTGCCCCACTCCTTCTTTCTTTGATATGGTGGTATCTGGCATAACACATATTCCTCAGCCACAAAGTTCCGAGGGATGAACCTTTTGTTGTATTCCCGAGCTAACCTTCTTTGATAGTTTACCATCTTTTGCAAGGATACCTCCCTTCTTTCTTAAAGGTCATCCAATTTCTCTAACATCAAGTCTATTGTTATATTTTTCTCCCATGCCTCCGTTTTTGTTGTTGGGAGTATAACCTCCATTGGGATGACTGCTTCGGCTCCGTAGGTCAACAAGAATGGAGTTTCCCCCGTAGATGACCATCTTGTAGTTCAATAGGCCCATAGGACGTTGTGTAGCTGTGATGTGTTTTTAATTTTGTTGTAAAAAGTGGTAAGTAGAGTTCGTTCAACTCGAACTTGTGAAGGATTTTTTTTATACTTAAATTAAATTAAATAACTCAAATAAAATTGTATCAAATTATAAAAATACACCGAGACTTTGGATTCCACCATTGACCAATTAAGTGATACAATCTAATCAATATTCATGCAATTCTTGCTTTTAAAGTGATTCTAATTTATTGCCTCTAATAGATTTTTGAAGTAACAATTGTAAACATCAAGCATGAAACATCAAGAGTTTTAAAACCTAGCATGTTCCATCAAAACAATTCACAACTACTCAATAAAAATCAATTTTCCAATATTAGTTCTATGCAAATAATCATGTAAAAGATTGCAAAAATAATTAAAATAGAAATATACCACTTTTCATGGAACAATGGCTTCCTCCGTTGCCTCGGCTAAGGGGTTTAGCTCCTCATATTAGAAATATGCTCAAAAGTTGATTTCATTGATCAAATAAGGTGTTTTTATTAGAAAGGACGAGCTATAGTTACAGAAAGCTTGTTGTAAGGAAGGTAATGGTCGCTGAAAGTATTAAGCAAAGACAATCAAAAACGATAACAGCTTTCTGTAGTTGAATATAAGACTGCTTCTGCGACAGTTCGATGTGGGTCGAAGTTCTTCGTGTTCTTCGCGACTGTTCCTTGTGCGTCTTATGTTCTTCGTGTTCTTCAGCTCCGCACCAGCAGAAAACAGCAGCAGGTAGCTTTCTGTTTGTCTTGATTTCTCACTCCTCAGCCCTTCTCAGCCCCCCAAACTCTCGACACCCCTTCTATATGACCCAACCAATCTATTTATATCAAAAAGAGCGATTAAATCTCTCCAAAATCTTCCGAAATCTCTTTCTTTCTCTTCACGGCAAAGTTGCGGCAATTTCTTGTTTTATAATTTCCACGCATATATGGGCTTTCCTTTTGATTCTAAACTCTTCCTTAGATATATATTAAGCTTTGGGAAGAAAATCTTGCCTTTAGTCTCTCTAAAATTTCCTAAAATCGGTCACACACGTGACTTTCCATATTTTTCTGTTGAGATCAAAACCCGTCGATTGAGCCCAGTTTAATCGATTTCAACACACATGTTAGATTCCTATACCCATAAGGAGTCTACCCTATGAAAATCAGAGGTTTAATCGACCTTAAACTCCTCCAAATCACTACCACCAAAACTGCCAGAAAACAACCTTCACGTTTTTGGTTTCCCGCCCAAATTCTGAATTTGAACGTGAAGGAGAAAGGTTACCCCTTATCCAATGGTCGCCTCTTATCCGTTGCTGGAGTCCGCATAACACTCGTCCCTTAGGTTGCATTTATCAACTTTTCGAGCCAATTTCGCCGCAAAAGCTTATTTCTCCAAAAAACACCTACAAAGAGATAAAATACCAAAATAAGTACAAAAATGGGTACTAACATTATACACAATAGAGATGAAAATAGACACATAAATGCGTCTATCAAGCTGTTCGCACCACCTCTTCTTGTATACTCCCAGCTTCTTTTTTAAGTTCATTGTTATGGTTTGTTGGTTGCCTCCGCTTGTCCATTTCTCTTAGGGTATATAGGAGTCGACTTGTTCTTCTGAATGTTGAAGGTATCAATCAACATGTCGATGTTCTTTCCTTGTAGTTGTTTGCCATTGTCTGAGACTATGGCAGATGGTATTCCGAACCTGCATATGATTTGCTCAAACAAGAATTTAAAGACATCTGTGTCCCTAATTCTTGCCAAAGGCTTGCTTCCACCCACTTGGTAAAGTAATCCGTAGCCGCGATGAGATATTTTCTTTTTGATATTCCCTCTATCAAGGGTCCAACAATATCAACCCCCCATTTGATAAATGGCCAAGGGATGATAACCGAGTTAAGCTCCGTTGCTGGTGCTTTGATTTTCTTTGCAAAGCGTTGGCATCTTTCATATCGCTTAGCCACGTCCTTTGAATCTTCGTCCATGCTTAGCCAGTAGTATCCTTGCATTTTGGCTTTAACCGCTAAGGATCTTCTTCCACTATGGTTGCCGGCATCCCCCTGTGTATATAATGGAGTATTTTCCTTCCTTTGGTTCGTGAGAGGCACCGCATTAGGGGTCCGAGAAATGACCTCCTATACAGTACTCCGTCACGAAGGCTGTATATTACTGCTTTTGATTCGAGTTTCCGAGATTCTTTAATGTCGGCTAGTAATGTACCTTTGTCAAGGTACTGGTGGATTGGAATTCTCCAATTATCTTCCGCTTCGTTTTCATTACCCTCGTCTGACATGGGTTGGTCTTCGTCAGACTCTTTTGCTTCTTCATCTGATTCATTCATTTCTGGGATGTCGTATATTTCCGTTTCGTCGCTGAGAGGTAAGTCTGCTAGAAAGTCTGCTAAGATTTGTGATTTCTCTGCCTTCCTTGTTTCAAAAATTATTTGGAACTGCTTGATCATGGCATTCCATTTTGCCACCCTTCCAATTTTTTCCGTGTTATCGAGGATTTGACCTATCTGAGCCTTTGTGAAGACTCGGATGGTATGTGCATCAAAATATATCCTTAGTTTTTGTGTTGCCACTACTAAGAAATATATGAGTTACTCCACCTTGGTGTAGTTACGCTCCACTGAACTGAGTATCTTGCTGATGTAGTAGATGGGATTTTCTCCTTGCCCTTGGTCTCGTACCAATACTGCACTTACAGTGTAGCTTGTTGCTGCTAAGTATAGAGTGAGAATTTCACCTGGCTCCGGTTTATGTAAGATAGGTACTGAGGCCAGGTACTCCTTGATTTTTTGGAAAGCTTGCTCGCATTCCGTGGTCCACATGAACCTGTTTTATTTCCTCAGTGTATCGAATAATGCTTTGCATTTGTCCGATGATCTTGCTATGAATCTTCCCATGGAGGCTAAGATTCCATTTAGCTTTTGTACTCCTTTTAGTGTTTTTGGAGATGGCATCTCCATTATTTCTCTGACCTTTTCGGGGTCTACTTCTATTCCTCGCTTAGTTACCAAGTACCCTAGGAATTTTCCTGAGGTTACTCCGAACGTGCATTTCTCTAGATTTACTTTCATGTGAAATTTTCTCATGGCTTCGAATATCTCCCTTAGGTCTGATAGGTGGTTTTTCGCCTCTTTGATTTTGACAAGCATGTCGTCCACGTAGACTTCTAGTATCTTGCCTATCCATGGCTTAAAGATTTTATCTACCAATCGCTGGTATGTTTCCCCCGCGTTCTTTAGTCCAAAAGGCATCCTCGTATAGCAATACAAGCCTCGTAGGTAAAGAACGCAGTATGCTCCTGGTCTTCTTCTGCAAGAGTGATTTGGTTGTAACCAGAGTAACCATCCATGAAGGATAGCCTATGATGGCCTTCGGTTGCATTGACCAATTGGTCAATATTCGGTAGCAGGTAGCTATCCTTGGGGCATGCTTTATTGAGATTGCTAAAGTCGATGCAAATACGCACGCCTCCGATCTTTTTAGGCACAATCACCATGTTAGATATCCACGTGGGATACTTGACTTCTCGTATGAATCCTACTGCTAAGAGTTTTTGTAACTCTTTCTCTACTGCTTCCTGGTAGGTATCTACCACCTTGCGGATACGTTGCTTGAATGGTGACATTTCTGGTTTGAGCCGAAGGTGGTGGGAGACCAAATTCGGGTCAATTCCTGGCATGTCTTCCATTGACCAAGTGAAGATATCTGTGTAGTCCCATAGTAGCCTTTGCAGTTGCATCTCCTCTTCTTCTTCTAGTAAGGTTCCGATGTTGATCATCTTTGGCTCCGTCTCCATTCCAATGTTGATTTTCTTTGTTGGTTCACCGGTGAAAAGGTTGGCTTCTGAGGTTGTAGAGGAGTGCATTTCTGTAATTGTCATTTAGCAGAAATGTCCGCTACCGGGATGGCGGAGGTGCTTGCTTCTTGAACTGAGGGGGCTTCGGGGACTTTGAAGCCTCCATTTTTTACTTCGTTGGCGTTCGCCCTTCGTCTTTTCCTTTCGTGTTGCTGTGCAGCAGCTATTTCTTTGTTGAGTCTAACCTCTGCAAGATTGCATAGCCTTGCGTCTTGTTGATCACCTTTGATTTCCATTTCACCCATGGGTGTAGGGAATCGAAGGTACTGATGATAGGTCGAAGTTGTTCCTCTTAATCGATGGACCCAAAGTCGTCCCATAATGACGTTGTAGGGCAAAGATGCTTCCACAACACAGAACCTTATATTGGTTACTAAGGGTCCTATGCATACCTGCATGACAATTTATCCTTTTGGTCTAGAGACTGCTCCATTGAAACCGTATATTGTACAAGTGGATGAATCCATTTGCTCAGCTATTAAACCCATATGTAAGTAGGGTTCGTAGAAAAATACATTTAACGAGCTGCCCCCATCAATGAGGACCTTCGTAACATTCCATCCATGTATTGGAAGGGTGATCACAAGTGGATCGTTGTGTATCTCGACTTCATGGTTGACGTCTCTTGTTAAGAATGTTAATGGTGTATCCATCCATTCTTCCCAAGTGCTAGTAGGTGGTCCACTTAGCTTGAATACCTCGTGGGTTTCTAGCTTTCTTTTGTTTAGAGCCAACTCGAGGATATCCTCGAGTAGCTCCTCTTGTCCTCCATTTGAGAATGTGATCATGTTGATGGATTTGCCATCCTGAGGTAGTTCTACCCTTTTCTTGGGGACTACCTCAGTATCGGCTGGTTATATCTGTGCATACTCCATGAACTTTCCTTCGTCTATGAATCTTTGAATCGTGTTCCGCAGGTGATAGCATGTGTCAGTTATATGCCCGTAGTACTGGTGGTACTCACAGTACTCCTTAGCATCAGTTTTTTAATCTGGCTGCTTTCCCCTAGTGTTAGGGTAAGGAAAGCCCAGCTTCGCTCCTTCCTTGCTTAGAATGTGGGAGAACGTCATATTTAGATTTGTGTAGACTCATTCTACAAACTCTTCTCTTCCTTTTCCTTTGCCTTTTCCATCTCCGTATTTTGATCTTTTATCTCGAGAGATGGTTTTGCCCCCAGCCTCGTTTTGCCTCTTAGGTATCTCCGGAATTGGTTCCAAAGAGTTCGTTCGTTGCGGAGATGTTGTTTCCTTTGATTGTGCTCTAGGGTTATCCTTTTGGATTTCTTCAAGTATGATGTAGTGATCCTGGACAACCCGAAGCTCTCTTTCGGAATCGAGGGATCGGTTGTGAATCTCCACAAAGATAGCCGAGGTTCTATCAAGTCCGTACATATAGCAATTAATGTTAATTTCTGGATTGAATTTCCCGATTGCTTGGCACGTCTTTTGCCACATGTATGTGTATTGCATTAATGTTTACCGGGGTCCGATAGCTAAACAAAATAGCCTATCTAACCCTGCCTTCGTTGATTTGTTGTACATGTATGTCTCCAAGAACACCGTAGACAATTGCTCAAAAGAGTCAATTGAGTTTGCTGGTAAATTATCATACCACGCCAATGCTGATCCCGTCAAGCTTGCATGGAAGTACCTATTAAGTACACCTAATCTCTTTCCCAATGGGACAGGACACGAGTGAAGTACCGTAGGTGGGCTACGGGATTATAGGTACCATTGTATGCCTGAAACGTAGGTACCGGGTATTTTGCAGGGATAGGCTCCCTCAAAATGCGAAAGGATAGCGGAGATGTTATTGCTTCCTGGAGTACCTCCTCCAGCCTTGCGCCTGCGTGGCCATTTTTAAATCCTTTCATTTATTTCTGCATCTTCTCCATTTGCTCCATGACCATGTTCACATTGTGAGCATCTATGGAAAATGCCTCATCATAGTAGGACTGAGAGGGCTTGTAAGTTGGATCCATCTCATATGGATCGTGATGTGTTCTACTGGCTCCCCCTGGTGGGTTAGCCTTTGGTGGGTTAAGATCCCCTCTTCGTCTTCCTGAGATAACTCTGTGCTCACGCCTCTTCAACGGAGGGTGAGTTTGGGAACCTTCGATCTGTACATCCAGCATATCCTTTAGGTTCTGGTTTTCCTGAGCCATCACGTATATTGCATCCTCGTGTTCCTTGTTACGGAATAGTAAAGCTGCTACTTGCGCTGCCATTTGTTCTTCATTGTGGATTCCACCACCCCGAGGAGTGCTGTCATCCGGGTCCTCAGAGTCATCCACTCCTTCTTCTATGATCGGGGTATCAGGATCTAGTTGGATATGAGTTAGTTTTCCCAACCCTCGTCCCGTAGGAGCTAAGGTTCTGGTTAACCCTTTGTTAGCCCCAGGTGGCTTCGTAACATGGGGACGCTCCGGTAATGGCATGCCGTAAAGTGGTTGTGCTCCCGATGTTTGCCCCATCCCTTCAGCAGGGGTAGGTGGTTTGTTGGTAGCCGTTCTTCTTGTTATTTCGCTTTTTCCGTCCTCAGCATCATTTCTTTGATTCACTTGAGATGGTTTTTAAGATCTTACCCTCGTAACAGCTGGTCGTAAGCTTGTTGGTACGTCACTTGGTTTCTGCATGCCTTCGGTCTTTTGTTATCCTGTTGTCACAGAAAAAGTGGCAAAAATCTTCTACTTGGGTGCCTTCGTTGAAAGTAGCAATTAATGCTCTGACACAGAAGACGGCTAAGAAGCTTTTTAAGAAAAAGTAATAGAATGACGTCTGAAAAGATAGGTATTTAATTTGTTATGACACCCTTGAAAAAAATAACCTTAAAATGCTGAAAACAATTAAAAAAGTTTCATATCTCCCAAGAAAAAAGGGGTCATTAAATGCTTTGTAAGAGTTTTCCTCCTTAAATTCTCACTGAGATTTCTTAGTGCTCAGAGGTACTCAGATCCAAAGGATACTCTGTCGGAAAAAGTTGTTTTAGTACCAAACAAATTTTTTAACGTTTTTTGAATGTGTTTTTGCAGAAAAATTTGTAGATCTGTAAGGTTGTAAGTCTTTGGAGGCTATGAACTAAAGGATCTTACGTAAATAACTGACGAATGGATCACTAGGAAGTGAGATCCGCCATTGTTAAACTCAGATCTCTTCGTTAAAGAAGATGCGTAAGTTGAAAAATAAAGGAACATAAAAACTCAAGCTGGCGAGCAAATCCTTCTAGCGCCAAACTGTGACTACTAATTTTCCCATAGTCTACGTAATATATACAGCTCGGAGAATTGAATACTAAGTAGTATTGATGCCTCAGTTGAACTGATAATGATAAGTAATAAAAGGTATCGAGATCGTAATAATAACAAAGAACACAAATATAATGTAAATGCTACTAAGTTATCAGGAGACACAAGAGATTACATGGTTCGACATTTGTCTTCATCCACGGGATAATGATTGATTGTTTGTATTAAGTTGTGGTGGTTACAAAGATCTTAAATGCTTCCCAAAATAATAGAGATAACTCAAGTTGAAGAATACTTAAGTTCTAAACATTAAAGATGTATAAGCTTAAGACTAGATCTTCTTCTCCTAGATATTGAATGCCCTTGTTTGTTGGTGAAGCTTGGTATTTATAGCCCCTTCTGCTCCAGATATATCTTTGCTGTCTTTGGGTCCATCATCCCTTGATATACCTTCCGTACAAATGGTACCTTCGTTCACCGCACACTTTCTCCAGTCGGACTCAACCACCTCAGCTGACCCACGTTCCTTCGGGAACTACCCAGCCTCAGTACAGATTGTACATTCATTCACCGCTAGCCATTGCCAGTCAAATTCTACCACCTCATCTCTCTCCACGTGCTTTGATTAGGCGTGTAGATAAGAGATTTGCGCATTAAATGCTGATTGGATATGTCATTTACCTCTGTCCCTTCGCCAGCTGCCTTTCTCTAGGCTAGGTTCTACTTTTCCATCTTAGCCGTTGAGGTATCCCTTCTTGGGATGGGATAAAGTAGATCTGCGAAGGTGTCTTCTACTACTCAGATTCCTATGTGTAGCGAAGGCTACACAGTTATCCTGCATGTAACCACTGAAACCGTAACACGTGCTCCGCAGAATAAGATTCCTCTCAGAATATTTTATTATATGAACCATGGCTATCGTGTTCTTGAAAAATATGGAATCTTAACTATATATTGGATGTCATACCAAAGTATATATATGTACATTTTCAGATCAAATACTGTCAATATATCACTGATCGGGTCGCATTTTTGGAATCTTTGTAATATTACAAAGAATGATTTTTCAGTTAATAATTCTATTAACAATGGATTGCTTCATACACCTCACAACTGTTTTAATGAAGCAAGTGATCTTTTGAAATATTACAGGATTTATGATTCTAAAGGTATTTTTAACAAATATCTTGTTATGTTCAAATTAATCTTTACACACTCTATTAGAAAATTCTTGAGTGAATTTCAAATGATGTTATCAAATATTGATAATAATAGAGTAAACAGATGTTTGGATATGAACATAAGATTAATCCAAAATAAAGATCCATTCCATGAAAAATCGGTTTTTCAAAAGAAAGACCTAGATATAATATCGGAATTGTTTCCCAAAACTAGTTATTTCCGGCTTTTTATATCTCTTCTTCCTATAAAAGATTATCTCTTTCTATGTTTGCACACATATTGGGGAAGATTGTTCAAAACCGTAACTAGGGTTTATCATATTTTCGTAAATATGAGAAAGAGAAAATCCGCAAATAACATGTCTTCTAATAAACAAATCAGATACGATGAAATTGAAAGGATTAGATTTCAAACAGGTGGAATTAATTGCTGAAAAGAGATTCGATCCAGAAGTCCAAAATAAGGATTATGTGAAATTTGTTCAAGATCGGAACTGGGGGAAGCTATTTGATTTTGAAAAAAATTCACCTGATTAGGTAAGAATTTTTTATGCCAATATTCATAATGTTGATCATAAAAAGCTTACCTTTGTTACACTTGTTGGTAACGGACTCTACTATGTCAGTCGAAAAACGATTTCTAATATTATCAAGTACAATGTGGAATGTAATCACCTGATTACTGGAGTTAAGATTGAACACGATATCATTTCAACGCATCTCACTGGAAGATCGATTGACTGGGAAAATGGTGTATTACCAACAAAGAACATACCTTTTTATCTAAGGGTGGTCAGTAAACTTGCTTTAGCAACTGTATTTGCAAGTATAAGAGATAAGTCAGTTTGGGATAAGGATTTTGCAGAATTCGTCTACTATCTTCTAAAAGAAGATTCTCAAATTGATATCTGTGGAATCATTATTAACCAAATGATTAAGATCTCATATTCTATTTCATGTTCAGGAAACAAGAGACATCTCGGCTTTCCATGCATAATCACAAGGATTTGTGAATTGATAATGGGAGATGACCTTGATGACATGAGAAGCACGTCTACTGTCTCTAAAAAGACTATATGTCAAATGATTGGGGGTCAAACCTGCAATAAAACTGTTAAAAGAATTTCACCAAATTCTGATAAGAAGTCTCTTCTAATTCATCTTAAAAAACTTGGTAAACAACTTGACTGTTTTCAGAAACAGTTGGCCTTTGCTGCTCAAAAAGATCCAAAAACTCTTACAGGTGTTTTAAACTTTGAATCAGAGTTTTGGAACCAAGAATCGGAAATAGAAGAAGACTATCGAAAAGTTCTTGATAACAAGAAATGTCCCACTCAATAATTGTCTTCGAGAAAATAGACATCAATTGTTGATTTCTTTCAATTATTGTGTAAGGTCTATTACTGAATAAAACTATTATTTATGAATAAAATTATTATTTTATAAAAAAAAATTGTGATAGTTTTTCGATTACATAGCATGTGCTTGAATGCTTTATATTATTGCTATGTGTTTATGGGATGTTTTATTTCGGTTTTCTTAACCTTAATATTCGATCCCATAAGATGAGTGAACCCTTATGGTTTGTGTGGCTTTTTGATTTAGCGGGATTAAGTTCTAGCCTATGTTGGTAGGCTTTATCAAAGGATCATAAGGTGTTCCGATTGAAACTCATATGTGAAAAAGTCACAATATGTTGAATCGTTGTGTTTAACATAAAAGCATATGTGTTTCGGGGTTTTCAACTTTTGCTATTGGCACGCATTACTTAAAACCGTTTCAAACTTTCTCTGGTAAAGGTTGCTTTTGTTGTTGTTCTTTTGTTCTTGCGAGAGGAGGACAACACAATGGGGGGAGTTCTAACTTGAACTTGCGCTTAATGATATATCTTTCTGGGGAGAATAGGATGCGGAATTTGAGGTAACGAATTTGTTAGTTAATCATTTTCCTGTTTAAGAAAAGCCTGATTTTATTTCATATATTGTGCTTTTGCTAAACAAAATTTCGGTACAATTGATGTTATTCCATTATGTGTGTGTGTGATTCAATTGTTTCTGGTTGATAAAAACTATTGTTATCTTTCTTTATTGTTTGGTATCAATTGTTTAGGTTTAACGAAATTTTGGTGCAATTGCGGTGCTATAATGTCTATGTTTGTTTCAATTGCTTCCGGTTAAGAAAAATAATTGTGCAAGTTGATTTATTTGGTTTGTATGAATTATTTATGGCTTAACAAAATAAGGGATCATTTGTTTAGTCCAATTCGATTCCGGATAAGAGAAACTAAGTTAATTCTGATCTTAGTTAGACTTATCAAAAGTAAAGGATTCGGTTATTCAAGTCTAATCGAATGCCTTGACAAGAAATATTAGTTAACTAACCTAGTATTTGTCTTGTCTAAAGTGAAAGGTATAAGTTATTATCTGAATAATTAGAGCCTGATGAGAAAAATAAAGTTAATTCTGATCTTTATTTTGGTCTTATCGAAATAAGCGATTGTATTTGTGCAATCGGTTTAGCAAGGGAACTAAGTTTCTTAGTCAATTCGTTAAACTTTTAGGGAAAATTGCTTGGGGAAATCGTTTCTTTGATAACATAAAAACCAAATTACTTGTAGTTTCGGTTTTGATATTGGTTATCTAAAATGGTATGTGAAACCTTTGTGCTTAACTCTTATAGGTTGTACAATTCTTTTAGATTTGTAAGATCCTTTCGGTTTTTGGTATTTGCTCGGACCTTTGTCATTTTTTGAAAAAAAGGGGGAGAAATATATGGAGTAAACAAGTGATTTGTAATCACTAATGAAAGGACAATTGTGCTTATACGTTATATCTAACAAAAGAGTAAAGCATTGACTAAGGGGGAGAAACATATCATATGTTGATTGTAGTTATTTGGACTACAAATAGGAAATAACAAAATAGGAAATAACAAAGATGTGCGGATTGAAAATCTACCTATCTTACCTTTAGGGGGAGTATTAGCTTTGTTATTTAAATGTCAACAGCGGCATTTATGGATTGAATATATGCAGGTTATTGTGTTGTTGAAACTTGGAATCAAGCGTATGTATAATGAATTTTTGTAATTTGTTTATCCATATGATTGTAAGAATTTTGTCACTAAAATTGACAAAGGGGGAGATTGTTAGATCATAGCTTGGTTGAACCCACCAAGCGTTGAATCAAAACTCAATTAAAGAGTCACTTGATTATATACTAGACACAACTTCATATAGGTTAGGCTAGAAAGATTAGGATTATGAGACATACAAGTATTACTCGAAGACTTGAAGAATTGAAGAAGTAACAAGCTACATCGACGACATCATCATTCCTCTTGAGGTTAGTAATATTGTGACTTGAACTGTTTCATTCCTAACGTATCTTTCAAGTCGTGATATACTGAAAACATAACTGCGAAGCTGTGAATGATTATACTCTAGTAGACATAGTGTTAAGGAATTAGAATACGAAGTATAACGCCTATCTTTTGAACTTCGTATATAAGACATCGACATAATCGTATGAATGTTATTGTGATTATGTGTATGTGTATGGGTGAAGATTTCATCCTAGGAAACAATGTTTACATTCGTTTAAAGGAAGTACATTCATGAACTTGTTTTATGAATCGAAAGGGAAATCGCTAGGATTATTGGTATTATTATTCATTGCATATCTTTGGATTACCAATATGTGTGAGTTAGTAGAACCGATCATAACTTGTTATGCATCTTGGAAAAACTAGTCACAATGGCTGACTTATGTATTGGTATGACTTTTATTAGTGTAACCGATCCTAAGTAATCACCTAAGATGGTATGATAGATATTTATAATTGGTGTGACCGATCCTAGTAATTGGTGTAACCGATCCTAGTAATTGGTGTGACAATTCACAAAAGAGTGTGTAATCGATCCTTGTAATTGGTGTAACCGGTCCTGGTAATTGGTGTAACCAATCCTGGTAACTGGTGTGACTGATCACAAGTAATATCATGAGAATATGGTAACCGATCCTGGTAATTGATGTAACCGATCCTGATAACTGATGTAACCGGTCCCATTAACCATATTAAGGTAGAACCGATCCTTGTGTTTGGTAGAAACGTAAACCCATGATTCGTGTTTGATATTTGATCAATCACATAGTTCTTGGAAGTCAAATGAACCAGTTCTAAACTTGTTTGGAAGTATGGTATAATCGGTTCCAAGATTGTAAATATGAAAAAGGATTTACAAAGAAATAAGATATCGACATACTTTGAACATGTTCAGTAACTCTTATCTTTTATTGTTCAAAGATATTCCTTAATAACTCAAGGAGATCCCGGGCCGAAATAAGTTGAGAATCTTTTAATTAAGGTTGTTAATTTTATATGCTTTTAATTACCAGCAATTAAAATGCATATCTCTGGAAAATAAAAATTGGTAATGTGCATTTACTAATTGGAGATTTTCTAGTAGGATTTCGGTTAATTTTGGACAGAGCATTTCCAGGAATTATGAAAACCGATTTTGGAAATATTGCATATCTTAAGAATATTTCGGTTTTGGAAATTCCTTGGTGTCCAAACTTCCTTGGTCTATAAATACCCAAGTTTGCATTTCGAGCAAACTATCCTAAGAGCCACCAAAACTACCTTGTTGTGTTGTTACTGGTGGAGCCATCTATTCGGAGAGGAAAGTACCCTAATTAGGCGAAATCTCTTACGACCGCTCGTTTAAAGATTTCTATGGGATGAAGAAGTTTTACGAGTACCGTTGGTCGGAAAATAGATAATTGCAGTATTATTAGTTTTCGATTTGATTTGATTGACTAACGGTTGTTGAACTTTGATTGCACCTAGTTTGTTTATTATTGAGAATCTTCTCTTCTGATATAAGATTCACTTAAACTAGATCGAAGTGTCGACAGGATATTTAGAACTGTTTGTAGATCTAAAGACATCTTGTGATAATCCATTGTTAACAGACTCCATTCTGTGCGTGATTGATCACAAGAGATTCAAGTCGTGGTGTGCAGGTGTTTATTGAAGATTTGAAGACAAAGAAGATTTCTTATTGGTTTCATAATCTTTGGTGTGCACAAAACTTGATCGGCTGGGATCCAACTATAATCGGTTTATCCTTGATAGATCTGATTGATTAGTTGCGTAGATCGGCATCAGTATTTAGTATCTTGGTAGATCAAATTATTGATTGCAAAATATAAACTCTGCTCCTTTGGTAGTTGTTGGATAGATAGATCTAAACCCGACAAAGGAGTTTATTGGATTAAACAGAAGAGCCTTTGTCTAACTCATATCACTGAGATTGAATAGAGTTGTTACTAAACAGATTTGTTGTTCCTTTACTATTTGGAATACGAGCCAAAGGAATTGTTCCAGTGCGTGCACTTGTTGAATGTCGGAAGCGCATGGATACTGAAGAAACTAGGTGAACTATAAGTTTAGTTGCTTGGTCTCAACTATACGAAGTTGGTGTGATTTTGTATATCGTCTTAATTCTGAGAGTATTCAATTCTGGATTAGGTCCCGGGGGTTTTATGCATTTGCGGTTTCCTCGTTAACAAAATCTTGTTGTGTCATTTACTTTTGTTTCCCGCAATATAATTGTTGTTATTATAATTTAAAGTAAATTACACAAACGTTAACTCCGTATTACTTGATAGTGATCTTATAGAGTTTGGTTAAGTCCGAACCTATTATCAAGTAATCACACTTTGATTGTTGTATTGTCTCGATCTCGTATCCAAAGACGATCACACAAAGTGTGAATACCGATTCGTTGTATTGTCTCCACTCAGTCCATAGACAATCACTTTCGGTAAGAGGAATTATTGGTGGAAAAGTTTAAGATTGTGGTATATTTGGGTACCCTCGTCTTTTCAAACTTGAGTTAGCACAACGCAAGTTACCCACTCTAGAACATAGCAATAGGGATTAGAAGTGAAGACGCCGCGGAAAACAAAGCAAGAAGATGATAAAAAGAAGAGTCGCCTCTTATGTATGTTCTTAAAACAGATTTTTGAGTAGTATTTATAGGAGAAGATTACTTGTAAATGAAGTTAGATTTAGGTTTCCGTATAAAACAAGTTTCTTGTTAAACAAATCAAAAACGAAAAAGGAATTCTCCTATAAATAAAACACTTAATAAAATTATTTTTGGAATTAATTTCCCAAAGAAAAATTAGCAAAAATAATATCGAGTAGACACACGACTTGGTGTATGGTGTACACGCACATTTCATGGGTTGGGCCATGTATCTTTCGCCCTACCCGCTCTACCCTCGTTTGTCAATATATCCATAGGAATATGGTTTTATGGTGGAGCTCATTCTCTAGTATACCCAATGTGGGACTAAAGAGATTCATTCACTAAAAGAAATGAGTGAGTATCCATAGAACCCTTAGTCCTAAGCTCAAACCACACCAAGACCAAAACACTTAAACTTAAAAACTCATTTTTTTCCAACAATCCCCCACATGAATGAAATTTCAGGAAAAAACAGAAAAATCATAATAAGGAAAATACCATTTAGGCAAAGGTGTCCATGAGGTCTTGAATCCTTGCTTAGTGACAAGTTACCGGAACTACTTGCTAGACAGTGAACGTAGTCTTGAACTGCTAGCGTTTGGTACAATTCACGACAACAACGACACATGATATCCTCCTGGCGTTGCTAAGTTCGTGCCGTTTTGTCCAATTTATCCCTGGACATATCATGTTTCTCAGAATGCTCTAGAGAATCGGCTCAATTCTCATAGGAAGCGGCCCCACTTCCTCATTCAGATAGGTGAGTTCCAAAAATTGATGTGCTTTGTAGTTGTAGTGGTAAAAAGATTCGTTGCTCGAACTTGTGAAGGAATTTTTTTAGACTTAAATTAAACTCAACAATTCAAATAAGTTATATCAAAAATATAAAGAAAACACCGAGACTCTGGATTCCACCATTGACCAATTAAGTGATAAACTATAATCAATATTCATGCAATTTTTTATTTTAAAGTGATTCTAATATTTTGCCTCTAATAGATTTGTGAAGTAATAGTTGTAAACACAAAGCATGAAACATCAAAAGTTTTAAAACCTAGCATGTTCCATCAAAACAACTCACAACTACTCAATAAAAATCAATTTTCCTATATTAGTTCTATGCAAATAATCATATAAAAATATTGCAAAAAATAATTAAAATAGAATTATACCACTTTTCATGGAACAATGGCTTCCTCCGTAGCCTCGGCTAAGGGGTTTAGCTCCTCATATTAATCATGTTCTCAAAATACATCTTTGGTGCTCAACAGTTGATTAAAAGAGTGAAAAGTGTAAAAGCAGCGGATTCTGTAACTAATATAATTGTTACAGAACCTACTATTACAAAGGAATAGACTGTTGCGAACTGAAGCTAACTGTTGGAAGAATTGTTACAAAGGGTATTGAATATGAAAGCTACGGCAACAGTTTCTGCGACTGTTCTATGTGCGTCGTATGTTCTTCTTCTTCTTCTCCGGCAGCAACAGCAGCAGCAGAACGCGTTCTCCTCCAGTTGATTTTTTCCGCTTCTCTAAGGCTCTAAACTTCCCCCAAAGTGTTCCTTCCCCTCCTAGGACTCGAACCAACTCTTTTATACATCATAGGGCCAAGAAAATTCGAGAATATCTTTGGTTTTTCCTTTCTCTTCAAGTTACGAAATTTCCCTTTTCTCATCAGCTACACGTCTCCTCAGTCAATCCAAGCTGTCCAAACTCTCTCTGTGATAGAATTAAATCTCTCAGAAGAGTTTCTTTCCTATTCTTCACGTTTGTTTCCAAAAATAAATCATAAAATTACTCGTGATATTATTCAACCCTGTTTCGCCTCCAATCCGGGTTCTGGCCAATTTGGATCCATTCCAACACCCTTACCTCGCCTGTTTAGGGTTAAGAAGCAAGCCCAAGAAAAATCAGAGCTTTAATCTCTTCATAACTAGCCCAAAATCGCAATCTTTACTTTGTTCTTCACTGCGGCAAAATTTCCTGCCAAAATTTTCATTTTCAAAATGTGAAGAAAGTGTCCCCCTATCCAATCCCGGTCTGTGCTTAGCAGTTGCCTGGAAATGGGTTACCCCTTATCCAAAATGAGAGTCCGAATAGCAAATGTCCTTCCAGGTGCCTTTAACAACTTTTCGAGCCAATTTCGCCGCAAAAGCCTATTTCTCCAAAAACACCTACAAAGGGATAAAATACCAAAATTAGTACAAAAATGGGTACTAACAATATACACAATAGAGATGAAAATAGACACATAAATGCGTCTATCAGTTCCATCAAGAGTGTTTACTGCTACACCCCACTTCAATCTTAAATTGAAACTATATAACTCATTAAGACTTAAAAGTCATCCTCCACATGCATTCACACTATCACATCCACACCATAGGGAAGGGACAGGGAATGGAATTCTCTGATAGTGTATACCATTACCCACCACAAATTAGTTGTCTCATTCGAAATCTTGATCTTGGGATCTCCAGTCAGCAATGTTGAGTATCCTTCATGAAAAGTTTAATTATTGAGCCTAAGCCTCATCCCCCTTGATGCTTTACTAACTATCTCCTTGGACAAACCTTTCGTCAAAGGGTCCGCGATATTCTCCTTACCTTGTCCAATCTATGGAAATAACGCCTGTTGAGATTAGTATTTTCAAAGAATCATGTCTTCTACGCATATGTACAGACTTTCCATTGTTGAAGCTACTCTTAGCTCTACCTATTCCAGATTTGCTGTCACAATGTATAGATATAGCTGGCACAGGCCTATGCCAGAGAGGAATATCTTCTAAAAACTTTCTTAGCCATTCGGCCTCCTCTCCTGCTTTATCTAACGCAATAAACTCCGACTCCATGGTGGAACGAGCTATACATGTCTGTTTTGAACTCTTCCAAGATACAGACGCACCTGCTAGAGTGAAAACATATCCACTCGTAGACTCAGAATCCTATGAGTCTGCTATCCAGTTTGCATCGTAAAATCCCTTAAGGACGGACGGATACCCTTTGTAATTCAAACAAAAGGTCACTGTGTACTTCAAGTACTTTAGCACTCTAATGAGGGCACCCCAATGTATCTGCCATGCATTACAAGTATACCTGCTTAACCTACTCACAGCATAAGCAATGTATGGTCTCGTACAATTCATCAAATACATCAGACATCCTATGATTCTTGAGTATTTAAGTTGGTTAACTCATATACCCTTATTCTTCTTGAGATGACAAGAAGAATCATACGGAGTACAAACAGGTTTACAGTCAAATTGATTATATTTCTTAAGTATGGATTCAACATAATAAGACTGACTCAGACTATAGCCATTAGAAGTTTTTCTAATCTTCATCCCTAATATGACATTAGCGTGGCCTAAGTTTTTCATGTCAAAGTTCTCATTCAAAAGTTTCTTAGTGGAATTAATAATATCCATGTTTGTACCTAGTATAAGAATACCATCAACATATAAGCATACAATCACACAAGCATCCTTGACAAGTTTAGTATAAACACACTTATTATTTGATTCATTAATTCTAAAACCACTAGAAATCATCACATGATCAAATTTTATCATGCCACTGTTTAGGTGATTGTTTCAACCCATACAAAGATATAACCAGTTTACAAACTTTATTTTCATTACCTTTAACTACAAAGCCCTCAGGTTGTTCCATATAAATCTCTTTATCTAATTCACCATTAAGAAACGTTTTCTTTACATCCATTTGATGTATCTCTAGGTTATGGAGAGAAAATATAGCAATTAACATCCTAATGGAGCTAATTCTACTCATTGGTGAATAGGCGTCAAAAAAATCTATACCTTCTTTCAGTTTATAGCCTTTAGCTACCAACCTAGCCTTGTATTTTTCAACAGTTCCATCTATATTACGTTTCCTCTTGAAGATCCATTAACAACCTATGGCCTTAGACTCTGGAGGTAAATCTATAGGTTCAAATGTACCGTTTTCTCGGATGGAATCCACTTCACTAATAGAAGCTTCTTTCCACCATGGAGCTTTAGGACAAGTCATGGCTTCTTTATAAGTCTGGGGATCAGACTCGGCTAGGTAAGTAATGCAACTAGGATAAGTTTTCTCAGTTCTAACCCTTTTACCTCTTCTAGGTTCCATTTATGGTCCATCTTCCTTTAAAAGTAATGACTGACTGGTTGACGGCAATTCTAGGGGATCATCTAAACATCTCTTTCGAGAATCACGTTTCATAGGAAAGACATTCTCAAAAAACTCAGCATCCCTAGACTCCATGATAGTATTCAACCCTATGTCAGAAATTTCAGAACCCATAACCATAAACCTATAAGAACTAGTTTTATTAGGAGGAGGGATGACCACCTTTTCCAAGCACCCCCCACACTTTGAATTAAGGATAAGATGGTTGTCTACCTTTCCATAACTCATATGGAGTTTTACATGACCCTTTAAAGGGTACTTTGTTCAAGATGTAATTGGCTGAGAATATAGCTCCCCCCATAAGTTCAAAGGTAATCCTGAACTAATAAAAATGGCATTCATCATATCCTTAAGGGTGTGGTTCTTACGTTCAGCTACACAATTGGATTGAGGTGAATAATGGGTTGTAGTCTCATGTATTATTCCATGTTCTTCGCAGAAATCTCCTACGGGAATTTTATACTCACTACCATGGTCAAACCTAACAGTTATAATGGTAGCATTCAATTGGTTTTCAACTTCACGTTTATATATCTTAAAGGCTTTTAAGGCATCGTCCTTCCCTCTAAGCAAATAAACATGACAGTACCTTGTACAATCATCTATAAAAGTAACAAACCATTTCTTACCACCTTTTGTTTGAACTGACTTCATATCAACTAGGTCTGAATTGATTAATTCTAAGGGTTTAGAGTTTCTCTGGACATTCTTATTGAATGATTTCTTAGCATGATTAGATTCTACGCAAACCTCACACTTATGATTTTTATCTAAAGTGAATTTGGGTATGCAGCCTACGCTAGCCAATTTATGCATTGATTTATAGTTTACATGACCAAGTCTACCATGCCAAACATTCAATGACACGCACATGTAAGAAGAAGAATCAATTAATTTTACTTCAGGACAGGTTACATTAAGTTTATATAGACCCCCAGTCTTATAACCCTTACCCACATAATATTTTCCCTTAGTCACTACGACTTTTCCAGACTCAATTGTAACTTTAAAACCCTTATCATCTAAAATAGAACAAGAAAAAAGATTTTTGCAGATGTCTGGAACATGAAGAACTTCATTCAATGTGAGAGTCTTGCCATATGTGAGCTTCATAACGACCTTTCCCTTTCCTGCAACCTCTGATGCAGATGAGTTACCCATATAGAGTTTCTCGCCATCCCCTACCTTCTGATAGGGGGTGAACAAGTCTTTGTTCCCACATACATGCTTGGTAGCTCCAGAGTCTACCCACCAGTCCATCACATTGGTCACCAAATTAACTTCAGACACCACATCAGAAAACTCATCTTTGCTCTTCTCAACCAAGTTAGCATTATTCTTCTTATCCTTACGTTGGCTACAGTGAACTGCCATATGACCAGTATTTCCACACACCCAACAAGGACCCTTAATTTTAATAATGCTATATTTAGGCTTAAGAAACGTACCTTGCTTATGAGGACCATGTTTCGAGTTGCGATTATTATTGCTTTGAAGGACTTGTGTTCAGACACATGAGCCTTATTAGTCATGTCCCTTGCAGATGACACGTTATTGTCTTTGGTGCATAATAATTCTTTCACTTGAATCTTCTTTCCCAATTCAACCATGTTGATATCGCCAGTTTTATGTCTCAGCTTTCTCTTGTACTCTGACCAAGAAGATGGTAACTTCTCAATTACCGCAGATACTTGA
Source organism: Papaver atlanticum (assembly GCA_023531105.1). Taxonomy (NCBI): domain Eukaryota; kingdom Viridiplantae; phylum Streptophyta; class Magnoliopsida; order Ranunculales; family Papaveraceae; genus Papaver; species Papaver atlanticum. The sequence goes on along the minus strand of JAJJMB010002292.1, from coordinate 2,069,868 downwards.
AACATCTCGTCAATGACCATACCTTCAGCTAGGATCTCATTAATGATTTGCTGAAGTTCGAGGAATTGATCAACAACAGACTTATCATTCATCATCTTGAAATCCATAAACTTTGCTACCAGAAATTTCTTTCTTCCTGCAGTCTCAGCTTGGTATTTTGCTTCTAATGAAGTCCACAAATCATAAGAAGTCAAGTTTTCTTTAGCATTATAAAAATCATACATCGCATCTTCCAAACCGTTCATGATATGATTTTTATCCATATAATTACCCCTCGTGTAATACGCTTTATCATCATCAGTATTATCTTCAGCATTCATCAACTCATCTAAAGGACCTTGCAGCACTGCGTCCAAATCATTATGGCTCAGGAAAAACAGCATCTTGGATTACCATCTCTTGAAATCCTTTCAGTTAAACTTCTGTGGTCTTTCAACTTCGATCTTTGTTGACATCGTTGCAAGGAATACTAATGTTTTAAGATTGTTTAATCTTGCAACAATTAACAACACGTTAGATATATCAAATTAATATGTAAAGAACTGAATCAACACAACTCTACCGAAAACAACTTGACGAGGGCAGAATCACAGGTTCAACAAGTTGTCCTTAACACATTAGTTCGCGAGTATACTCGAGATGAGTAATTATAAACCCCTCACAACGAAGATGTGTCCAGGATAAGACTGCCAGATATAACTTGAGTTAACACAATGCAAGTTACCCACTCTTGAACTTAGCAACAGGGATTGGAAGTGAACACGCCGCGGAAAACAAAGCAAGAAGATGATAAAAAGAAGAGTCGCCTCTTATGTATGTTCTTAAAACATATTTTTGAGTAGTATTTATAGGAGAAGATTACTTGTAAATGAAGTTAGATTTAGGTTTCCGTATAAAACAAGTTTCTTGTAAAAAAAATCAAAAACAAAAAATGAATTATCCTATAAATAAAACACTTAAGTGATTGAGGAGAATATTTGGATGAAACAAGGAAAGATAAGAGGAAGGAGAAGAATAATCTTATTATAGGATCGGAGTAAAAACATTACATAGTTTCCTTTATATAAAAACCTAGGAATCTAGTTGGACCGCACATCTATGGGCCGTAGGCCCTGTAACACCCCCCCCTTGTGCGGTTCAATAACAAAACTTTATACATAGTGCTTTACATATAGTTCTTCAAATATCGTTCTCCTTGATGACTTGTGCCGAAATCAATTGCCTCATTAAAACTTGGACAAGGAAAAACCCAGTGGGACAAAACCTTGGTACAGCTCTTCACATGTAGTACTTCACATGCTGTCTCATATTTTACATATAGTTCATCACATGTAATAAGGTCTATAAAGATTGTCGAGTCTAAGTTAATTGTTTCCTTAAAACTTCGTCAGTCTAACCATATGGGAAAAAACTTAACTAAATAAAAAGAGTACAATATTACGCAAACTTAGAACATAGTTGGAATCGAATATGTTTCCTCATTAAAACCTTGACAAGAAAAACCCAGTGGGATAAAACCTTACGAAGGGAAAAGAGTACAACGTGACAGATGCAAGTAAAGGTGGTCTGTTGCAGATGATCACTTTGTTCCGTTGAAGTTGACTAGTTGCTTCACAACTCCTAAGGTAGAAAATCCTTGTGGGAAAGACAATAGCCTTAGTTGGGAAATTACTTCTCGGTGTTTGTTGTTGTCTCATTAAAAAACTTGCTGAGCAATAAAACCCTGTGGGAAAAAGTAACCTCGGTGAAGGAAAAGAGTTCAACACACCATTAGATGCTCCCCCTGATGTCATACAATTTTCATTAGTCTAATGCAGTCAAAAGGAGTTCATCACACTTTACTTTGGTGACTTGGATGTTTATAGAACCATGTTGTTGATTCTGGAAGTTACGTTGCTTAACGGGCTATCGTGTTTCATTCCTTTGATTCAGATATTTTCAATAATATCAACGCGATCTTTATGTCTTCAACGTTCAACATACTTGATGCTTTTAGTATTGTGTCGCTAAAAACCTTGTCGAGTAACAAAACTCTTTGGGAAAAACTATTCTCGATCGAAGGGAAAAAGAGTACAACACAGCTTCAATTTCGAAGTAAATTATGTCGACATCATATCCTTGGATCCTCCCCCTGATGTCGGCATCTCCCCTTGATTACTTTCAGAGTTGTTCCAGACTGTTCCTTTAGTCATGTACTTTTCTAAACTGAATATCGGTAATGACCTAGAAAATAGTCTACCGTATCTCCCCCTGATAACTTTCGTTAGAGAATAGATTATTGTTCCTTTATAATCAACAACCTTTGGATTGCACTTTCGTTCGCATTCCTTTTTATTCCTTTGCATGGATAAAACAAATTTATGTCAATGGTTACTTTTAAGCACATGATTACATTCACTATACCATTCCAATGATGTTGCGTTGGCGCTGAGCTATATCTAGCTAACAAGTTCATTGAGGATGTAACATTTGGTCGCGTACATTATGCTAAGTACAATAATGCGTCTATTATACTTAGATAAGGAAAGTTCATCTCCCGACCCAACTTCGTCATCTTCCTTTAGACGAATTGGTCATTTATGTACATTTGAAACTCGACTAATCATGCGAGTGCTAGCAGCATGCACGTCCTTGTTAAATTGCCTGACAATGGACATATGCAAACTTGTGGAATAATATACCACAAGCTCGGTCTTCTAGTTTAGAACATAGATAAGATCGAGATTTCCCAGGATTTTCATCTCAAATTCAGATTTTAAATAGCTTGTAAGATCTCTTATTCCATTAAGAGTACTTATCATGTCCATACCATCGACATAGATAGCTATAATTATGAATCAGGAACTTATTTAATATGCATGGCACGAAACCTTACTTGATTATCCCTTCCCAACCAAATAGTCACTTAGACGGGTATACCACATCCGCCTGATTGTTTAAATCAATAAGTGAGTGTTCCAGTGTAACTGCAAACACACTCCGTGGTTTAGAGTCATTCGAATTGGGAAGCAAAAGGCCATCATGCACTTTTGCAAATATCTTTGAGTCTAAATCTCCAGAGATATAACCACTTCTACTATGTTTCAAGTTCTTTTGAAACAACTAAGCAAACTAATTAACTGAACATTTTGATGTTCAAAAGAGTAAGCGATCCAGGGGTTTGTGAGAAACCTCACGCCACAAGGTGATTCTTTATACTTTAAGACCTCATTCTTCTCACTACACTTTGTGACAAATAACCACATATGTCCCACAGGCTTTACACTAGGTTGGTTAGCACTACCACACCAAATACCCGTATATTTGTCAAAGAACTAAGTTATACCTGGATTGCGTAGGCCAAATATACTATTTATTTGAAATTAATAAAAATAAAGCATGGTTCGATCTCATTGTGCTCGACTTCTGGAGCAACTATTTATGGATTATATCATCATTGTGCACGCATGATCCTTCCATTGACTCATATGCATTCTCATAATCCGTCAGGATTTCATTGTTCTCTAGAATCATTTAAAACTTCGGAGCGTCCTCCAGTTTGATTCATGGACATATTCAGAGAAAATAATATGAGATGATTCCTGATGATATAAATAAGTTGTGCCTTACTCACCTACTTCCTTTATAGGTGAGCATTGATCGAACCAAGTGGTCTCTCCAACTTCCTTTATGGAGCCACGGCCTCAATCACACTTCCACTGAATGTAGTTGTCACACCTTGGTCTATGGTGTATATCCCGTATTGAGGATTTGTAACTTTGTAGGTAGGTTTGCTATTGGTATGTGTGATCTCATCACTTTAGCAACATCAGTGTACATTTTGAAAATCAAATATTCTTTATCACTTCATATTTACATTTGTGGAGTACAAGAATCAATATGAGACACAGTGGGAACACACCACGACAATTCCTATCGTTCCCTTAGAATATATTTTTTCTTATCTCCCCCTGACGACGGGAAGACTGTCTCATTAAAGTGATAACCCGCAAATCTAGTGGTAAGAGATCTCCTGCCAAAAGTTTTAAAATGCGGATAATTGTTGGGAACTTATTTCCAACATAACTACTTAACAGTTTTGAAGACCCATCATAGTACGACGTGGAGTCGTAATGGCACATATAATGCAACCAAAAATGCGTAAGAACACGAATGTCGGGCTTAAATCCAGTTACCAACTGGTACGCAGAAAAGGCAGACTAATATTGGGTTCTAAAAATGAATTAAGTAAGATGCGTGTAATATTGCATATCCCCAAAGCAATAAAAGATAGGTTGGTACGCATAACCTATTCTTTAGGCACTATCTGTAACCTTTGATGGTAGCCTCTGCGAGACCATTGGGTATAAGATGCTTTATATTGATCCTATTAAACATCCAATATTCATCAAGTCCTTTTGATGTCAATTCTATAGCATTAATAAGGGTGGTGAGCCTTGCACTTTGTATTGTGTAATATGTGCTAGTAGTTTTTAAACGCAAATTTCTTGGGAACTATAACTAGTCCAAAATGTCAAAACATTCACCAGAGCCATAAGTCACTTTAATGGTCAGCATTCTGCATGAATATTTTTCTAAATTTCACTTTGTTATCTTTGTAATATGGATTGTTTAACATTTGCATCTTAGGATGGTCTCGATCCTGTTTTACTGAAGACTTTGTAAAATGAGTGATATGCTCTCTTACTTAAAAGTATAATGGGAGGGAGGAGGGGGTTGTGCATCTGGTACTTTAGAAAACACTTATTGAGAGATATGTCGTTACTTCGCATTCTGTCAATCTTTTTCCCATTTTTGTTCACTCAAATAAATTTATATTCGTACGAGTCCTTTCAAAACGATCATCATGTCACAACCAAAGTGGCTTTATGGTTATGCCCAAAGTCTGTATGAGTCAATTCCGAACATTTCATCATCGAAGTCAATAATCCAAATACTATAGTGATTTACATTTCACTAGATTGACTCATAAGTTTCCCTAAAAGTATGTTTCCTTCCAAATACATTAGAGACTATAAAAGATGCAGTCAATTACATTCTCATCATTGTGAGTTTCCACATGATATCCACTTGCATGGGTTTCTGTGGAATTTAACAAGGTGTGATTATCTCTTGGTACATGTAGAGATTTTGTGACGTCTTTGTTCTATCTTGGAAAAAAAAATTGAGCAGTACTTCGCTCGATGACCCAATCATCGTAGTTACATTATAAAGAATTAGTTCAACAACTAGTGTATATTCCTTAAATTAGTGGAAGAAAAACAACTATCAGATAGATATTTGGGTCTTGAGAGTTTTAATAAGTGGTGTGGCCTTATTACGTAACAAAAATGGGATTCAACTCAAGTACTTTAGAGTGAATATATATTACGTTTCACCCAATATATCTCAAGTTCTTTAGAGAATTTATGTCTCGTGTTTTCATTCCATAAGTACCGACATTGGATCTAGTTCAACTGAATAAGATAGTCAATTAGCTAGGCAAAGTTGATGTGACAATTGGTTGCTACTATGATACACACATTACATTGTATATATCTACGCCTATGACCAGGTGCATTTCCAACTCTCTCATTTATGCTAGAATTACATTTTAGCTAATCCCATATTCGGTTGATTGGTGTTATCACTATCAAACATAATGAGCAGAAGAAAAGGACATGTTGTAAAAACAAAATAAGAAAATAGTACAAGGCATAATTGTCATAAAGTAAATAACAATCATAATTGCAGACAAAGGGAAAAAATAAAACAGGCATGCAAGTGTAAAAGCAGAAGAATAATCTTATTAGAGGATCAGAGTAAAAGCATTACATAGTTTCCTTTATATACAACCTTATGAATCTAGTTGGACCGCACATCCATGGGCCGTAGGCCCTATAACATTAAGAAAATTATTTTTGGAATTAATTTCCCAAAGAAAAATTAGCAAAAATAATATTGAGTAGACACACGACTTGGTGTATGGTGTACACGCACATTTCATGGGTTGGCCATGTATATTTCGCCCCACCAGCTCTACCCTCGTTTGTCAATATATCCATAGGAATATGGTTATATAGTGGAGCTCCTTCTCTATATACCCAATGTGGGACTAAAGAGATTCATTCACTCAAAGAAATGAGTGAGTATCCATAGAACCCTTAGGTCCTAAGATCAAACCACACCAAGACCAAAATACATAAACTTAAAAACTCAATTTTGTCCAACACCAAGTTCAGATTCCTCCACCGTCAATTCAACATTAGCACCCTGACCTTCTTACTTCCGGCCCTTTCTCCACTATTTGAACCTCTTAAATCTCGGCCACTTACTACTCCACAGGCTTGTAACCGCCACAGCAAATTCGGACCAGCCATCACCAATTGCGAGCATCACACCATTGACTGCGCCTTCTCCACTGTTATACAGACCAGTCCAGGCCAAGCATCCAACCAAGATCCATGTCAGACCACAGCACCTCTGTCTGTCTTCTAACTTCCTTCACCCGGAGCAACCCAATTCAAATGAGATTCGAGAGACTACTGCCTTCAGTTAAATCAGCCAACAATACCACGTACATTCTCAACGAACACACCCATAGAATCAGCAACAAAGACAACAAAGTCTACTCGGCCGCGACAACCACTCCCAGCATGATCCGGAGATTGAATTCGTCTTCGTTCACATCCAACCTCTGCAGACAAGACAACGTTCATTCAATACCACTTGCGGAACACAGACTCCATTCAATTCTCGGCACAAGACCTATGGCAGCTGCAGCACATCACTGGCTCCTAACTCTGACCATCTGAGACCACTTCCAATTGGTTTCAGCGAAGCTCAGTTAATTCCAACATCACCCATTCTCGTCATCTGCATCTCCACTGAGCCAACAGCTCCATACAAAACCCATCTGTTTGCAGCTGTATTGAGTCCTTGAAGTCTCGATCTCACACCAACAGTTCTGTGTTGCTCTTACTCGACTACTCTAACCCATTTCAGAACCACGCCTTTAAATCTCTTCACCAATAGGCCATGATTCTCACTGCGACAATTTCTCAAACACAACATGCCCATTTGACACGAACCGACAGCCCATCCAATTCTCAGCACAAGACAATTCACGGCAACTGATGTATCGACTTCTCTGTAGCATTCAATTAAGATCATTTCTAGGCAATACCCAATGTCGACCCGAGAGAGAGAATTCTGACTATCTTCATTACCAACTGCCTCATCCATTCACTTCTTCCATCAGCTGAGTGTTCATTTGCAACGAACAGCTCCCACTTATGAACCATTGAAATCTCCATCTCATCTCCATTAATTCAAACCCAGTTCCTACTACGAATAATCAGTGAGCAGCTGCTTGGAGAAATGAGAACGCTCCAGAATAATTTATGCCTAAAACCTTTTGTTTACGATTTTTTTGGGACCATAGTTTTTTGTTTTTTTTTTGGGACCAGTATTTTATTGGCCCAACTTTCCTATTCTTATAAGGGGGTGTCCTAAAGTTAGGATAATCTAATTGAATCATTAACCAAAATCAAAAACAAAGATGGGATGGGCACCAGAAATTTTTAGTTTTGAAAAAAAGAAATCTTCTCTTCCTCTTCCCTCTTTTCCTTGACGTTCTTCGTACGATTGAAAAACCCATCACTTTTAATTCGTTTTTGATTGAAAAAATTGAGTAGAAATCATCAAAATATGGTGTAAATGAAAGTTACAGTGGCACGTTCGGTTGAAAATAGTTTTTAAAAAAACCTAGTTTGCTAACTGAACATTCTGAAACCAAGAATACGAAGAACACTTCAGTTATCAAGAATTTATTTTTTCGTAACCGAACCTAGCAAAAAAAATATTTCTAACCGAACTCCTCTTTGAAAACCAAGATGTTGTGTTCGGTTGGTTAGGTTAATTGGAAAATTTAGTCCTTTAACCGAACACTTGTATTAGAACAACAAATGCTGAGTACGGCTAGTTCTCAAAAAAAAAAAAAAAAAAATTGCTAATTCTCTGAAATCCTATATATTGAGTTCGGTTACGTCGTAAAAAAATTCTCCTAACCGAATTTCCTATATGGTTAGTTCGGTTACATCGCAAAATTTTTCTCCTAACCGAACTTTTCTCTGAAAGCAAAAAAGTCCATTAAAACTAAGTTCAGCTACCTGCGCTTTCATGAACATTATCCGAACTACATTAGCAGATAAGTTCGGCTACCTGTTCTTCAGATCTTGTAGCCGAACTTGTTTGAATTAACCCAAATCAAGCTATAAAATTTCTCATTTTCAAAAAATTCTGGCCAATTCAAGCAACAAAAAACTAAATTTGAAGTATGCTTGGGTGGTTTGAAGGTTCAAATCCAAAAAAAAAAAAAATGTTTTTCCAACTCTTATATTCTCCTTCTTCTTCCCTCTCAATCACTTAATTTTAACAAAAATAATATTGACTTAATCTTACACTAATCACTAATTAATCTAACTTAATTACATTAACTAATCATTACACAAACTTAATTAGGAAGCGTAATTTGGTATTAACATAAATTTTTGGTTAAGGGGTGGTTTCACTTTACTTTTAAATGTCTTACTAAAAATAGAACCATGGTCCCCAAAAAAAATCCACGGTCCCCAAAAAAATCGTTCTTAGATAAAAACAGCTCAGAAAAATGAAGTTTTAAAACCACCGACAAGAAGAGATGGACAGTTTAGCCACGTCCACTCTTTGCTTCTCAAAGTTCTAATTGGGTCCAGGACCTCCAGGTGCTTGGAACAAATGCATTCTTTAGCCCACTAAATGAGATGTCCGTGAAATAGCTTCAGTGTCACTGCTATATAAAATTACCAGGCCGGCCACATAAATGTCTTTAGACGTCTTTGTTGCAAACTCCGTTCTAGCTCCTATTTTAGCCATTTATTTACCGAACGATTGAATTCGCTTGTACTTTCTACAAAAGCACTAAAATAGTATTGTTAGCCAAAATATCGAGTCCCAACTAATATAAATATGGGTATAAAATGTGGCACTGATGTGCTTATCAGCTAACTTCGGTTAACTATTGTTGAGCTAACAAGGTGTACACGTTTAGGTACGGTTATCCATATCTAAATGAAGTCACTTTTCATTTGTGTGTAACAAGCTAAGTTCGATCTAACGGTTGAAAGATATTAGCTTGAGTCTAATCAGGTTTTCATCTAACGGTGAATATTGATTGCTTTGTTACCAAGGTAACATTGATTGCAAACCCTGATTTGAAGACTATATAAGGGAGAACTCTAGCAATTGGGAGACCTAATCCCACACCTCCTATGTGATACTAGTTGCGACTAGAGTCGATTCTCCTTTAACCTAGGTTTTTCTAAAACCATTATAGGTTAACGACTTAAAGACTTCATTGAGATTGTGAAGCCAGACCCAACTATTTTCTCTGTAGTTGCGTGTTCTGATCTTGCTGTATTCTATCGTGATTGAGTACAATCTTCTCTAAGATTTGCTCGAGATTTAATCTCTGATAGGCAAGATAAAAAGTAGTCACAAACATCTTCGTCTCATCGTTTGTGATTCCACAATATCTTATTCGCTACCATACGATTAAGGTTATTGTGAGATGATTGATATTACTAGGATGTTCTTCGAGAATATAAGTATGGTGTATCAATTGGTTCATGTTCACCTTGATTTATCAAAAAACGGAACAAAACTCATAGGTATTTCTGTGGGAGACAGATTTATCTATTCAATAGACTTTTCTGTGTGAGACAGATTGGTTTATCAAGTCTTCGACTTTGGGTCGTAGCAACTCTTAGTTGTGGGTGAGATCAGCTAAGGAAATCAAGTGCGTAGAGTCCTGCTGAGATTCAGAGGCATCAGGAATGCGACTGTACCTTAATCAGTGTGAAATTGGTTAGGGCTCAACTACATTCCAGTCTGAAGTTAACTTGGAGTAGGCTATTGTCTGTAGTGGCTTAATACAGTGTGGTGTTCAAATCTGGACTAGGTCCCGGGGTTTTTCTGCATTTGCGGTTTCCTCGTTAACAAAATTTCTAGCGTTTGTGTTATTTCTTTTCCGCATTATATTTTCTATATAAATGAAATATCACAGGTTTGTGCGTAGTTCAATCAATTAGATAATCCAACCTTTGGTTGTTGATATAAATTGATTGAAACTTGAACATTGGTCTTTGGTACCGTTCAAGTTGTTTCACATAATAATCAGGCTCGTGGATTTCTATCTGTTTGATTTGCTGATTACATTGTGAAACAGAGATACAACTCTTGGATATATTTCCATTGATTGAGTCTAACTATCTAGTTGATTCTCTTGGAATTATATTGTAGTTTGTCCATACAGGTTGCCTAAACGAAATATTGAGTGAGGTTGTTAGACCCCCGCTTTTTCAGTTTGAGTGACCCTTATGTCAGAAGAGAAGGATCTCAAAAATAATCAAACTAGGTGCAATCAAAGTTCCAATAACCGTTAGTCAATCAAATCAATAATTTAAAACTAAAATAACAATGCAATTATCTTGTATCCCACCAATGGTACTCGTAGAGTTTCTTGATCCCACAAAAGTCTTTAAATGAGCGGTCGTAAGAGATTTCGCCTAATTAGGGCACTTTTCTCTCTGGATAGACGGCTCCACCAGAAATAACACGAATGAAGTTTTCCTGGCTCTTAGGATAGTTTACAAGAAATGCGAACTCAAGTATTTATTGACCAAGGTTGTTTGGACAACAAGAAAATTCCAAAACCGAAAATATTCTCAAGATATTCATTAAAGTACCTAATTTCTGTTTTCCTATTTCCAATTAAATGTCAAAAAATATTTTCGAAATCTCTCTAAGAAAACTTCTATTATTAGTTTAACACATTAATTAATAAACCTTTTCCAGGGGATATGCTTTAATTGCTGATAATTAAAATATATATATTTGAAATTCATAATTAAATGCTTCTCAATATTTTGGTTTGGGATCACCTTGAGCATAAGGAATATCTTTGAACAATTAATGATAAGAGTTATGTACATGTTCGAATAATGTCGACATCTAGAATCTTCTCATCTTATCAAACCTTAATTCCTAATTCACACACAACTATATGAAGAAATGTGTGAACTTTGGAAACTCGATTTTGCTCTTGGAACCAGTTATACCTTGACTCACAATATAAGTTGTGAACAGTTATACCATGCTCCCCAAGATAGGTTGTGAATCGGTTACACCATGCTTCCCAATGTAGCTTGTGACCGGTTACACCATGCTTCCCAATATAACTTGTGACCAATTACGCTTTGCTTCCCAATATAAATTGTGACAGGTTACACCTTGATTCCCAATGTGGCTTGTGACTGGTTACATCTTGCTTCCTAAAACTAGTTAGGATTGGTTACACCTTGTCACATAATATAGGCTATGACCTGTTATACCTTGATTGTCAATATAAGTCAAGATCGGTTCTACCTTGTCATCTTGTATTGGTAATTCAAATATATTCAATGAAGAACCGTACCAACACACTTATGATTTTCCTTTTGATTATGAGACAAGCTCATACATATACTTCCTTAAAATAATATAATAATACATAGTTTCCTAGGATGAAATCACACATATATCACACACATAATCAAGTAACTAAATACATAGATTATGTTGATGTCGTATTTATGAAGTTCAAAAGATAAGTTTTATACTTTGTAATTCAATATAATTCCTTGACACTTTGGTCATATTGATATAACCAAGTCTAATCACTAGAATATTATATATACAGCTTTGCTTGTTACGTTTTCGATATAATACGACTTGAAAGATACATTAGGAATGGAAACAAGTCTAGTTAGTATTATTAACCTCAAGTGGAAGGATCATGCCTTCGTTGTAGTTGTTACTTCTTCACTTTCTTCAGGTCTTCAAAGTAATACTTGTAAGTCTCAACATTCTTAGACTTTCTAATCTAACCTAAACAAAGTTTACTCTAGTAATTAATTGAAGCGATTCTAGATGAGTTTTGATACTAAAATATGACAACCAAACTTGACATACCAACGCTTGGTGGGTTCAACCGAGCTATGCTCTAACAATTGGGTATATTTACGGTTTTTGGATCTTTCTCTTTGCAATATACTTGTAATTGATATCTTTAATTGTGTTAGGGTTTTAATTATCTTGTATTTTGATATTTTTGTTATTCTAGTAATTGATACCGAAAGACAGGTCGTGTGGTATGGATGGTTTGAGGGTTCAACACCTTCTTGATGCGCTCAATGGGTCGGATGCTGCTGTGGCCAAGGACTTGCTGTCGTCTATTAATAGCGTGGTTAATTTGTGTCTAGATGATTTATGCCCAGAGCAGTTGGGAGAATTCGTGGAGAGTGCACCTCTCACACCTTTACTCAAGCCGGATGGTGGGATCCGACCAATTGTAGTTGGCACGGTGTGGAGGCGACTCGTTTCTAAGGTTGCCGCTCATTCCGTTGGTAAGGATATGTGTGCATATCTTGAAGACTTCCAGTTTGGGGTGGGTGTTCGTGTGGTGGAGAAGCTATCCTTCATGCTGTCAATAGGATTATCCGTGATAAAGGTGACTCCCAAACCATGACTATGCTGCTTGTATATTTTCGGAATGCCTTCAACTTGGTTAGTAGGACTTCTATGCTTCAAGAGGTAAGAAATCATTATCCTTTTATATCCAAATGGGTGGAGTTTTGTTACTCTAACCCTCCAAGGCTATACTATAATGAATCTGTCATGTCATTTGCTCAAAGGGTTCAGCAATGAGACCCTCTTGGTCCTCTCCTGTTTGCATTGACCATACACCCTTTGGTTTAATTGATTGCGGAATAGTGCCAGTTAGATATGCAGGCTTGGTATATGGACGAAACGTTAATGGTCTCTAAATCTCTCAACATCATCCAGTCTGAGGGTGGTAAGTTCGGTCTTCATCTTAACATCACCAAGACTAAGATTTACTGGCCCACAATCGACGTTAGGTGTAGTGATGCTTTTCCTTCTCAGATTGGTCGCCCGTCGAAAGGGGTCAAATTGTTAGGGGGGAATGTGAGTCTCGACTATGGTTTTTGCAGTAACCTAATTAAGTCCAGGGTTCTAAAAACAGTTGATCTTATGGACGTAGTTAGAAAGTTGGATGATCCACAGTGTGAGTTTCTCTTACTGAGAAGTTGTGCGGGGGTGTCGAAGCTTTACTTCTCTATGAGAACAACTATGCCGGAGTACCTTACTGAGGGGCAATCTGTTTTCGACTCACATTTAGCACAATATCTACGTCATTCAATCACTAATGATGGCCCGAGTTTTGGATTGCTACAACTCCGATTAGCTTCTTTACCCCTTCGACATGGTGGTTTGGGTCTATATTTTATGGCTAATGCGGTCCATTATTGTTATCTTGCATCATGTATTCAAACTCAGCCCTTTCAGGCCATCATTTTGCGCAATACTCCCATGCTTGGTCCAGATTTGGGTTTGCAGCGTGCCATGGATTTATTTTCCAGTGTATGCCCTAATGCCAATGTTGATTTATCTGCCCCCCATCCCATGAAGTCTTTGGTAGTTAAATACTTTGACGTTGTCATGAAGGAGATGCCGGAAAAATTTCTATGTCAACATGTGACTGTGCTCTTTGGCAGTGTAACAAGTCCGAACATGCTCAGGACTTTCTCAAAGAGTGCCTCAATCAGCGAGTGGGTGCACGACAATTTAGTGTTGTCTTATGTTACCGTTTCGGAATCCCATTATTTTCTGACGACAGCCAATGTGCTTTCTGTAATCGAAAATTGGATTGTTATGGGGATCATGCCTTACATTGTTCACATGAGGTGGGGTTCAAATTTCGGCATGATTTTGTGTGTGACATCATAGTGGACATGTGTTTTCGAGCTGGTGTTCCTGCTAGGAAGGAAGTTGCCTTGGGTTTTACGGCTAATGATGGTAGCGCCTTACGTCCTACGGATATTTTTGTCTACAACTAGGAAAGTGGTCAGCATATGTGCTTGGATTTGACTAGGGTCTCGCCTTTTACTGGTGGTGGTGGTGGG